>JAJEJO010000864.1:391180-502638 GCA_020662805.1 Glaucomys volans
TTTATGAAAGGAAACCAACGCATGGAGAAGGTCTCTAGAGTGCCACAGCCCTACGGTGTCCAGATGTTATTCCTTCAGCTTCACCAGGGTCTTTGCTAAATTGATTTGTTCTCTTTGCATGGAGTTGACATCCCATGGCCTACCCAGATAGCAGTTAATTTCTAAATGAAATACAGTACATTTGGAACTGAATAAAATATTTTCTCCTGTTTTGAAAACTTGTAATTATTGTGCTGAAAGAGAGAAGGGATTATTTTTGTAAATGTTCAGAAATTAAAACTAATTTCGGTGGTATAAGGAACTGAGGCTATGGAAGTTTTCAGGGATGATGCTCTTAAAGAAAGTAAGAGCAGCTTGCCTTGCATTTCAGTGACCTGGATAAGTAAAGGGAAATTAAGGCCGACTACTATATACCTTGCTTTGGGGAATTAGCAATTCAGTATTGGCAAAAAGGTAATAAAAGTGAATTGTCATTCTTTAACTTTTGCCTAGAAACCTAGGAGTCATGTTAGACAGTTGCTTACTTTTTGGAGTTTAATTTTTAATCAGGCTAGTAGAAATAATAACCAATTATGACAAACCGGAGTGTCAGCAAAGCAAAGTACCAGGGAAAGCAGCTTCCTGCCACATCAACTACAGACAGCAAGGAGCCATTTAATAAAAGGTGAGTCAAAACTCCTCTTCCCTTGCTCTCTGAAACCCCTTTCTTCTTTATCCCCCTCATCCACATGTACTCTACTTATTAGGGAAATTAATGTGAAGATGCCGCATGTGTGGCCCTGCTCTCAACATTGTATTGGGCTATTGCTAGTGAACTTATCACCAACCAACAGCTCTTATCAAACATATGCTGGCCCTGGATTTCGGGCTCTTAATTCTTCCCCATATTCTCCTTATCAACTTCTGAGAAATAGCTGAAGTGTGTGTCATAAAAGAATAGATCATTAACTCTGAAAACTCAGCCTCTGGCCTCAAGGAGGATGCTTTGGTTGAAGGAAACACCACCAGACTCCTTAAATCACACCCCATCTGTGCGTTTCATTGATAGCTTTCCTTGTGCTGGTTTAGCAAATGGTTTGCTAATAGGAAATAGGGAGACAGAATGAAATCAGCCACGAGAAGACTGCCAAAGGGTACAGCCTAAGATTCGTTCTTATATATTCAGAGTGATGGAACTTCTTCAGTGATGAAATAGAAATACATTTCTTTTCTTCAGCCGCAGAAGATTGCAGATTTGGTATCTGTTCTCCTAGCATTTTATGAGCAAATACAGTGGTGATTCAGTGTAAGGCATTGACAGTTCTTAAAAGTGACTTTTGAGATGTGTTAGTTATCTTCTAGAATAAAAATGCATTACTTTTGAAATCTAGTACATCCCCCAAAGTTTGTCTTTACAAATTTGGTTTTGATTAGGATAAAATTCAATCTTGAAGATAATGTAGATTCCATCGTCAATGTTTAAGTCACAATGAAAGCAAATTTAATCTTTATCTTAAAACTGGGTATGTAACTGTCGTTAAGGTGTTTTTAAACCTGAATTAATGGACACAGCATTTTGAAACAGGAATAGATATTACAAATCACTTCTCTTTTGTACGGCAATGAGGAAATTAATATCCACCCCAGCACTATTCTCAAGATCAGAGAGCCTACGGGGGTCACAGAACAGTTAAGCGCCAGTTCGTGAGATAAGTTTTATTTTTAAAAAGTAGCCTATTTTCTTTATAGCACTTAACTTTTAGTTCTTTACTTGTATATTTATTTCATTCTTTATGAGAATATGAACTCCATGAGGCCAGGGCTTTCCATGGGTGTGTTTTATCTACAAGTTCCTTCCATAATACCTGGCACATAGTAATTGCTCAATACAGTTCAATATGTGTTTGTCAAATGAGTGACAGTCTGTCTGTGGAGCAGTATAAAGCACAGATGCTTTTAGAATTTGTTGTCAGACCATCTGTATAAACTTGCATAGTAATAGAATGTTTTGACCAACAGGTAGATCTTGATCTAGGTGTATTTAAAAGGTGGTATTGCTAGGGGATATGTGTACAGGTAGTTATTACCATGAAGCAAAGACAAAGATCAGGAAGGAGGGTGACATGGGTGGGACCTGGTGAGAGTAGGATGCCACTGGTGTTTTGAGATCATAGATACCTTTCCCACCTGGACCCGTAAGAAAGGATAGCCTTCCCTCACTGTCACCAGTTCCAATTTTTTAACCTGTGATAGTAAAAGTCCTCAGTCCATCTGACTTTGACTTGAATAGACCAAAGGTTAAACATTGTGTTGTCCACTTGGACGTTTTCAGAATTCAGGAATTTGAATCCCATCTTCACTACCATATTTACCCAACTATTTTTTTGTAGCCTATTTATTGTCATAGTCCCCATGAAATGTGGCAGATCTCTCTCTCTAATAACAATAACATGCTCCTTTGCTTTTGTATAGCACTAGTATTTTTCATGGCACCTACACAAATATCTCATGAACAAATTCTTAACTAATTGCAGTGTCACATAAAATCATTTGAAATCCATTGTGTCATATGGACAGTATCCACCGATCCTAGTGGGGAGGTGAAAAACGAGTCTAATTTGACTCACTGTTTCAGTTTTTAGTGAAAGCAGAAAACCAATTATAAGCAGACCCAGAGTCACACTGGTAATCACCCATCCTGGTGATTCTGCTTTTTACTGTCTTGAGTTTTATGGATATTACATAAAAATGCTTTTCTAGCTTAAAAGAAGTTTGAATTTCAGATAAGTAACACAGATTTTTCTTTAGTTTATTTCCCCAATACCAAATTTTTTTGTATAAACATATCTCAAGTATTATTTTTCTTAGTAATTCGAGTTTACTAGTTGTCCTCTATTTTTTGCTGGATAAAGCTGCCAACCCAGATGTAGCCAAGGAGCAGGAAGGTTCTAAAAATCTTTGTCAAAGTTGTGCCAGTTTCTTTGAGTGGCTTAGCATGCTATTCCATAGCTCTTGAGCTTCTCAGCTAATCCTTTTCTTTCTGTAAGAAGCTCGTGTTCAGTCTTGGAGATGTTTAGCTGTTGAATCCTAATTATCTGTTCAGTGGAAGCAGGCATCTGCGAGCTGAGCACACTCCCCTGATGCTTGGCTTAGGACAGTGATGTTCTGGGGGTGAGGATCTTAAGAGACTGCTGACATCCAGATTGGTATTACTCACTGGGTATCCCTAACTGTGAGTCTTGCAGACATGAACAAATATACTCCAAATCCATCTAGCTTCTTCCTGCTAGATGCCACATCTGCTCCTGGCACTGCTAGATACTGGGGAACCTGGAGGAGGAGGGCGTCTTCCCTCCCCTTGCCTCCTCCCGACATCCAATCTGTTTGGAAGTCCCGTGGATTTCCTCTTCTCACTTCTTTGCCACTACATTGGTTATTGCTCAGCCTTCTCCATTCATGGTTCTACCTAGAGTCCTTTTCGCTAAGTTCTGCTTATCTCGTGAAATATCTGAGTAACGTGTTTCATGCTCTTAACAGAAGATGCGCTGAGACTCTGATTCCCTCCGGGTTCTCCCAACTTCCCTCATCCTCTTTCTTATTAATTCCTATCCCACCAAGTGATTGTTTTTTGAGCCCCTTCTCAGCAACATTTTACCTGCCTCCAACAAGCATAAACATCCGCAGACATGCACACATTTACACACACACACACACACACACACACACACACCCATCCTATATTGCTAAATGTTCTGCATCAAATCATCCTGACTTCTGCATAATTTGCTTTTTAGTCTAAATAAATAGTAGCTATTGACATATAGATTTAATTAGGTTACCCAGGTCAGATTTTTACCATCATTAATTCAGATGAGTCTTGCCTCCTTAATTACACAAATAAGGGATGTTGTGTTCTCAGAAAGATGGTCTATGTTTCTTCTCTAAAATTTATGTTGTTATTTCCTTTTCAGTTAGAAATGATGTTAGTCCTCTCTCTCTTCCCCTCTCTCTCTCTCTCTCTCTCTCTCTCTTTTTTAAGGGCAGTCTAGGGATATGAAAATGTGATAGCTAATACCTGAGAGCTAAATGTACTTTTTAATAGACTCAGAATTAATCCATTCCAGTGGGATGCAGAAATCCCTATTCTATCTTTTTCTAGTGAAGCAAATATTATTGGGTGAATTACTTCAATAAAGACACTTGTCTCCAAACATTTAGCCCTCACCGTGTCCCGAACTCCTCAAGATTCTTTTATTAGTATTTTCTAACACTTGTTAAGGAAACATTTTCTTTTATGGTGTCTCCAAACACCACTTTCAAGATGCTACATCATTGTATAGTCAATGAGATACTTTGAAATGATAGTTTTCCAATTTCTTTCAAAGTTTTAATTTCTTCTTCAATTTCACATACCTTTCAAATAATAAATCTGCCTTTGCTCTGTTATATCTTTCTGTTCACTAGTGGTGAATATAGGCTAGTTCTTATGAACTCCTGGCTGTCAAATATTATAATTTTATCTTTTGTGGAAAAAATAGCATTTGGAGGGTTACCTGTAACGTGAGTCACTAGCGGGACTGATGGATACAACAGGAATTAAGGACAGATCTGAAGCAGCAGATAATGTGGAAACACTGAGTCTTGGCATTAGAAAGGGTCAGTGGGATGCAGGGTTGGCAGACCTGAGACCTTCAGATTGGGAAAAAGCTCACTTGTGGCCCACACATATTTAAAAGTCAAAGGATTGCTTGAAATGACAAGGTTTGAAACGCAAATGGCAGCAAAGGTAGAGAGAGGTAGGAAAACAAGTGGAAACCCTTGCCTCTGAGCTAATATCCTGGAAAAACAGTTACAGGTCCACCAGGACTATGAAGGCACCTCCTGGGAGCTGATTATCTCTCTGGTGCAGCAGCTCGGCCTGTGACCTGTAGGGATGCCCTACCCATATTGTGTACCTCAGAAACAGTCCTTGAAATTCAAGAAACCAAGAATGTTGTTGGTATGGGGCAGGTGGTTCTCTGCTCTAATGTATAACATAGCTAAACCCAACACTGAGTCTAGCTTTAACCCCAACTAAGAATCAATGACGTGACAATGTGCACAGAGTCTGTGTGTGCCTAAGGGGCATGAGGATTGGAGTTGGTCTGAGAATTATCAGCATGTGATTTTTAATGGAAGCCATGGGTGTGAATGAGCCTATCCAAGGAGAGAGTGAAAAAGAGAAGAAAGAAAAACACCATTTAATATGTGGGCGAAGGAAAGAAGCCACTGAAGTATCCTTCTGTGGGATCTGAGAGGGAGGAAGGGACCAGTCATTTCCATCCCATATCCTGCCTCCCCGTGTCCACTGCAGACTCTTTTTTCTCTTATCCAAATTTACTTTGCTATAGCATCGATCACTTATTAGAGTGCTATGGGGTTTACTTTTAATCATTTTATTGTGTTGTGTTTTATATCTTCCCTGACCTGTCTTTCATTAGAAGGTAAACTGTGTGAAGGCAGTGTTTTATTTTTTTTTTTGGAACCAGGGATTGAACTCAGGGACACTCCACCACTGAGCCACATCCCCAGCCCTATTTTGTATTTTATTTAGAGACAGGGTCTCACTGAGTTGCTCAGGGCCTTGCTAAGTTGCTGAGGCTGGCTTTGAACTTGAGATCCTCCTGACTCAGCCTCCCAAGTCGCTTGGATTACAGGCATGCGCCACCATGCCCGTGTTTTGTTTTTTTTTAGCAGATAAGAGTGGTGGTACTTTGGAAGTGCTTAGTAATATTCATTGAATGAATAAAAAATAGTGTTTCCAGAAGGTTGCTACAGACTGAATGTTTGTGTTCCCCCCAAATTCATATGTTGGAATTCTAACCCGCAATGTGGTAGGATTAGGAAGTCATGGCCCGAGAAGGTATTAGGTCCTGTAGGTCCCACCCCTCATGAATGAGATTGGTGCCCTACGAAAGCTCCCTCGCCCAGCCTGCCCTGCGAGGGTTACATGAGTTGTCAGCTGTCTACGAACATGAACGTGACAACGGTCTCTGAAGTTGGGCCTCACCAGACACCATGTCTGTTGGGGGCCTGATATGGGATTTCTCAGTCTCTAGAACTTCTTTTGTTTATTTGCCTCGCAGTCTATGGTATTCCATTATGCAGCCTGACTGGACTGGGACAAGATCTCAGTCAATGTGATCAAAACCTTGCAATTAGTATGGCAGTTCATAATCAGTTGGTCTGCTGCAGAGGAGTTGTTTCAATGCAAAACTGTAACGGAAGCTAGACTGTGTGGGGTTGCAGGATGGATAGTAGGCGAGGAAGTGAAGAGGGATAGTAGCCATTGCCCTTTCCAGAGATGACTTGGAAAGGAAGGAAACATGGTACTTATAAGAGAATGCAGGGCCAGGTCCCAAGTCCTTTTTGTCATTTATTATTGTTTTAATCTGAGAAACTCACAGGAATTGTATCTGAAAGGCAATGAGAGAAGCTCTGTCCCCTGGAAGTGGGGAAGGGACCAGCTCTGCATTTTGGGAATGTCACTCTGGGGTTTGTGGGGAAAGTAGCTTAGAGCAGAACAGGCTGAGGTCCAGATGGGCCATTCTTTTCAGAAAGCATGGGAGTGTCGTCAGCCCCAACACTGTCCTGGGTCTCTCCTCACTGGGTACAAGCGACCACCTAGTCCTTGTTCACCTGACACTGTACACCCTAGAATTCACTTAGAAATCAACAGTCTCCTCTTTTTCTCTTCTCTGATACTTAACTTTACCTTCCTGACCCAGGAAGGTAATATCTCTCCTGCTGCCCTCTCCAGCTGGGGTAGTGTATGCCTCCTGGTCCTACTCACCCCAAAGCCTGGGGGAATACTGGTTTTCCTCTTTCTTCCACATCTCCAACTTCCTCCTCTGCTGGTTTCTTTTCTTGGACATTCCAACATCTTGCAGAGTCATCATCTTGAAAGTCGACTCAAGTCCCCATTTTCCTTCTCTCAGCTACTTCTCTGTCTCTACACCTTTTCACAGTAGAGTTCTCAAATGAGTTATCTAAACTGCCAAAGACCAGATCCAGACTTAGGTTGTTTGAAAGGTTTATTATAAGAGATGGAGGAGGACTGTTGAAATAGAGAGAAGGTTTCCACTCCTCCCACCCTAACATCTGCAAACATCTCAAAGGTCAGGTAGAAAGGGGCTTTCTTTTCTTCATAGGGCAGAGTGAAACAAGGCTAGAAAGAGCCCTGTGGGGCAGTGGGATGGGTGTGATAAGAGTGAAGGTGACTCTGATCTGACAGTAGACAGAGTGTGCTGTTTTGTGAGGCCAGTCTATTCTCCGGAGGGGTTAACGGGGGATTATGTGATAGCTCAGACTGAGGAGAGGCCAAAGTTTAGGAACATGGGGGAAGGAGAGAAACTGAACCAAAGTGTGGATAACAAGCATTTTTCTCTGACTTCTGGGGGAGGGGGCAAGTTTGTTAGTCAGCTTTCTGTTACTGTAACAAAGATCTGAGGTGATCGACTTATAAAAAGGGAAGGTTTATCTTGATGTGCAGTCTCAAAGATTTCAATCCAGAATTAATCAGTCTACCTCATTGTTTCAAATTTATCACATGCTGGTGGAAGAGTGGGGGGCAGGCAAAGTTGTTCATCTCATGGCTGGGATGCAGAAAAGAAAGAAAAGGGAAGAGACCCAGGTCCCACAGTCCCCTTTAAGGCCATTCCCCCAATGACCTGAAATCTCCCACTAGGCCCTACCTCTTAAAATTTCTACCACCTCCGAGTAGCATCAAGTTGGGAACCTCATCTTTAACACATGAGCCTTTGGGGACATTTAAGATCCAAACTATCACAGGAGAAGGCAAAACAGTTTAGTTATCTTTTTTTTTTCTTTTTTTATTTACTTATTGATTCATTGAACACAAATGGAGAACAGCTATTGTTTCACTGATTGTACACAAAGTAGAGTCACACCATCTGTGCGTTCATGCATGTACACAGGGCAATGGTATCTGTCACACATTCTGTTATTATTTTTACCCCCCCACCCTGACCCCACCCCTCCCTTCCCTCTATGCTATCTATCCTTCCTCCATTCTTGCCACCCTTCCTCCCCGCATTATGCATCATCATTCATTTATCAGAGAGACCATTCAGCCTTTGGATTTTGGGGATTGGCTGATCTCACTTAGCATAACAGTCTCCAACATCATCCATTTACCTACAAATGCCATAATTTTATTCTTCTTTATGGCTGAGTAATATTCCATTGTGTATATATACCACAGTTTCTTTATCCATTCATCTACTGAAGGGCATCTAAGTTGATTCCATAATCTAGCTATTGTGAATTGAGCAGCTATGAACATTGATGTGGCTGCATCACTGTAGTAATCTGATTTTAAGTCCTTTGGGTATAGGCCAAGGAGTGGGATAGCAGGGTCAAATGGTAGATCCATTCCAAGTTTTCTAAGGAATCTCCACACTGCTTTCCAGAGTGGCTGCACCAACTTGCACTCGCACCAGCAATGTATGAGTGTACCCTTTTCCCCACATCCTCGCCAACACCTGTTGTTGCCTGTGTTCTTAATAAAAGACATTCTAATTGGGGTAAGATGAAATCTTAAGGTGGTTTTGATTTGCATTTCTCTTATAACGAGTGATGTTGAACATTTTTTCATAAATCTGTTGATTGCTTGTCGATCTTCCTCTGTAAAGTGTCTGTTCATTTCCTTGGCCCATTTATTGATTGGGTTATTAGTTTAGTTATCTTTTATGAGGCAAAAGTTAGGAATTTGGAGGGTCTTAGTCCGGCTTTATCACAGTTAACAAGGTGCACATGTGTGAGTCTTACCTAAGTCATTTTGGGAAGGGAATTTCTTTGTAGTAAACCATTTCCTAAAACATGAAAGACTGGGTAGGCGGATGAGAGAGCAGGATCCCTTAACTCCTGCTGGGTTTCAGGACCATGGGGCTCAGGTAAAATTCAACATTGTAATGTATAGTTAAAGCCTCCTCAGCTCCCGCAACCCATCATTACATTGAAAACGCTCTTGCTTAGACCACCGCTGAACTCCTTTTTGTAAATCCTAAGGCATCTGACTTCCTGGAAGCCACTGCCCATCATGACTTCATTTTTGAAAGGCTCCCTTCTCCCTCTCAGGATGGTCTTCCTTCCACTTCCTCTCCCAGGCTCTTTACCCCTCTCCTTCTGTCTCCTAAGTATTAGAAATCCTTCAGGATCAGCCCCACGCCCACTGCTTGTCACTCTCTGTGCCTTCTCTCCAGGCCATCTCAATCACCCTCAGGGCTGCACATGCCTCTTTATGCTATGGACTCCCAGATGTTTCATGCTGAGCCCAGATCTCTTCTTCTGAGCTCTGGATCTAGAGCCTTGGTGTCTCCACATAGAGAAACCTCAGAATCGCCCCATGGGAAGGCAGACTCTCCATCTCCCTCATTCAAACCTCCCTTATCTTCAGTCCCCATTTCCATGAACAGCATCTCCAGCTACCCTCTTGCTCATGTTGCATCCTTGCCTGGAGAACCCTCTTCCTGGCCAGTGGTTATGCTTCCTTCTTACCTTAGCTTCAAATGTCACTTTCCCAGGGAAGAATTCTCTGCTCCAATGTCTGAAGTCCCCACTGTGCTGCCTCCCATGTGCTCTCTTCCAGAACCCTGTATGTCTGTGTGTGTGTGTGTGTGTGTGTGTGTGTGTGTGTGTGTGTTAGTTGTTACCTTTTGCTGATTTAGACATAAGCTCTACAAGTGCTGCGTTTCTGCACTTGCCATAGTACCTGGCACAGATCAGGTGCTGGCTACGTTATTTGCAGGGGCAGGCAAAAGAAAGATAGGAACCTTTTCTGATAGTTCAGTACAAGATGAAGCATTTAAAATGCATTAAATGAAGAATTAAAATAAGCCTTTAAGCTTACAATAATTTCAGATATATAGAATTATTGTAAAGATAGAGAGGTACAGAGAGTTCTGTATACTTCACAGTTTCCCCTCTTATAAACATCTTGCAATAGTATGTTTGGTACATTTGCCTTAATCAATGGACCGGTATTGATATACTTTTATTAACTGCAGTATATACTTGGCCCTCAACATCCGTGAGTCCCAAGAGCTCATTACGTTTAGTAGCCATGTCTCCTTGAGCTCCTATTGGTTGTGATGGTTTTTCAAATTGTCTTTGTTATTAATGATTTTGACAGTTTTGAGGACCATTGGTTAGGTATTTTAGAGAATTTCTCTTATTTGGGATCTGTCTCATATTTTTTCATGGGTATGCCAGAAGAATGTGTTTTCTGGAGGAAAGTTAAATATGCAAAGTGTCATTCCTATCATATCTTATCAAAGTTACATATTATCAACATGATTGATCACTGTTTATGTTCATCTTGATTCTCTGACTGGAGATAGTGTTTGTCAATGTTCTGCAATATAAAGTTATTCTTTCTCCCTCCCTTTCTATAATGTAGTCTTTGGAAGAAAGTTACTTTGTGTACTCAGACTTAAGTAGTGGGAGGTTATTCTCCATTTCCTTGAGGATTGAGTATCTATTTGGAATTCTTCTGCATAAAATATTTGTCCATTTTCCCTTATGTATTTATTTAGTCATTTATTTATATCAGAATGGACTTATGCATATCTATTTTATACTTTGGGTTATAATCCAATAGTGTTGACATGAACTAGACTGTGTTCTCCCAAATTCATGTATCAAAGTCCTGATCCCCAATGTGATGGTATTTGGAGGTGGGGCCTTTGGAAGGTAATTGGTTCAGGTGAGGTCATGAGGGTACGCCTTTATAAGAGAAGCCACTGGGTAGTTTTCTTCTTTCTCTCTACCACCTGAGAAAGCAGCTGACTGCAAGCCAGGAATAGAGCCCTCACTGGGAGCTGAATTGGTTGGACTTCCAAGTTTTGGGACTGTGAAGAAAAAATGTCTGTCTTTTAAGTCACCTAGTGTGTGGGGTTGAGGGTTGTGGCCTCAGTGATAGAGCACTTGCCTCACATATATGGAGCACTGGGTTCAATCCTCAGCACCACATAAATAAAATAGATAAAATAAAGATATTGTGTCCATGTACAACTAAAAATTAAAAATTAAAATAAAAATCACCTAGTCTATGTATTTGTTATGGTAGCCCAACCTGATTAGTGCATGACTTTATTTTGTTCCTTAAATTGTTCCACCTTTGCCTGTTGAAGTTGTCATCCATGTGACATACTTCCATCTTTGTGAGTTTTTTGTTTTTAAAGAAATCTCATGTATTTCCTGTCTCAGTCTTAGAATCCATTTCTCCAAGAAGCCCCAACTCTTTATATTAGAGAATGGTGTTAAAAACCATGATTTGGTACTCAGTGTGTTCATTGCTACTGGAATATCTTAGGTCTTCCCAGCTGGCAAAGCAAGGAGATATGTGTGTATACTAGTTCGGGCATATGAACTTACCTGCAAATACTTCTCTATATCCAGCTATCTATATTAATATTAAACTAAACATGAAATCATACTGTTTTCCCCAACTCTGATCCATCGTCCATGGTAAAGTACCCCTACTCCTGTAATCTCCCACTCAGGAGTGAGAAACTTGGCTTCTGCCATCATTTAGTTAATTGCTCAATTCTAGTACACATGAATAACAATATCGGAATTGCTAACCTTTGCCCCCAGGGGAAAGAACTTTGTGGCTAGAGTATAGTCATCAGGTATATTTCCCTTTGGTTCTCATGTCACTGTTTACAAAATTGTGGAATGCATCACAGATTCAAATGTCATCCTTGAGTAGGGTCATACTAATCTTGTCAGTGTTGAATTTTAATATATGCATTGATAAAGTTTAGGAAAGAAGAATATATTTGTCTACACATAAAGTATTTTAATGTAGTCAGCTCATGTACTTTGTCCCATTTGAAAGAAATTTTGCTTCAGTTGTGTAAATTGTCATGTTATTGAATTATTTAAGAATTATCAAAGAGTTTTAGAATGCTTTGAAATATACCCCATTTCCACTTTTTCCTTGTTTACCTCATTTAATGAGTAAATAAGAATCGTTGGTGGACTGGGGATATATCTCAGTTGATAGAGTGCTTGCCTTGCATGCACAAGGCCCTGGGCTCAATCCCCAGCACCACAAAAACAAATTAAAAAAAAAAAAAAGAATCTTTGGCAATTAGCAGCTTAACTGCTTATATATTAGTGAGGGAGTACCAGTGAAATTTAAAAATCTGAAAAGTGTGTCTTTTTTTTCTTAATTAGATTAAGCATCCTTCCTTTCTCATTTCTCTTGCACCTTGTTTTTATTATCAATTTGTGAATTTATCTTTTTTTAAAACAGAGGTAATATATATGTAAATTTTAGTCCAGACTTCTCTCACAGGCAGTTTATTATGAGTTATGTATGCTTATTTGTTTATTAAAATATTTATGATGGGGCTGGGAGTGGTGGCGCATGCCTGAAATCCCAGAGACTTGGGAGGCTGAGACAGGAGGATCATGAGTTCAAAGCCAGCCTCAGCAACTCAACGAGGCCCTAAGCAACTCAGTGAGACCCTGTCTCTAAATAAAATACAAAATAGGGCTGGGGATGTGGCTCAGTGGCTGAGTGCCCCTGAGTTCAATCCCTGGTTCAAAAAAAAAAAAAAAAAATTTATGATGGGGCTGGGGATATAGCTCAGTTTGTAGAATGCTTGCCTGTCAATCACAAGGCCCTGGGTTCAATCCCCAGCACCACAAAAAAAATAAAAATAAAAATAAAAAAATTTATGATGGATATTCATAGCTCTTACCATCTACTCACTTCATGCTATCCTTGGCTTTGCTTAAATTTTTTTTTTATTGAAGTGTAACATGTGATGGCTATAATTTTTACACACTTAATTGTATGTGCTTTAATCTTTTCCAGAGCTCATATTTTTGTTAAAAATCACATAAGATATGCTCTATCACTAAAGAGATTTCAGGTGACCTAATCACAGGGATAACTTTTTTTCAAAACCAAAAAAAAAAATTGTATTTGCTGTAGAAAGAAATCCTATTTTAAATTCTGTATGTTTCTTGGTATATAGTATATACGTGTTTGGGTATGTACTATTTAACTTCCTTCTCTTAAACTATTAGCTGGGAGTGGCAGTGCATGAGTGTAATCTCAGATTCTTGGGAGGCTCATGTAGGAGTATCTCAAGTTCAAGGGCAGCTTGGACAGCTTAGTAAGTCCTTGTGTCAAAATAAAAAATAAAAACAGCTGGGGATGTAGCTCAGGGGTAGGTCACCCCTGAGTTCAATCCCCAGTACTATAAAAACAAAGAAAAAAGAAAGGAACAAACAAAAATCCCAAAACTCTTGTAGCTCTAACTCTTTATATCCCTAAATGTGGTTGGATTCACCTTAAGTGGGGAACTTGGAAATTAGTACATGACAGTGAATTACTTTACAATTACTTTCTAAACAATAACCTCTCTCACACACAAACCATATGACATATTTGCAAGTATTGATTAAGTATGACTCTAAATAAATGTCCAAAGGCCAGTTTCATTTTGAGGATGGAAAACACATGAGTAGGTTTTCTCATGGAGTATGCACGTGTTTGCTAGGGATACTGTAACAGAGTACCACTGATTGGTTGGCATGAGAAACAGTTCTTTTCATGGTTCTGGAGGCTGTAAGTCCAAGATCAGGGTGTCAGCAGGGATGGTTTCCTTGAGGCCTGTGTCCTTGGCTTACAGATACTTCCTCTTGTTTCATCTTCCTGAGATTGTCTTTCTGTGCATGTATACTCCTAATGTTCGTTCCTCTTTTTTCAAGTCTTTCAGTCATATCTAATATGACCTGACCCCAAAACCATCATTTTAACTTAATAATTTCTTTAAAGATATTATCTCTAAATATGGATACATTTTTGAGGTATCAGTTGGAATTTCAACCTATGAATTTTGGAGGCAGGCGGCAGAATTTAGTTCATTGCAGAAACTTTTGTGACTGGTAGAAATTAGACTTTGTTTTCTTTTGTCCTGGCATTTAGAAGTAATTATGATGCTTTTTGATCTTAGAGAATTTTAAAGTTTTATCCCAGAAGCAGTGTGATGGTTGGCAACTGTGTTGTTTATCTCTTATTTTCCATTCCTATTGTTTTCCAGAGAAGTGATTCTCAGTCTTTTTCAGGGGCATGTCAACAACTTTTGAGACTCTAATGGAAGCTAACTTTGATGAATGTTAATTTTGTTTTGACAAATTACCTTAAAACATAGTGTCTTAATACAATAGCCTTTTCCCTCCCCTCAATGTACTGTAGGCTAGAAAACTGGAAGGTCTCCAATGGAGTTTTCCAATCATTGTGTGGCCTGGGCTCACTTATTTGTGTGGTTCCTTGGTTGTCAATGCCTGTTGCTTGTGTCCAGAGGTCGGCTAGCTGTGGGCAGGCCCCGTGGAGGAATTGGGTCACATGTTGCTCATTGTCCAGCAGGTGAGCCTATTTTTTAATCATGTGTTCCTGTTCATAGAGTTTTCCAAGTCTTTTTTTGCATCACTTTTGCTGTTATCTCATTGGCTAGTCCTATGACCAAGCACAGATTCAAGGACAGGAGAAACTACAAAGCCACATTGCAAAGGGGCCTGGTTTGGGGGATGGGAAGATTTTGTGGTCTCTAGTGAGAAACAGGAAGAGATACAAAGATGAGAAAAATAAACAGGTAAACTCTATTCTGGCAGGTGCTTTCCCCTACATTCAAAAATGGTCTTTTGATTAAGAAAAAATTGAAGGCTGTTGTCTAAAGAAGTGCAGATGCTGGCAGGAGGGAGCGAAAGCACACAAGGAATAGGAAGTGGAAATGGGAATTGAGTGGACGTGGTGGAGCATCTCCTCTATGAGGTTTGGAAACATGAAACAAATCTCCTGAGTTCTCAGAGATGACAACATGGGAAATTGATCCATAGGGAGTCAAAGATATTTTTTCTGATGAGGATGCTATTTCTTATTAAGACATTTTTAAATATAAGTAATTCATGAAGGGACAATGGGAAATACTTGTATACCTAGAACCAGCAGAATCCTGGAAATTTTTGCCCCATTGCCATATTATTGAACTAAAAAATGCTAAATATGAAAATGGTTAACTGAGAGACCTAGAAATGACACATTTCACTGAGATCCTTACTGTAAATCTTAAATTTGGAGTTCTTCTTGTTTTTCCACAAGAATAGCAGCTCCTTGTTTATTTATTTATTTTGATGCCAGGGATTGAACTCTGGGGTTCTTAGCCACTGAGCCACATCCCCAGACCTTTTTATATTTTTTATTTAGAGACAGGGTCCTATGAGTTGCTTATGGCCTCACTAAGTTGCTGAGTCTAGCTTTGAATTTTCAATCCTCCTACCTAAGCCTCTCAAGCTGCTGGATTTAAGGTGTGCACCACTGCACCCAGCTTCTTGTTTATTCTTTACAATCAAGTTTGACTTATACCTACCCTGATTATTTTGATCTTGATTTATAAGCTTCTTTATGCCTTAATCCACTGTCAAACTCTTAATATGCACTCCATTAATTTGGAGGGCTGAGCACAGACCTAAATGCATATTATAGAATTGGATTATCAAACTACTTGATTTGGGGTATGTTTGTGTGTGTGTGTTTCCATTACTGCAACAAAACACCTGAGATAATCAATTTAAAAAGATGAAGGGCTTATTTTGGCTCATGGTTTTGGAGGCTTCAGTCCATGGCCAGTTGGTCCCATTGCTTTTAGGACTGCGGTGAAGCCGCAGATCATCCGGAGAGCACTGCAGCTGCTCACCTCGTGGTATCTGAGAAGCAAAGAGAGACACAGGAAGGTGCTAGAGTCCCCATATTCCCTTAAAGGACGTGTCTCCAGTGACCTAACTTCCTTACTAGGTCCTGCCTCCCAAAAGTTCTGCCTTCTCTCAATAGCACTGCAGGCTGGTGATGAAGCCACACGTGGGCCTTTGGGGGATATTCAGGATCTAAGATCCAAACCCTGGCAGGGTGTGTTTGTTGAAAGCATCTAGTTCTTACTTGAACTTTATTCTATAAATATGAAGAAAAAAATTCTATTAGAAATATCCAAGGAAATTACATTCCCTTCTACCTTAAATTAAAAGTGACAAACCCATAAACCCTCACAGATTAACTTCACTGGAAACTTGTTTAAATTGTGTGGCAATTTCAGAAGAGGTGAACATGGTAGCTACTGTCATTTCCAGCAACATATATAAATATGTTCTTCCCTCACTTTACAACCTGAGTTGATTAGCAAAGCAGAGTAGGGAGGCCATATCAGTTTTTTTTCCCCATAATAATGCTGCATTATTAATCACCACCCAATCTCAGTGACATCCAGTGGCAAGCATTTCTTTCAGACTCACAGGTCTGTGGGCCTGCAGGTTTATAGGCCATGCTGTGAAGGTAGCAGCTACCTGGGATACCTCCTTCTCCTGGTAGTGGACAGAAGGTCCTAGCAGGACAAGTGAAAGCACTGAACACATGTTAAGAATGAGCCTCTGATCTGGCACACTGTCACTTCCCCATTTCTTTGGCCAAAGCAAGAAAACATACTCAAAACCAAAGGCAGGAGTGAGTAATGAACGCTGCCCAGCACGGGTGAGAATGTACAGAATCTCCAAAGTAAGAAAGAACTGGGGCTGACACCTTCATCTACCACAGAGGGGTTGTTTTTTCCAGAAATAAATATCCTCAGACACATACCAGGTAATGTTTCCTATGGTTTATTGATATTTAGTGCTTAATCTGAATTGGTTGATTGTGCTTCTTGATTCTTCTGAGGCTAGGAGGTTTCCTAGATACTTTTTAATATGTTTACTTGAAATAGTGATTAGTAGTTGCAAGTGCTTTTAAACAGACCTCACTACCCCATGTACAGGTATGATTACACGAATGGTGTGAATCTACATCGTGCACAGCCATATAAGTGAAAAGATGTACCCCATTTGTGTACAATGAATCAAAATGCAGTCTGGAAAAATAAAAAAAAAGAAAGATATCTCCAACAACAGTTTGGGAACTGGATCTTTCTGTGCCAAACCCCCACCCCCGTTTCTGGGTATTTATTAACACCCCACATTATTTCAGCCCAGAGGTGCTGAAGAGCGAGCCCTATGGGGAGAAGGCTGACGTCTGGGCGGCAGGTTGCATCCTGTATCAGATGGCCACTCTGAGTCCTCCCTTCTGCAGCTCCAACATGCTCTCCTTGGCTACAAAAGTAAGCAAAGTTGGGAGACAAAGGGTCTCATTTGCAAACAAGGCCGTTCTGTTTACTTCCTAATAGAATTTGTGTGATTTTTATTCAATTGTCAATTGAAAGCAGACATGGCTTTATTAACTGCATGATCCAACTTATTTTTTTCCCCTTTCTTCTAAATATAGACCACGTGCTATGGCACATTGCCCTATCCAATTGCATTCATTCGTCAGAGAAATTTATAAAATATAAACATGTCAAGTTACTTTTGGTCTCTTATTATTATTATTATTTTATTTTCATGGAAAATATAGTCTATTGTATTCAAAGTTTTCAGTTTCCAGTTTACATATGAATTAGTAAATCATATTTTATATACATAGGGTGTTCAGTTTCCAGAAAAATATTTTCCCAAAAATCTAAAAGAAAGTTAATCAAGTCAAAGAAGCAAATTGTAGTATTTGGCTATGCTATATTTTATGACATAATTATTCACTTTTTTTTTTTTTTAGAAAAATAGAACTTAGAGATTAAAATGTTCACAATTATTTTCTGTAATTAGTTTCTCAAAAGAAATGAACACATAAAAGTTATAATTTTAAACATAAATGCCTGTTTTTATTCCTAATAACTAAAGTTTTCACATCAGTTCTTGGTAGGAAAACAAAACTTTTTAAAAAAGTATTTTGTAGTTGTAGATGGATGGCATGCCTTTATTTTATTTGTTCATTTTTATGTGGTGCTAAGGATCAAACCCAGTGCCTTACATGTGCTAGGCAAGCGCTCTACCACTGAGTTCCAGTCCCAGCCCCTGGTCTCTTATTTTTATTTGCAGTTTGGACTGTCTACAGTCCAGCATATGATATTACCCCATACATCTTTTTATTATGAATCTAAGGTTACCTTTAACTCAGCATGAAGAATATAATTCAGTGTTGTAGAACTGTTTAATTGATGCTAATTTTGTATTTGGTTGGGAGGTTTTTACCTCTGATTAAATTTTGTGCATGAACTTCATGTTGTGGCTAAGGATCTTTGTTCTAAGATGCCAATGGCCCCATCACATCTACCACTACGCTCTGTTTTGCAGATAGTGGAGGCGGTATATGAACCAGTACCAGAAGGCATCTACTCTGAGAAAGTGACGGATACCATCAGCAGGTAATTAATTTCACAGCTTCCAACACATAGGGACCATCAAGAAATACCTCATATCTATAAACATTCACTTTTTATATAGAGGGCAGGATCCCCACATAATCCAAACCTGGAAAGATGTTGGTGTATCATCAGTAGTAGTAGACCTTTGAAAGCCACTGAAATCTCCAAGAGGATATAGTAGAAAACATCACTCAAACACTAGAATGATTATTTGGAAGGCTTCTTATCAGCTTGTAAAAGGCATGTGACCTGAAATTAAGTAAAGAAAATGGGATGTGAAACTGTAAGCATGACAAGAACGATAAAAGTATGTGCAAATATGGAAAAAAGCCAGGCGAAGAACACGCGAAATTGAAAAAGGTCATGTTTGAGGATACAATCGTAGATACCTTTTCATTTCTATTTTTAAATTGGTAATATTGTGTTTTATAGTAAGTTGTCAAGGAAAATCAGAAGTTCTAGTCATCAATGTAGTAGGAAAGTAATGAAAGTCATTGTCCCCATGTCTTCCCAAAGTTCTGACCAGTCCCACCTGGCCCCAGGAGGCTGTCCCCACTCATCTCTCACCTGATCCCTCCTGCTACTCCTCCTGCTCTCCAGGCTCCAGCTATCTCCTCCTAGTCCTTCGCTCTTGCTTTTACGTTTTGCCTTAAACTCTTCCCTCAGACTTATGCATGATATAGGCCCTCAGTACCCTTGGATCTCTACTGGAATGGCCCCTTAGCAGGGAGCCCACCCTGCCAATCCCGCCACCTCTCAGTGCTCTCTCACCCCCTTGCCTGCTTTGTAAAACTCAGCACACACCCCTGAAATATCATGCATAAACACTTGCTTGTTGATTGTCTGTCTCTTCCCCACTAGGAAGTAAACTCAAGAGCAAGAACTTTATCACTTTGGTTCTTACCAGTTTAGTCCCCAGAGCAGCTCCTGGCACAGAATAGATCCTTGGTCAACCTGCATGAGTGAATGAATCACTTTGTTTGGCTGATTGCTATTTCTAGATCACCTTAGGTACTTAAGTCAGCCCAGTGTGATTTCTCTGCTTCATTTAGGTGTACCAATTCCTCATTTTGGATTGTAGAAATCCTGGAATCAGCCCAAAGGGAATCTTTTCCATCCCTTTCCCAAGTGTCTAAACCTTGCTTTGGCTTCTGTCTCTGATGGACCATAATGGACAGGTTACTGTGGTTAGTTCCCTTTCCCTTTGGCTTCTCCCCCAGGCCCATGTTTTCTGCTCATAGTTATGCTTCCCCTACTTTAGGATTATTTCCTAAACCTTTCTTATTTGGCATACTGCTGACCTACGGTCTTATGAGCCTTAGACTATGGAGCCAGGCCTAGTGGGGGCAGAGTGCTATGAACTGCAGATGTTGGGCAAGGGGCTTCTGCATCTGTGTTTCCTCATCTAGTAAAATGGGGATTGTAATGTCATGGCACCAACCTCATCAAGTCCATGTGATGATTATGCAAAATAACACATGCAAACCACTTGGCACAGGGCTGGGGGAAATGGCAAATACTTGAGCAATTTGGGCAATTATCATTGTTAATGTTATGGGAAATGGGCTGAATGCACTCCCTAAATCATCTGAGTTCCACATATTCTCAGTCATGCCTTGTTGCCAATGAATCCAGACAATTTATTTCCATGATTCGTTCCTCTTCTCTGTTATTTGTTTTCTGGAAAGTATGTTATAAATTGAAGAAGTCTCCAGAGATGACAAAACAAAAATACTGTATTTGCTCATTTAATTTCTCCTTTTCATAGGTAGTTGAGTGCCATGAAGGGCAGGGGAGAGATACCACTCAGAGAAAAAGGTACAGAGACAGCATTCTGACTTTGTGAAACTGAGCAGCAGGACTGTCAGTCCCTTTTGACAGGTTTTGACAGGTTTCCTGTCAAAAGGATCAATAGACCAGGGTGTTGTCAGACAGCGACATTATAGTGCAAAAATGTAAAGCATCACTAGGTTCTAGATTTCATTGGCTTCTAAATCCTTCTTCTTCCACTCATTTTAACTTGTCCGAGCTCCATTTTCTCGATTGTGATATGTGGCTAGCAATATGAACTACCCCGTGGGCTTTGTTCTGAAACTTAACTAAGATAAGCCTGCGGATACACTTTGTATGTTGTAAAATATCTATACTGTTATTAATAATATTATGGAAAATGATAACTGTAATCAGATTCTATCATGAAAGTATATGATATTATTTGCAGAATTAAGCATTAAAAAACAAATTATGAATGTGATGAAGGACAGTAAAGGGGGCCATGAAAGATGACAGAGGACATAACCCAGTATAAGGATCTTGGGACTATTTTTCTGAAGAAGGGACAAGTAAACAGACTTGAAAAATCTGTAATTCTCAAATGGTGAACAGGGTAGAGAAAGCAGTTCCTAGACCACCTTCTGTGAATGCTTCCTTGCTTCATTTGAGGAATGGGAAGAAAGTGGGAATGTAGCATTTTAACTAAGGAAGAAGGAGCCAGCAGATGATTCAGGGCAGGGAGGGCAGCGAGGGCCAGAGGTGCTAGGTGCTGTGGACTGCTCTGGGGGTTCTGAATCTTTATCTGGAGCACTGCAGGGAGCACTGAAGACTTATCAGCAGGCTGACACACAGTGAAATGTCTTACTTAGCCAATACCATGCTGGCTGCTCTATGTGGAGCAGATGCAGGACCTGAGAATGGAAGAGGAGATTACATTTGATGGTGACTGATGGAGTGGTGGTGGAGGAGGTGGGGGGAAATGGGATTGTTACCACCATAGGGTGGAAGATGTCAGCACATTTGAGGGTGCAATCCTAAGAGGATTCAAAATACTTCAGTTAACTGGGAAAGTGGAATGATTTTGGAAATATGGGAAGAATTGGATGTATTCCATAGAACTTCAGAAAATGGAGCTAAGACCAAGAGGCAGGTAAAAGTTACAAGTAGGACAAAGACAGCTCACTATGATAAAGTAAAGGCCAGAATTAGAGGCATCCGCAGTGGAGGAGGCCGCTGGTGGGTTGTGAGTTCTCTGTCACCAGAGTGTTTTGGAGGGAGAATGATCACTTATTAGGAGATTTCAAATAAAATGATTTTGAGGGTGCTTTTAATTTAAAATACTAAGATGTCATAATAAATTAGAACTGACAATTTAATTTTATAACTGACTGTAAATTAAGATTGCAGGGTGCATTCTGTAACAGATGTTATTTTCATTTCAAGTTATTCAAGACTCCTCATTGTCTGGGTTTGCATTGCAAAATCTGTATCTTTAGGAAATTTGACATAAAACCAAAATCAGTTTTGAGTTACATGCAATTGCATGTTCAATTTGCTTTGGAGTTTTAGTATTTAAAAGTTAAGTTACAAAAGAATTAGGGAACACTGGCAAATTTTCTATTTTCTTAGCCTCCTATCAATGCAAGGGACATATGCAATCAAAAGTGTTCTTAATAACCACTTACATTTCTGCAGATTATTAGACTCAAAACCAAATACTGTAACTAGATAGGGGAAAGTTTAATGTAATCATTCTTAAACTATTCATTGCTTCCAGTCACGTATATCTTCTTTCTTCCACATTACTATCATCTCAGTTTTACTTTCTACATTCTTATCAAGCAGAGCTCACACAATTTGCATCTCTAATGTGCAGGATTTTTCCCTTTTCCTGTTTGTTTATGTGGCGTATAAGCAGATTTTGGTAACAGAACTTTTCTTTCCTAGCAAGATTTTAAATTGAGGGAATAACTTAGCAGTTCTGCAGTTTGGGGTAGAAAATAAATATATCTTGTTGCTCTGCCCAGTACCAGCGTTACTATTTTTACCTTCCAGTATACTCTTAGGAGAGTATTGTCTGTTTTCTTTTAAAAAAGAGGAACATTTCCTTTTATGCACAAAATATTCCAATTGCCTTATTTTTCTCTCTCTGCGCCTGGTTGCATAAGCTGTCTGGCGCTTTGTTTCAGAGGCAGTCATGATGACTAAAGAAGCTAATGCTAGCAGTGAGCTCTGAGGACAAGTGGATCTTTACAATTTTTACCCCACCGTCAACTCTGTTTCATAAAACATGAAATAAATACAATTGAATACTGTATTCTTCTCATTTTGTTTCCATCTCATCTCTCAGACTATTGTAGGGACAAAGTGGGTGGGGAGAGGGGAACATCCCGGATTTTTTTCCAGAACAAGATTTGATGCTTATTTGATTATAGGGAATCACTGAAGCATCAGATACACTGAGAATATTCTATCAATCTCCAGCATGTATTATGACTTTGATTCCATCGCTCAGTGGAAATTCTCTGAAATACCTAAGCTGGGAGTTATTCAGAGCAATGGAAGTTCGAGTTGAGATGTTTCTGGGAAGTGAAAAGTCTGTGGCCAACTATTTTGGGCTATGGATATAGGTCAGTTCTTCAGATGGTAGTGCTGAGTTTGCTTGTTCATTCATTCACTCTTTGCTGGATACCTGTCAGGACCCAGACTCCATTTCACATGCTGAGATCATCATAGTGAAGGTGGAAACACCTCTTGCCCCTGAAGAAGTTTCCAGTCCAATGATGAATCAGATCATTGCAAGACAATGATTATGGTAGTTTTAAGTACTTCAAATGCATGTAGTGCAATGTGAATATATAAAAGGGAAATAGCAAGTCTGTCTGAGGTGGTCCAAATAGTATTCCTAATGGAAACTTGAAAAAGAGGGTGTTTGGACAGGAAGGTAAGGGATGGTATCTGGGAAAGCCCAGAGTACTAGCAGGAAAAAAAAAAAAAAGAAAAGAAAAGAAAAGCAGATGGACTGAAATAAGCAAAGAAATGTGTGGCATAGGAGAGCCCCAGGCTGTTCGGAAAGGTGCAGTTAGGAGCATTTGCTGAGTTGCTAAGGGATAGGAAAGAGAGGAGGGAGATAAGATCCAGACCAAGTGGGATCTTACATGGCATTCTGGGAATTTTAATTTTATCTCTCTGGACTTGGAAACTACTGAGAAATTTTAGACGCCCTGGCAGTCTCACCCAGGACCTGCATACTAATTATGATGCTAAACTACATCTCCCTGCTGGTACCTTTTCCAGTGATGCCAAATATAGGGTGGGGAGGAACCGGAGAGAAGGAGGTAGCTAAATGCCAGGAGAGGGAGGTCATTCCTGTTCCCATTTACCATAATATTTTAAATAACCACAAAATTTGTAAAACAAGCTTATGCTGCTTTTTTATTTTAAAAAACTCAGCTAACAATTTACCTGCTAATGTTATCTTGAATCATTTTAAATATTTGCAGTCTGAAACCTTAGAATATTTGTGCTAACAAAAGGTCTAGAGGCTGGATTGTTATTTTGCTCACATGGTAGTCAAAACTAACACAAGGGCAACCTAGCATTTTTAGCAGCTTTAACCTTTTTTGCTAATTAAGTGAAGGTAGATGAAGAATCTGATTTAATTGGAAGGCAGATTTCAACAGCTTAGCTTCTTTTGTGATTAGGAGCAAAAGCAAGAAACTTAAATACAAATGTGTCCTTATAGCATAGCACAGAACTGGCTTTATGTGCCCGTGACTGTGGGCCTCTGTGCTCAAATGGTCCAGAGCATGGGGTTTAAGGTTCTGCATCCAGGTCCTGAATTCTTAATAGTTTTATATTTGAGTTTGTGTTTTGGAAATGAAGTCCAATGGACAAGGGGAATGTGCTGGGGGCTAGGAGTCTCAGCTCACGTGAAGTTCCTTCAGCTCTCTGCCTTCTCAGCATGGGTTTTCAGCCATTAGTTTCCTGGTCTCCTGTGCTCCCACCTGACCTCCATCTCCCTCTCCCTGTCTCTGTCCCATCTCCATGGCTGTCCTCTACCCAATACTGCAATTGGGTCATGTCAGAAGAGGGGGCATATTCTATCTCCACCTTCTATGCCAGTGGGAGTGTGGGAGCAGGCTAGAAGGTAGTCAGGATGAAGCAAGTGCCCTGCTGCATCTTGGGGAGCAAAGAAGAGGCCACTCCTAACTACGCTGGCAGAACCATAGCACATTTGGTGGGCAACCTAGGGGGAGCCTCGTCCCACCTCTGGTCTGGGTACCAAGTGCATCCCATGTGTTCAGGGGTTCTAATCTCTTGGGGATCACTCCTCTACCATCAGTTGGGATGCTGAACTATAAGAAGGAGAGTTGGACTTCCCTACTTCCTCCTGGAGCTCCCCATTTGCATTTGCAGGGGACATCCACAGACTATGTAGCTGGCCCTATCTCCACAGTCTGTTGCCTATATTTGTACATAATAAATGCACAGAGTGAACTTTGTTAAATATGAATTTAGCAGATGAACAAAATGCCCATTATAACCATAGTGCAAGCCCACTGCCTTAGAACTTAAAAGAAAAAGCACAAAGATAGAACAGAAAATGATAATGTCTTAGAATCTGGTTAAAACTCTTATGTATTTTAGTTATGATTAATAAACTCATTGGCAAATTATCATTTTGAGTCTAATTTTGACTTCTGTTGTGAAGAATAATGATGGACTGATGGAGACAGCAGTGTAGGCAAAAGATATACCCACTGAGAATGTGTTGCTAAGTCATATACAAGATGTGAAAGTTAGATATTTTCCTCAAAATTCAAGTTAAATTTTATTGCTTCAGGGCAATTAGAGAATTTGAATTAACAAATAGATGGCATTCTATTGTAGATACCAGAGTAATTAAATGATCTTGGTATTTGGTTCCATAAACATATAGAATAGCCTTCCAGGAGTGTTTAACTATAATTTGAACAATACCCCTTTTACTGTACTGAATGATATACGTCCCAAATTGCAGAAAATATCACTGTGCAATGTGTCAAATTAGTTACTTAAAATTACTTTTGTTAAAGAAAAATAAAATTGAAGATGACAGTTTAGAGATACCCTATGGCAAACTGCCTATACCCGCGCATCTAAAACTTAAATCATCATGATCTCCCCGCAATTCTATCTCCTATCATGAACAAAACACAAAATCTAAACTTTATATCCTTGTCAGCATGATTGAGTGAAATTAAACCCATCCTCTACAGACAAATCAGCTTAAACAGTCCCAGTTGCCTTAAAAAGAATGACATGTAACAGCCAGTCACAAATAAAGGTCCAGATACTTCCTCCTTTGTGTTCTATAGACTCTGCTGTCAGGCATGCCTCTCATTCTCAGTTCAGATTCTCCCAGTTTGGGGGAATGCTCTTTTGGGTGCCCAATGAAGTTCCACAGTTTAAAAATTTGTTCCAATTTTATTTTTGACACTATAAACATCTTAAACCTCTAAGTAACTGGATTGTATTTTATTTATGACTTTGTGTTTTGTGAGACCAAATAATCAAATTGTGTTAATAATAACAACATACAGCTGGAAAAGGCCAATAAGTTCTGCCCCCCCCCCCCCAAAAAAAAATCTGTCCTTTCTCTTGGTGCATCAAGAGTGATCATCAGGGCCTGTGTTATTGGGGTCCCTCTGTTTCAGTGACCAGTGAATTGGGAGTAACTTCAGGAGGCAGTTGACCCACACAGGAGAAGATGAGCTCATCTGTCTAAGGAAGAGCTTCATGCCCAGCCTGAGCCTGTCACTCCTGCCTGCCAGCCCACGTCAAATAAACAGCCTTGCCTCCCTGTCTCCCCTCAACTCTAAAAATACCTTTTAAGTAGTGTTGGATTCCAAGCTATGCTCGATTCCTATCTCATCCCAGGTTTTCTTGGGTGCAAATACCATGGTGAACTCACAGTGGGGTTTAACCTTGACCCCTCCACACCCCTGGTCTGGTCCTGACATTGATTCAGTGTTGTAATTGGCTCATCTTCTCTTAGGTGCCTGACTCCTGATGCAGAAACCCGTCCAGACATTGTAGAAGTCAGTTCGATGATATCAGATGTCATGATGAAGTATTTAGACAACTTGTCTACATCCCAGCTGGCCCTGGAGAAGAAACTGGAACGGGAACGGAGGCGCACACAGAGATATTTTATGGAAGCCAACAGGAATGCCGTCACATGTCACCATGAGCTGGCTCTGCTATCTCACGTGAGTGCTAATCTCTCAACCTCTTCATGATGCCCTCTACTAGACTGATTGAAGGTGTTCCTGCTTGTTTTAAGGAAAATTCATTCAAAGTTAGGAAAATATTTGCTACATGAAATATGTCAGTATCATGTAGTTACATATTATATCCCTTTTATATCTAATAGACAAAATATAAATAACTCAGTATGACTGGCCTTCTAAAGAACTAATCCACACTTCATTGTTTATTTTTACAAAATCAGAGGTATCAAAAAGTCCTCCTGGCAATAATCGAAGTTTAAATTATGGTCTTTTTAGAAATAGCAGTGAATGCTTATATTTAATTTCTTTAGCAGTCTGTACCTTTTGGACAATGTATGAAAAGGGAGTTAATTCAGAGATGGAAATAATGTTTGCCTTTAAAATTTTTTTACTGGTCTTTCTGTCATTGCTGTTTGTGGTAATGATAAAGTTAACCACACTTCAAAACAGAACGTATTTTTAATTTTTTTGCCAGTAACCTATAGATTATTCTGATATTTGTGTTTTTGAACATAGCTTGAAGAAAGGACGCCAAAGCTTTTCAAGTGTGCCAGCAAAAGTGTCAGACATGCTCTTCTTTCTGCCTTCTTTTCCTACCTCTGTGCCTTTGTTTTAACCTTGACCCATGTTTGAACCATGGTTTACTTGTGCTCTGGGCCTCCCCTAGCAGGGGCCGTGGAAGGGATCCTTCAGACCACCAAGTGTTCTTTTCCTCTGTCCTGACAGTGGTGCCCAAGGAAGAAGGATCATAAAACTCACTCTTGTTTAAGGTACCTGGTCACTAAATTCCTTCCCAGGACCATAAGACTTGTACTCAGCTGGGAAAATTATATAAGACATTGATCTCAAAGAAGAGACAGTTCTGACTTCTTGAATAATAGCATTTCCAGTGAATTTCTTTCTAAAAAGAAGAAGAAAACTACTGTTTCATGGGTTTCTCTTAAGGGGTTTGATTTCCAGAAGTTGAAGATTCAACATAGCTTTCTTTTGGGGGGATCTCTTTTACCTTCATTGCCCTAAGTGCTGAACCAGCTGTAACTTCACAGAACAATCCGTGATGATTTTGTAAGGCCTCAGCTTATGTTTAGGAACATATAACTTGGAGTTATTGCCCTGACTGAACACAGTGAAATCGCATACACAGGGAGTGAGAACTTACTATGCTTGTTATTTTACTGCCTCACTCTAAAAGCTAGGCAACAATAAGAAACACATCTCTCTGTGTGTGCCACATTGTTTTCCTAATAGCAGACTGGAATGCAAGAGAGTTAGCTATTTTTATATATCTTAAGTACTTGGAGCCTTCTATTAAGTTCCTCTCTGCAATGCTACTTAACCAACTTCCAGTGGGTTGTGAAAGAGTCTCTTAACATTAGATTCACGTGGCTGACATGGGGGTGGGTGGAGTTAGTTTAAAATCAAACAGTAAAAATCCTCTTCATCAAAACCCCTCGAGAAGGGGGTTTACATATTTATTTATTTTCAGTTCTCATTTTAAAAAATTCTGTGTTATGGAAAATTTCAAACATAAAAGCAAAGCCTGCTTCCTGCGCCCACCCCCAGCTTCAACCATTAGCTACTTGACGCAAATCTTAGGTCTTTCTGTTCCCATCCATTTCTTACTCCCTGAGTGTTCCAGATTATTTTGAAGCAAAT
Organism: Glaucomys volans; assembly: GCA_020662805.1. Taxonomy (NCBI): domain Eukaryota; kingdom Metazoa; phylum Chordata; class Mammalia; order Rodentia; family Sciuridae; genus Glaucomys; species Glaucomys volans. Next base: position 419,223 of record JAJEJO010000864.1, read on the forward strand.
CACAGATACCATACTGTTTCATACCTCAATATTTTGATCGATGACAGACAGTTGAATGGTAGAAATGTAACTTTTGGAAGGTAAGACAAGGGGAAAGCTCTGGAGTCAAGGGAAGGGGCCGTGAGGTTCTTCAGGTATATCCTCATCTGTGATTGGGGGCAAATACTACCTACTTCCTAGGATATTAGAATTAAGGAAATTACTGTGTTTGAATATACTGTGCAGCTTCAAAAAGTGGCATAAAATTTTAAGATAGCATCAATTATGTAGAATGAGTAAAGCTTAGGACAGAATAGTTCATTGCTATAACTTGCAAAGTGAATGCTAGTTTGTCCAAGTGGCCGTTCACATGAAATATGTTTGTCAATCATGCGATTAATACATCTATTTTGAGCATCTACTGCTAGCCAGCCTCACAGAGTACCTGCGGGGAGCCCTCAGTCTTTTTGGACCATCCAGAAATGCTTTACTTGAAAACAGTTTTTATTACTGCTTTAAAGAGTCATAAAATACCTTCTCCTCTTGCACTATTTTAAGCATGCTGATAATTTATCCTTTCAAGATTTACCAGACGTTAACTAAAAGGAAAAAAACAACTTGATTAAAGAACCAAGAAGGAAATATTACAGTTCATCAAATGAAAGCATACAGTTAATTGGTATTGTCCTCACTGGGTACCAATTATTATATTTAAAAATGTACATTAATACCAGTGCTGGCAGAGGAATTATGGGTATAAAATGTTCTATCTTTTTTCTTAAGCAGTATTATGATTGTTTCATTTCAAGTATAGAATGTTCTCCCAAACTGTTAATGTCAATAATGGAGTCACACGATACAATGATAAAAGGGAACAGAAATTTGTGGATTTCGTGGAATTTTATGAATTCCCAGCAACAATAAGAGGATCCATTTGTGAATTACTAAAATTTCATAAACCAGTGGGTAAGCAAACAATCGACAGGAAACATTAAAGGCTCCAGTCTCGTGGGTGAGCATGCTATTAACTCTCACATTTTAGCTTATTCTTAATCATGGCAATTTTCTTAATAGGCTAGTGAAGACAAGTACAAATACGTATTTCAAAAGGGCAGAGACGTCTTCACTAATGAAGTTCACTCCTGTGTACTGCAATTTACCCACTGGGAAAGTGAAGCAAGACTTCTTCCTTTGAAGAAGTTAACCTTTTTTAAATCTTGTAATTCAAAATAAGAGATCATAAGGAGAGCACAAGTTGAGAATGATAAGAATTAACCAAGACTAGAATAAGGTACAATTTTTACTTAAATATCCAATAATAAAAAGACCTCATAATGGAGAGGGCACTGCGGTCCAACCCTGCTCAGCGTTTTGCCATTGTGTGTTTAACACACACAATCATCACCTTCGATGTATTATTATTCTGCATATGAGACAGAAAAGCAGTTGTAGACATTTCTAAAGAGCATATGGCAAATAGAAGAATGAGAAAAATTTGGTCATGAAAAACCTGGAGGCTCAATGGAAAACTTTCATTCTGTCCCAATTGTTGGGATTTTGGGGATACAGCTTTAAACAGATATTTGCAAGGGTAACAAATCATATGTCAACACATACAGGTGGAGCTGAGTTGAATGTTCCAGGGAGACTGTGAGTAGAAATCATGAGCCAAGTGCATGCTTGCAGGGTGAGATCTGCAGGGACCGCTTCTCTTCCTATGGTTTGTCTTTACTGCCCCTGCTTTAAAGTGGAATGGTGATTTCTTTTCACTAGTTTAGTAAGTTCATTGAGTTTGGAAAACTGCTTTCACATCCATAAATGCCTATCAGGGAGTGACACAGAGAAAAATAAAAAATGCTTACTGTCTAAAACTAATAATGAAAGAAAAAGGATTTATTTAATGCCTTCTGAATATAAAGCACTATGCTTGATATTGTGAAGGTTATAAAAAAATTACAAACAATGGTCCCAGTAGTGAAGTAGCTTATAATTTGCTTGGGAAGACAAGATAGATAAACCTATTCAGGAGGACATTTCTAATGATTCAGGACAGGTTGGGTAGATAACAAATGAGATAGGTGGGAATACCTCAGGGAGGCTTCCCAAGCAAACAGGGAAGATGGGGCTTAATCTCTGGAAACAGAAGTCACTCCTGGATGGACAAGGGCAGCAAAGTGCAGAAACTCCAGATATGTCACCCTTGCTCATTTAAGACCAGGAATTAAACTTAGAAAAGGTACAGTTTGATGCTTTAAATTAATAGGCAAGGAAAGGGAAACCAGGAGAAGTTAAGAGACTTGTCCAATGTCATCCAACCCATTACTGAAAAACCCCAGTACTGAAACTTGGATTTGCTGATTTACAGTGCATCTTTTTATATTTATAGTTTGAAGAGTCTGGGTGCTACATGGTAGAAGTTTGTGAATACCTTGTTAAGGTGTTTGCATTCAATCCTGTGGGTCAATCCTGTGGGATTTAGTGTGGACTCAATCCTTGAATTTCTCCAAAGTACCTAACAACCAAATTGCCAAACCTAAGGCTAATTCTCGTTTATGGTACATATCCCCTTCCTGATTTTTTTCTTTGGTGGTTTCCAGTATACTCTCCTATCCTTGTTTCCATCGTATCTATCTAAAACTCTCATTTTTCTTTTCCAATGCAGGATGTCTTAACATTAGACATCCTGCTTTTCTTCTTGCACTAGCCTTGATTGAGCTCCATCTAGCTCCATGGCTTTCCATGTGATATGAATCTGGGTAAAATCGGTTGTGCAGAAATGGGAACTTCATTTTCTGAAATCATGTATCATTTTGTTTTGAACCACTGTTCCTGCTGATGGCAGTAAATGGCAGATGTGGCCAGTATTAATTGTATCCGACTAATTACATCAGTCTCTTTGGTCTAAAAGTTCCTTTCCTGTTCCAAAGTTTCTTTTCCATCTCCTCTTCAGCAGATGGCAGCTGGGTGCAGGAAGAAGAGTGAGCATCCCCATGTCCATGGGAGAGGGGGAAGTGCTCAGTGTGCTGCTTTCCTCTGTTGGCCTCTGCTGACCTTAGTTGGATTTGGAACACTGACCTCTGTTCATGGTTTATGGTTGTGGTAACTCCTGGTCTCTTTTCTCACCCAGGATGCCACAACCATCTCCCACCATGGGGTCACTATTCTTTTTCCTCCTTCGAGGCTGAAGGATGACTCCCTTGGTAGCATCCTTGGTTTAAACAGTACAGTGGTAGCCTTCCAGCACCACCTCCATCTCTGCAGTGAGTGTGAGGAACAAAAATAAGGAAACTTTCATGTGTTCTCTTTGTTTTTTCTTCTCAGCCTCCTATCTGGTTTCTTCCTTGAGCTTCAGAAAAACTTTACAGTTCCCATCTTCTCTGCCATAAACTGCTCCTCCATCCACCCTGTCTTCTCTTGGGTCTCTCCCGCCCTCTGCTGTTTGGGGATGGAACCCAGGGTCTACATCTGCAGGACAGGTACTCTCCCACTTGGCTCCAATCCAGCACCCTCTCTGGGTCTATAAACCTCAGCACTGTGCTTTACCAGGTCTCAGTGGCAGAAGAACTCTGGGAGGAGAAATGTACAAAACTTCCGAAGATAGCAAAACCCATTGGCATGTGTTTCAAGCACCATTTCCATTCTTTGATTCCCCAGAGCTGCCTGATCCTGGGTACTAGGCCTTAATTTTGAACTGCTGTTTGCTTGCATATCTAACAGGTGCTCATACCCAGCAAGTTCTACAGCAAATGGATTCTCATCCCCTAACCGAGTCCTGTCCTATCCCCTTATCACCTTGGGATCTTAACATCTTCAATTCAGGCGCCCTCAAATGCTACCTCATCTGTCTTTGAAATATCGGACTAGTTCATCTTTTTTAAACCTCTAGGGATTGAACCTAGGTCCTCAAACATGCTAATGACAAATCCATCTTAACTTTTCAGTTCTCACTCTCATTATCTAGCAGTGCATCATTGCAATATCCAACATTCTTGCCTCTAGTCTATCCCTCACCTCTACTGGTGATAGAGTTTGCCACCTCTGCACTGACCCCCAGTGCTCCTTAGGAAATGTACGTGTCATGGTTGGTGGGGGTATCATTGTTGTTTATCCCTGTGACTTTGAATGCTGTGGCATTTAAGGGACAGTAGCCAAGGATGCTAAGATGATGCTGTGTGCGGGACAGGCCTGCAGAAAATGTGCATAGCAGCTCTAGGAGGAGATGCACATTAATAGGTACATTGCAAAGAACGGGCTTCCGTGATTGTTGGGGCTGGGGAGACAACTCCACAGACCCCTGGGGGAGGGCTAACAGGAGGGGCATCCTGGAAATCTAGGGCATAGGCAGGATTTCTTCATCTCAGAGAAGCCTTGGCTCTGCTTTGAAGACCTGCCAACTGATCAAATGAGTTCCACCCAGATTATCTAGGATTATCTCTCTCAGCCATCCTCCCAGGTCTACCTAAATTATCTTTCAACAAAGCAAACCAAAACAAAACTACACATCTGGTCTGATCTTGGTAAATCATTCCATACTTGAGATGATGAAAAAAATGTTCATATAGTGAGTTCCAGAAATTTTCTCTAAGCTTTGGGAGAGTTAAAAAAAAAACCAACGATTTCTGTGATAACCTAATATTATCAAACAGTTGAAATATAGCCCATAAAAGTGTCATTTTAAATACCATCTACTCTAGAAAACAAAGTAGCAGGTACAGCCCTTACTAGCAAAGATTATTTTTTAAATTCGTGAACTCTTCAGAAATTCACTTCATTGTAGGATTCTTACTGCAATTCTCTAGTATTATCTGTTTTGTGTTCTTAGCAAACTCTGTGACAGATATTTGATATCTTTCTTAAATTCTCAGGTATCTTTATAACTGACCATGTAATTGAACCAATACACAGACATCCAGATTCTCATTTTCTTAGTGCACATTTGTTTTCAAAAAATGTGCTATTTATTTGTCTGAGTTGCTTTATTTTTATTATACCAGATGCCAATTACAATTGCTGAGCACACTACCAAAGGCATGTGTCTGCAGCCCTCCACTAAGAGATTAAATGAAGCCATGTAGAAAATGATGTGTTCTAAAAGGACAATATTTTTGTGAACATCTTTGCTTTTATTGTCTGGTTAATTGTTGACTGAATTTCCCCCAAGGCTGTGAAAACGCAACAAGTAATGACGCAGAGAAAGAAGTATCGGGAAAAATCATGACTTGGTTTGGAAATGTTCTTACTTGTTATATTTCCAAAAACTACAGCGGTGCCTGATGGGCTGCCACACAGGGACACAATGCTGGGACCCACTCTGCATCTTCTCTTTTAAAATTGGCATGTAACTTATATGCAGTAAAACGGGCAAATCTTTACGTGCTTAGTTCGGTGGCTTTTGACACATATGTAATCCCCACCCAGAACGAGATTCAGAACATGTATGTCACCTCCAAAAGCTTCCTCATACCTGTCTCTGGATAGTTCCCTGCCCAGGACAAAGACTGCGATGGCTGCATCCCCAGCCCCCCTCCCTTTTAAAATTTTATTTATTGTATTTGTTAAATTTATTTTTGTATTTTTAAATTCTAATTAGTTGTACATGACAGTAGAATGCATTTATACATTTTGATAGATCATACATAAATGGAGTATAATTTCTCATTTTTCTGATTATACATATTGCAGGATCACATTGGTCATGCAGTTCTACACATGAGGTAATAATGTCTATATCACTCTACTATCATTCCTATCCCCATACTCCTCCCCCTCCCTTCACTCCCCTCTACCTAATATAAAGTAATTCTATTCTTCCCTATCCCCACCCTTATTGTGAATTAGCATCCACATATCAGAGAAAACATTTGGCCTTTGGTTTTTTGGGTTTGGCTTTTTTCACTTAGCATGATATTCTCTAACTCCCTCCATTTGCCAAGAAATGCCCATAATTTCATTCATCTTTAAAGCTGAATATTCCATCATATATATATATAACATTTTCTTTATCCATTCATCTGTTGAAGGGCATCTAGGTTGGTTTCAACCTAGGTGCCCAGCCCTTTTATCTTTTATTTTGAGACAGGGCCTTGCTAAGTTGCTGAGTCTGGCCTCAAACTTGAGATCCTCCTGCTTTAGCCTCCCAAGTCACTGGGATTACAGGTGTGCACCACTACACCCAGGATTGATATTTTTTGGAAGTGTAGGAAACTTTAACTTTGATAAAGATCAATTCATTTATTTCATTTTTTCATTGGATTTTAAGCGAACAGTACTTTTAGACTATGACACTGTTTTCCCCTTCTTTATTAGTGTCATTACTTCTGGAAACCCTGTATTTGCATTAGGAATAATAAAGAACTTATCTGTTTTTTATACTAGCTATTTATGGGGTAGCAGTGAAGCATTTTCAACAGTGGTGAATTTGATAATGGATTTTTGGATTGAATTGTAATGATCAATTCATTCCTTAGTTTATTTAATTTATAGTTCATTGCTAAGTTCCAGTGTTTTAAAGAAGTTCAATTTAACAGTGTATCACAATAACATCATAACTATATCATGGTAGCAAAATTTTTTGCTTTATATACATATTTTGGTTAAGAATTTCAATGTTATCCAATGATAAGTAAGATTCAAACTTAAAAATATTTTTCATTATATGATCCTTATAAGTTTAACTATTTCTGGTGCCCTAAACCATCAGTTTTCCTAGTTTAGTTTTACCTATTGTTCTCCTACTTGATATGTGGAGCATGGGGATGTGCTTCCAGATTCACAGGCAAAATTAGACCAGGATATTGTCTGAACAATTTTCATAGCTGGGGGAGGGACCAGGCTCACCTCTCTGACATGGTGGAGCTGAGTGTCCCAGAGGGAGCTGGAGAAGAGCCCCTTGCTGCATCTGTTGAAGTGAGCAGCTCCCTCAGCTGTGCCTGGTCTTTGTGGCCCCTTCAGTGATGGACCACGCTGGCTGGGTTTTTAAAAATACCTTGAAATTTAAAGACTAAGTGTGCACAGTTATAGACAGTTGATGATCTTTCTACTATTTTGAATTTTCTTTGTGATATCTCCCATGAAAAGCATGTGGTTTCTCCTATGAAAAGCATGTTGTTTGTCACAGATAAAAGGTGACCTTAGCCACTTGAATTTCTGTCCATCACCTAGTAGCTCTAAATTTTTAAAAAATTTAGGACAGTTATTAGCAAACAGAAAAAACCACTAGAGATATAGCTAATGGAATATGAATATTTCAGAATCTGTAAGAAAGAGTGTTTGTTTTGTTTTGTTTTGTAGTGCTAAGAATTCAACCTAGGGCCTCACTCATGCCAGGCAAGTGCTGTACCACTGAGCCACATTGCAAGTCAAGAAACAGTTTATTTTTTTATGGTTCTAAAGTAAAACATCTATAGTCTACCACTGGTATTATGCTTTATATTTATTTTTGGCTTTTCTTCCCCTCTTTTCATATAAAACTAGCATTCCGGGCAATTCAAAAAAACTGCACTAGTTTTAATAAAAAGGGCTCTTTATTCTTTTCCTACTGTCACAGTTAATTTGGACAAAATCAGTCTGTTACTGGTAGAATTGCTATTCAACTAGAAATGTATTATGATCTGCTGCGCACATGAAAAATTACATTATAATGAGAAAAACTGAGCTAAACATAATTGTGCCTGTACCAGAACTGTGACAGGAAGTGTCTCATAACAGTGGTGATTTCCATATCAGTGATAATTTTATTGTCTGATTTGCATTGTATTCTCCTTGCTGCCATATTGATGCCCAGAATGTGTCCATCCATTCCTAGGAGATGCAGATGCAAAAAAAGTAAGAGGAAAAAAAGATTAGTTCACTCCATCTCTTTCTTACTCCTTGAAAAGTCTTAAGTAATTAGAAAGTAAAAGAGGTAATAGCAGCCATATTCTATCCCATAAAGTTGCATTTTTTTTAACCTAAATCTCTTTATAAGTTTATGTACTTGTTGGAGGTGTCTTCTGAGCACATCTTCCTGCATGTTTCGAGTAAAAGCATTCAATCATCCTCTGCCTTTGGCCAGTGCCTGCTGGGTTAGAAGGGCACATCCTCTTTGTTGAAGTGGCCACCTGGGAGACAGATGAGCCCTACCACTTCTCAGAAGTATGATGGGAAATAGGAAGGGAGAAGTCCTCTCCTACTTGTAGGTGCATCACCAGATCATCCCTTCAGCCCTTAAGGGAACTTCACAATAGAGGCTCATGGGCAAGATTAAAAGCATGACAGTTGCAAACACATTCATTCTATTAGGGACTTATAAGGACCTGCTTTTCTGGCCCTTTCCCTTTGATATCAACTCAGAACTATTTACTGAACATTTGTTATATTTAGGACATTGTACAGGGGGCTGAGGATGTAGCTCAGTGGTAGAGTGCCTGTCTAGCCTCTGATAGGTCCTGTGTTCAATTCCTAGCAACACACACACACACACACACACACATACACACACCAAGATTGTGCAAGATACTAAGGGATTAAAAGAAAATAAATGAAAACCTCTGGAAATCACATTAGGAAGAATGTGCCCACAGTGGCATATGGCTTATAGCAAGGACAAATCTGTATTGATTTTTCAAAGCAAAAGCTGCTATAAGATATCAGTACAGAAATATAGGTTTTTAAAACCAAGACAACTGCAGTCTAGAAAAGCACTTCCTTCAGATTGTAAGTTCCCCTTTATCAGAATCTATAAAACACCCAACTGTGTATGGAATTTGGGCAGTTGCAAGTGATGGTTCATTTACAACCCAATGGATTCTTGGGTATTGGTGGTAAGTCAGGCCTTCTTAAGTCTGGAATTGCCTGACTTACAGTTCTCCTCACTCTTCAGTTGTGTGAAGAAAATTGACTTCCTCTGATTTCTTATCCATGTATATTCTTTTTAAAAAATATGTTTTAGTTATAGATGGACACAGTACCTTTATTTTACCTATTTATTTTTATGTAGTGCTGAGGATCAAACCCAGTGCCTCACCATTGTCAGGCAAGAGCTCTACCACTGAGCCATAACCCCAGCCCATCCATGTATATACCTTTTTTTTTTTTTTTTTTTTTTTTTGTGGTGCTAGGGATTGAACCCAGGGCCTGTACATGAAAGGCCCATGTATATTCTTAACAGAGATAAATTTGGGTAGTTTTAGAGATATATGAATTCTTACGCCTAATTGCATTTACACAATTAAGTTTTCTCAACTTAAAATTTCTCTCTCATTTTTTTCCAACATTGATAGCATTGACACATCTTGGGTGTATAGTCCTTAGAGGTTGGAAATGCCAATTACAATCTTTAGAATAGGGCAGGAGATAACTTATTTAGATTTAAAAAGGACCATAAGGAGAAGTGCTTAAATTGGGTGTTTATTTCTAGGTAAATTTCTAATGACTTCAGTTGAGAATAGAGGAAGCAGAATTCTGTGGATTGGGATAGAAAAAAGAGGTGGACTTGGAAAACACTGAATGAGTTTCATGGTAAAGTTTTAGGCCTTAGAAGAAGGTCCTGGGTTTGGTATCAGGAGCAAAGTAGGGGCAGGACTGAGGCGGGCATTAGAAGCCCCTTCTTACCCCTGGGCACTGAAGACATTTCTGCACAGGACACACTCAGGTCTGCCAAAAGGGTCTAAAGCATTTCCCATCTCAGGTTCTAAGTTAGACCACCAGGGTGGATCCAAGAGGCAGGAGTGAACAATTCTGAGTCATAAAATCAGACTTTAAATATTGGGGAGACTAGCCCCCCTAAAATTGAGTTAAAGTGGTCTTTCAGTTGCATATTAACTTCAACGAAAGAGGAAACTTGATGAAACTTTGAAGGAAAAAAACTGAAAAGATTCTTGGGGAAAATAGATGGTAAATAGTAATTGAATGGACTGCTTACAATACACAAATGTTTTATTTATTTTTTCTTTTTTCATCTTAAAATCATTCATAGGTTGACGTCTGACTCCACTTACCCATAGGGTCTTGGATTTTCTTCATCTGCACATTATGTCACCCTGGAGGTTTTTAGGCACTTGCCCCTTGAGGATGTGGGTGTCACTTTAATTGTAGGAAACACATACCTGAAATAAATAAATAGACAAACACAAACTGGTGTCTCAGGTGGACTTTGTTCATCGTTGGGGCATTTTAACAAAGAAAGGGTGGTTGACTTGTGACTAACCAATCTTTGATACGATTCATGAGAGAAATTCTCCCCCTTTCAATAAATGTAGGCATTTGCTTTCTTCTTATGCTCTCCAGCTGTTCGTTCACCTTTCCTCTTCCATGGCTCTTCTTCCTCCATTGTTGTCTCCATGATCTATGCCTTAGGTTCGTTGGTACTGCTCAGCTCCATGAGTTTCTTCACTTCCGCTGCAAACAGTCCCACACAGAGTACCTGTGAAGTATTGAGAATTGCTTGGGTTAAGGAAAAAGGGGCACTTTTCTTCAGAATCATATATAGTTGCTTCTCCAGCGTCTTTCCTTAGAAAAATCAGTACTTCAAGCATTTGAATGGCATTAATCTTTCTTCTTTATTTTAACTGAATCTTAGACATACTTTCGTGGTTTCTAATAATCCATGATCAGATCCATGACCTGGGGGAGGTATCATAATAGAAATGCTCTCATGCCTTTGGAGGATCCTAGTGGAGCTTGAGTCTGGTTCTGGAGGGAAAGGCAGTGGTAACGTGGAGTCCTGGGTGGTCTGAGAGTCTTCTTCACGCCATTCTTCAACAAATGTAGGTTTTAACTGGAGAATTGATATAAACTTTAAGGGGACCTCATCTCTCTCTTTCCATGGTGTGGTTTTGTATGCTACTAATTTTCCTTGTACCTGAGAGGATTTGATAGCAAATATTTTGGACAAAAAAGTTAAAGGAGAGAAATTTTTGCTAAATTGGTACATGGTGTATTCCTTACAGGTGCCATTTTTTTCCCCCAGCAGATTGTACAGGTCTTTGTTACAGAGCACTCTTGCCTCCTCCAGTCCTTTTTGTCCAATGGTAGCTCGTAGACCTACTTTTTTTTTTTTGTTTTGTGTTTGTGGACTGAATGGATCCCATAGCAGGTGTACAGCTGATGTTACTGATGCATTAAATATTTATAATGCCATTTTAAGCATTTCAAAATATGTTCTAACAAGCTTTGGGCTCAGCAGAGGGAGAAGAAGAGGAAACAGGCATTAAAAATTGAATTCTTCTTCCCAGGAAACCTTTGAGAAGGCCAGTTTGAGTAGCAGCAGCAGTGGAGCAGCCAGCCTGAAAAGTGAGCTTTCTGAAAGCGCAGACCTGCCCCCTGAAGGCTTCCAGGCCCCCTGTGGGAAGGACGAAGACAGGACCTGTGATGAAATCCTGTCCGATGATACCTTCAACCTGGAGCATATTGAGAAAGGTACTTCTGATGAGAGTGTGTCAGCATGAGTGCATTCTTGACTTCTTTCTGTTTCAAGGTTCATTTGCTTTTTTATTTTTACTGATGTGCAGATATATATTCAGAGCTGGAAGATGAATTGGATGTTTCAGATAACTCTAGCAGCTCCAGTTCCAGCCCTTTGAAAGAATCTACTTTCAGTGAGTTTTCTTTACAAGTTTGCTATTTGTGGGATCCCAACTGGTAGTGGTTTGGGAGTTAGGTAGGCCCCATGCATAGCCTGGGTTTGTTTTCCAGGTGTCTTGCTAATGAGGACAGGTGTCTGTCTCTGACAGAGCCCAGAGGCCAGCCAGCACTGTGGTTTACATTTCCTCAGCTGTCAAAGGGATGGTTCCACTTTTTCTGCCAACACATGTAGGTTTTAACTGGAGGATTGATATAAACAATTTCATGAGAGCTAACCACAGGAACAATACCAATGGCCTTTTATGAGTTTGTTGGTTAGAGGGACTAGAAACCTGTGGAAGAAATTGGTGTGGACTCATTTTTGTACAATTTTCCTTATGTTAATGTGAAGGGATATATTATACTTAAAAACACTGAAGTAAAAGAAAATATTTTTAGAACTGTGAAAAAATATGATATATAAATTCAGTTCAATGTTGTTAGTCTTAATTGGAAACAGGAAATAAAATAGTCATGCTGAGGAATAAAACAGAAGAGGAAAATATATATTTAGATAGAATTTAAAGAATATAAGAAAAGATAGTATCAAATACACTCCACAAACCTGAAACTGAAAGAAAAGAGATGTTAAAATGGAAGATGGAGGAAAAAAACCATAATTCTTTCAAAGTAGCAAGTTGATGGAATATAGAAATTTTACATAGAAGTCCTCCAAAGTATATTAAGAATAAATAATTCTCTCTCCTTGGTGACTCTACTATGAAAGTCTCAAAAAAGGAGGTTTAAAATAGTCTCTCTAAGGATGAAAGTGGAACTCTAAGGATTTAGCTACATCCTTTGTCTTTTTAAAACTTCATTGGTCCATCAAAATGGTGACTAGATCTTCCAGATTTTTTGGTACAATCACAATTTCCAATCCTTTTTCCTGTTTTCCCCATAAGTTCCTGCCTGCTAGATAAAACATTTTGATTTACAATTGGGGAAAACATGAATGTTACATGAGAGAAACTTTTCATCTATATAAGCATGCGTAATAAATTCTAGAAGCAGTTCAGTTCCATTCTAAGAGGTCAGTGTTTATCCCTGGTAACAATGATTGGGTGGAGTAGGGCAATGGGGAAGCAGGAAGAACTTAGACTCTTAAATTTGTATATGGTAATGTGTAGCTGTCTTGGCAAAGGCTTTAGGGGGATGACTATGATACAGACATGCTATTGTATTTTGTTAACTATTAATAACATTTTGTTGCTGTTGTTTAGCATCTTTTCTTTGGAGAAAGGCCCCTAAGCAAACCTGTCAAGTAGATAGTAATTTGTAACATTATATTTTAGTTGATGCTTTCATGAACAAAGAGAATCTTTACAGTATGTACAATTGCTCAGATAACAGAAATGTGGCATTGAAAAAAAAATTGCAGAGGGCATAAAGTTATTTTTATTTTCTTGTTTCAGGCATTTTAAAGAGAAGTTTTAGTGCTTCTGGGGGAGAAAGACAATCCCAAATGAGGTACGTACTAGTTGAGCTCCTAGAAGCAGTTTTAAACTTTGCAGAGCTGAGTGATTGGTAGCAACATTGAAACCTGATTGCTGGAAGTACCTTCTGGGTTTATGGAAATGGAGACTGTCAGAGCCTACCCTCCCAGAACCTGTTACAGCTTAACAAGTAGCTGGGAAGAGCACTAGGCTTGACTTGGATTTTAGTCCAGCTCTTCCTTTTTCTGGCTTTGTGACCTTCAGCCATTTAGTCTTCCTGAGCTCACTGTGGTTTGGGGGCTAGGACAATTGAGCTCCGTGAGGCCATCTGGGACCTTGGCTCCTCTTATCTGGTTCCTCAGGGTATATGTCTCATCCTTATGACAAGTGTGGCCATGAAAAGGAAAAAGGAACTGGAGACACATCCTTTCTTTTTAAGGATATGACCCATTCTTGTGCCCACGACTGTGCTCACATAAATTTGGCCAGAATTTCCTTTTATACCACATGTAGCTGCAAGTGATGATAGAATATATTTGGGATGTTCTCTTTTAGAGAAATAAATTATTTCAGGACAATTAGTTGTGTCAGTAACAATTGCCTTTTGCAGTAAGGACTGAAATAAAACTATTAGATTTGGGCTTTTACAAGTCCCTGACAGTCGTGAGAACAGTCTCACTGTCACTGGGTGAGGATGAGGATGGTTGTGGTAGTTTTAGAAATTGCAGCAGCAGGTAATAGGGGCCACTGAAGAGAGTGAGGAGTAAGCTGGAGGAGTTAGCTTGTGGGGATGTTTGGTGGAGCAGGGCCTCCTAGAATCAAGGTAACCTCAGGGTATCTGGGACTGTGGAGAGGAAACCAGTGAAGAAGAGAGATTCAAGTGAGAAAGAGATTATCAATGTATGGTTGTAGAGTAACTTGGAGCCCAAAGAGTGGGTCTGGAAAAGATGGAGGAGAGAGGGAACAGGCATTTAGATTTCTCAGTGTCTGGAGAGAGACAGAGAAAGATGCAGTTAAGCTGCAGAACTTGAAAAGAAGTGTCTATCTGTTAGAGGATGTTCTAGGCCTCTGCCGAGAGGAGTGTCTAGATTTCAGGAGTCTGGTCAGCCAGGAGCAACCAATGTACAGCTGTGCAGACACAGGTAGAGGAACTGCCAGAGCTCCGTCATTATAAATGCTCATTATCGCCGGGTGTGGTGGCACACGCCTGTAATCCAAGCGACTTGGGAGGCTGAGTCAGGAGGATCACGAGTTCAAAGCCAGCCTCAGCAACTTAGCAAGGCCCTAAGCAACACAGAGACCCTGTCTTTAAATAAAATACAAAATAGGGCTGGGGATGTGGCTCAGTGGCCAAGTGTCCCTGAGTTCAATCCCTGGTTCAAAAAATAAATAAATAAATAAATAAATGCTAATTATGACATATCCTGTTAAGAGACTTTAGTATTAAAATGGAAATTTCCAATCAGAAGTATTTAGAGATCTTGGTAGCACCAAGTAATTCTACTTTTATTTTCTAAAGGGACCCAGGGAAAATGATCTTATTTGTTAAGAGTTGAGTTGGTATTCAATACTTCAAAAAGAAGAAACATGTACCATATATTTAGACTGGAGATGGTTTTTAAAAAGCTAGTCATTAAACATTTTGTAAAAATATTGGGTCAACTGAAATGAGCAGATAGGAGAAGTTCTGTCTGTAGTAGAGATATTGAAACCAGAGTTTGAGATAAAACCAGATTCTTCACTTCTCCTTGCAGGTGGGGTTTGTGTAAGCTGCAGTTCTCTGCCACTGAGAAAGTGCCTTTTAGTGCTAGCAGCTAATCGTGGCAGGGGACGCCTACTGGTGTCAGCTCTGGAGGTTACAGTTGGCAAGGCTGTATTCTTCTTCACTACTCTTGAGTGACATATTGCAACTCTTAATGGCAGGTTATGCCTCCTAGTGTCACAGCAGGCCCCAGCAGCTCACTGCCAATTTCTTCTTTCTGGGTTCATGTTTTGCAAATCCAAAGACTGAAACTCATGGACAATGGAAGGCAAGAGTGAAAAGAGTAGGATTTATTCAAGTAGGAAGAACAGAAACAGAACTCTCTTAGGGAAGAGGGGACCTGGTAACAGGTTAATACTTGAGTGTGCTAGTGTAGGGATTTATATAACTCTTGAATCAATGCAATTGGTCCAAATTTTTGATAATCACGTTTTGGAAAAGTACCAAAGTATTGGTCCAAATTTATGCTAACCAGGTTTTGGAAAGTACTAATGCTAATGGTTAACCTTTGAGCTGACCTTTCCTCCATTCAGGCCTGCCCCCACTTCTGTTTTGCTGCTTGTACTCCCGGGCTGGGATGTAGAGGGAAAGGAGGGGAGGAGGGCTTGGCACCCTGGCTCACCACTCCTCAGCCTTGCCAACATGGCGGGCTCTGCATGAATGTGACCCATGCTTACTGCCTGTGCTCCAGCCTGCCCTGGATAGAGACTTGGCTTCAGTATCACAGAGTGAGCTTTAACCTGGCTTTATAAACTTGTTAACAGATGGAAAATGGCCTGTACGTTGAGGTTAAGGCTTTGGAAACTATATTCCAAGGTACATAAAACCTGATGTAACATTTGCATAGCTATACCATGTAAGGGGTACATGTGATGTGACATGACATCAAGAAACACAGGCTGTTTTAAGACAAGCTCTCTTCCCTCTGAGAATTCACAGTGTAAATGCCAGACAAGGGCAAGGCTGTAGGAGAGAAAATGACAAAAGACAGCCTGTACTTCATGTCAAGTGAAAGGGCAGAAAATTAATAACTTTTTGACTTCCAGGTGATCCTTAAGTTCTTCTCTGAATTAAAAGGAGAGATCTCTAAAACGTATTTATGACTTTAAGAAAAACATTAAATAAAGCTAAATTTATTTTCAGTCTAATTTGTTTAGAATTTTCTTCGTTTTCTAATTTTATTAACGTGAAATACGAACTCATCCTACAAAACATTTAGAAGCTAAATGATCAATACGAATATAAAAGAAGATACTAAAGCTACATAATAGAATAAAAATAAATGGAAAAATCAAGCACATAGAGGTTTTTTCCTTGTCTATTTTGTGCCATGTAGAAAATAGTATAACAGTTATAATGAGACTTTGGGCAGCTCTCCCTCTTGCAGACCTTCCTGGCTCATCGAAAAAGGGAGTTGGTCCCAGTGAACAGATGTCACAGGGAAATGTATGCCTGATCCAAGCTTAGCTTCCAGAGTTTAGAACTCAGACTTGGCCCTGGCTAAATAGAACAGAGAGAGCGAGAGAAAGAGAGAGAGAGAGAGAGAGAGAGAGAGAGCGAGCGTGGGCATAAATTCTTGATTTTGGTCACTCCAGACAGCAGGAGCTAAAGTTAAACCAATTAAGAACTGAAATACCTCCCTAATAACTTGGAATAGGCTTTGTTGGGCTGATTAATCAGGCCAACATGTAAAACCTGAGCAAATGGAACTAGAAAGGACAGCTTCTGCCTCCTCAAGGAAGTACAGAAGTTTGAAGGCTAGAAAAAGCAAACTCAATATCAGAACTGGAAGTCACCCCAACTTTTTTCAGGAATATGATTAACAGTAAGACTGAAAGATGGTCACTCCCCAGTTTCTTTGAAATTTCCAACTTCAGTCATCAAAAAAAAAAAAAAAAAAATCTTCTGCCTGCATTACTATTTGCCAGGGAAGATTACAAATGGACTTGACAGTTATCAGCTTTTATGTATAACTTTATAGGCTGATTCTATGTATATGTATGTCAGTTCTAATCCAGTAAGTCACATTTTATTTAACTTGTCTTTCTGTATAGTGGAATTTGATATGGCAGTCAAGAACTTCAACATCTATTACACTAAAATTCTAGTAAGATCTAGTCATTGTAAAATTACCTTCTTAATAATATTCATTTGAGCTGGGCATGGTGGTGCATTCCTGTAGTTTCAACTACTTTGGGAAACTGAGGTGGGAGGATTGCTTGAGTCCATGAGTTCAAGACCAGCTTGGGCAGCACAGTAAGATTCCCTCAAAAAAAATATATATGTAAATATATATATATATATATTTATTTATTAAAGTGATATTTATTATTGTGTACCAAGCATGTCCCAAAGTATGTGTGGTTTATCTTCATATTCCCAAGCACAGTATCTTGCATATAGGTGCCAATCCACAAATATTTGTCAATTAATAGATAAATTACTGAGTTATTTGTTCTTTTTAGTTATACATGACAGTAGAGTATATTTTGATGTATTTAAACAAACATGGAGTACCTCTTATTCTAATTAGAATTCCAGGCTTGTGGTTGTACATGATGTGGAGATTGTAGTCATATTTGTACACAGGAAAGTTATGTCATATTCAGTTCACTTTCACTGTAAAGAACTGACATCTTCCTTACTGGTTTGGATCTATAGCTTTTGACATAGTCACAGCTTAAGGCCCATTCTTTCTCTTTTTTTTTTTTAAGATTCAGTTGCTCAGGCAACAAGATTTCTCCATGCCTGCTTGCCTCCTGTTGCCAAGGCAACCCAGGGTATAGTTGGCAAGCTGGTTTGAGACATCAGATGTTTGCGGTATCAGAGATGCCTATGGTTCACAACTTCTTTGATAAATTGGTGTATGCATATTTTTGTCTGAGAGTGTGCTCCTGACTCTAATCTTTGTATATAGAGATGATTATGGTGTTTGTAATCATTGGGGATCATAGTCGTGACCAGAAAGACCCCTATACCACCTCAGGACCTGTGACTGTTCCCTCCTTTTAACATATATCTTGCTTATTTTTACTTATGGCTCTTTTCTCCTCAGCCCTTTTTCATAATCTGTATCTAGTTTTACTTTGATTGGATGGATTCTTCCTGATCATGACTTGCTAGAATCAACCTAGCCTACCTGCCAATATCACAATCCAGTTGTCTTCCAAATAAAACAAAACAAATAAAACAGAAACATGGTCCATTGTTGGGAAGGCCACTTGATTCCTTTCCTGTGACAGTTCTGTACTCCACTGGTGTATTGCTCATCTGTTTCTAGCTGTCACTGCAATGAGTGCAGGGCCATCGGAGCATCATATGCTTCCTGGTCCTGATAGCAACTCTATTAACTTTATAGATCAATGAGAACCCTTATTGAATATGAGAACCCAACCCTACCTGATGTCACTTACTCACACAGGACATGCTTATGAATGTCACTGCCCAGAAGAGACTTCCAGCTGTAAAATCCTAGTTAGCTCCTCTTATGTAGTTGCTAGGGCCTCAAAAGGCATTTTCTTAACATTGTAAGCCAAGTTTCTCATTTTTAAAAGGTTAAAACTTTTAAAATTATTGTCAACAAATTAAACAATGCTGACTACTTTTCACAATTTTGTTATGTGATGCACTGAAATACATGTGAAAATATTTCCTTCTTTCAGAGAGATATTTAAAGGAATTCTTAAGAGAGAGACAATTCCGGAGCTTTATTTCTTTCATGACTTAAGACTCTGCTGACAAAATAATTAGGGAAATGATTCATGCATTTGAATTAATTCATTGAAAAGTCATTAAAAAAATTTTTTTAAAAACCTCATGTCTGCGATCTCCACCTTACCTATTAGTGGTTTTGGGTGGAAGTTGTAGGCTCACACTCATTTTTGACACCTCCAGTTTCCCTTTTTACTTATGAATTCTGATGAGAACACAGCAGATCTGAAGAGTCCTGCAGGTGATGGCCTTTGGAATCCTTTCAACCTCCATGGCCCTTCATCAGTCTGAAGTGCTATTGGCCAGAACTCATTTTAAAACTTTCAGAAGACACATTCTTCCATATATTTGGGCCCTTTCACTAGAAAATGTCTGGAATGTTTTCTTTGTGTGAAATCATTTGTGTTTTCCAGCTTGAGCTATTATGGGCACGCCATCCTCTGTAGCCATAATGTTCCATTGGACGTAAACACTCCATGTGCTTCAATCTAGAGGCCGACTTCCCTCAGGCTGTGCATAATTTCAGTCATTTGTCCATCTGTGGGCAAAAACAATTGCACAGTAAAATCTGTTGCCACTGGTCACAATGAATCTGTTCTGTTTTGAAGTTTCAGATGACAATTTTCTTATGGCTAATGATATAATGCTTCCAGAGAAATCAGTATTTTTTCCTGTTATACTCACAGAATCTCTTAAGTTCTAAGACTTAGAGACCGGTTCTTTTTGCCATCCCATCTCCGGTGTCCAGCACACATCCCATCTCTAGTGTCTTTCCCACTTCATGGAGTGGGAAGTCAATGAATATTTGGTGAATGAATAAATGAATGAATGTGTGATGTTTCTTTTTAAACATTAACCAAAGCTTATGAAAGAGGAATTTTGAATCATATAAAGGAGTAACAAGGGTGGTACAACCTGGTATTTCCAGGATAGCCTAGTTCATAAGTCCCACTATGTATTATATTTTTTAATATGTAAATGTATTTGAAATATCAAATTTCTTCAGGACAACAACAATATTCATCTAACTCAGTATGTGGGTGGTTACCAGCTTTTCAGGAACACCCATAACCTGGGATAAAAGTTCTCCATAAGATGTATTTTTTAATCACCTTTTAAGATGATGAGGCTTATGGGCTACTGCAGATTTAGCAGTTGCACAGCATGACTGTAATGTGTGTGTGAGGACTGTGGTCAATGCCCTCTATGAAAGCATCTGGAATGTTAGATATGGAGAATGCTGGGCACCTGTGACTGACTCTTGAGCAGTTGAAACGTGACTGGCACAACTGAGAGGCTGAATTTCTATTTTCACTTAATATTATTTTAAATGTAAAACAATGTAAAAGGTCGTTTATTTTTGAATGTTAAAATGATAATATTCTGGGAAATATTTGATTAAATAAAATTGTAAGATTAATTTCACTTTTTTTTTTACTTTTTAATAATGTGGTTTCCAGAGAGAATTTAAATTATGCTTGTAGCTTACATTATATATACATAATATATATTATATATATAAAATATATATACATTTTTTTTTTTTGCAGTGCTGGGGGTTGAACCCAGGGCCTTATGCTTGCAAGGCAAGCACTCTACCAACGAGCTATATCCCCAGCCTAACATTATATTTTTTATTGGACATTGCTGGATCCATCTGGAAGGCTAGGAGATAATGTTACCCCCAAATAATTTTCTGGGCTCTTTTGCATGCTCAAGGATGTGAGAAGCCAGAGCAGATGCTCAGCTCTTCAGGGCAGCTCTGATGCCACCCACCCACCCACTGGGGCACTGCTTTGAACCTCTCTCTATTGAATTTTCTAAGGGCAGCTCCATTTCTTTCTTTCTTTAACCATGTTCCTTATCACAGGTGTACGGAAAACATATTTAACTCTCCCAAACTGGCAAGTTTCATTTATATTTCAAGGCTCCGGACATTTGGGCTAGGAATGGAAGAAAAAAGTTATAGGATCAAGAGAGGGACTGGCTTGGGGTTAGGAGGGATGAAAAGGGATACAAAGGGGTAGAGATGGAACTCACAGGTGGATACAAAGATTTTGGTATTATTCTGGTACTTACGTGGTAGATATATGAGTGCCAATTTTGTTAAAAACTTAGGTATGAGTTGCATGCAAGTATAGAAAATTTCATGAAAGAGTTGGGGCAAGAGAATTATCAGCCATGTTTACTTGTATTTGAATCCTAAAATTCGATCCTACTGACAAAATACCTATCATGTGCCTTATCCAATATATTTTTTTTGTTGGATTGCATTACATTAAAGTATGATTCTTGTAGCTTGTCAGGGCACAGATGTTTCTTATATCATTACAGAAAACTATTACAAAATTGGCTGAAGATTTCTGTGGGACATATAAGACTGGAGGTTAGGTGGAAGGCCTAAACCAACTTTCACAATCATCAGGCAGTCTAGAATTTAGGGACAAGAAAATCAAGGGATATAAACAGCACTGGAAACTCTAAGAAAGATGTAACCCTTTTAAATGAAAAAAAAAAAAAATCTCGTGTCATAGGAAGAGTTATAAGTCACTGTTCTTTTTTCCTTTGAAGACAACAGGAACAAATCATGGAAAATCCAACAAATAAAATTTAAATGTTATTTTTTAATACAAAATCACTATTTTGATTTTCAGTGTAATAAGAAAATCACTCAGGGCATGAAGATTTAGGTTCTTAATTGTACTTAAAACTTACAAGCAACCCTGGTAGGACATAGTTCTTCCATCTACCTGTTGCATGTCCAGTCTACTCTACATTAGAATTTGTTTCTTTCCCTTAATTCTTGAGAGTGTCTTAAAGGAGAATAGCATGCATGTAAGTTATAATGTAGACCACAGCAGAGCAGGTCCTCAGTAAATGTTGGTCAAATCCAAGTCGAAAGAGTTATTCTAATGGCCTCTACTTTGGTTTCCAGGGACTTCATTGGTGGAATAGGATCAAGACCAAGACCAGGTAACGTAGTGCGGGTAGCAATAAAATGCAACATCCTTCCTAAAATTCAGTGTGATTTATGTTACAGTTTCATACCTTTCCCCCTTTTATTTCTTCAGCTTTGCTGCCTCTTGACCTGCTTCTGAAAGTGCCACCCCTCATGCTCAGGGCCCACGTTAAGGAACTAGAGGCCAAGTTAGGGACAGGGTGGCAGTCCCACAGCCTTCCTGCTGTGATTCTTCGAAATCTCAAAGATCATGGTAGTACTCGTTAGAGCACATTAATGTTAATAAGTACACAATGGGAGAACACAGAATTATAACTGGGCCTGAAGCCACTGATGGATGTTCGAGGGGTAATTTTAATACAAGTAGCAGGAGATATCTGTTTGGTTTTCCACTGTTATTGCAATTTGATGATAACAAAATGCTTTCTGTGTTCACTTATTGACTAAAATATTATAGGCTCTTTTTCTAAAGTTTGCATTTCTGCCTTGGTGGGAATGTTAACCAGTTAAGCTATTGATGCTTAATGTACGTACCTAACAAAAACAGTAGCTGTGTTTTATGTAGGTATTTCTGTAAACTCTATGCCTACACAAAACAAGAAAATGAATACTTTTTCATTTTTTTGTATCTCCTTTACTCTGGTTCGTAAAATTATTTTTCAGTTATTTTTATTTATATTTGATTAAAATGATATTTTATTATATTGTTTCTCTAATTTGAAAATCATGGATCCTTAAACATGAAAGTTTATAATGCTGGTTTGGGAAGGAATGGATGTGTAAATTAATCTGTTCTAATTTTTATGAAAGGAACAGGGTCCAACAGTAATAGTAAAATTATTAGCTAACCCTGGACAATTCAGAAAAAATCCCTAGTGATTGTGCTTTGATATGTGTGAATATATGACTCTTGAACATAAAGTTCTATTTGACTCTTTTGGTTAACATGAGCTTGTTGTTTAATGCTGTTTTCACTTTAGCTTCCTTGATTCACAATATTTTGTTTGGTTGACATGTACAGTGAACACAGATGATGTGAATGGATTTACTGTGATCTTAGACCATGCTTAGACATTTGTTAAATTTTCTTTGAAAGAGTTATTGACAGTTTGAGGCCATCACAGTGTCAGCATAGAGGCAAAACAAGATGGCTTTATTATTGAGATGCCTAAACTCTTATGTTGACCATGGCTGTGTTCCTGTTTTGGCAAAGGTAAGTTAATAATATAATCATGGTGCTAAAATGATTGCTGTTGATTGATTTTATAATGGCAAGTGGGAGACACACATATACATTAATGCCTCATGGTTTTGTTATAATTCATAATAGGAATTTTTTTAAAGGTCATATTGAGTGGGTCCTGTGTAAGGCTCCTTCAGTTTGTTATACCTTCTAAAATTTTAAAAGTGCACTGATTTATATATTTTTAAATATGAAACAAAAAACCCTAAATTCACTGGCACCTTCAGTGCCAGTGAATGCTAAATCTGAACTACAAAAGGAGTTAATAGTTTTTCCAATATTGTTGAGCACATTAATGCCCCGGAGAAAATTTGGGTTGACACCTATGGATCATCTCACTTGCAAGTCAAAAACTAGACCTTTATTTTTCCCCATCTTAATACAAAATTGTTTTTCTATATATTGTTAAAGTCATACTTTAATTTGAAGTGTTGTAGGTAAATTCAAACTATCGTTTTATCAAATTACAAATAACTGGTACCCGCCCTAGTGACTTGGGTCACCTCATCTGCAAGTCATGCTTTCTTCTAGTCATTCCCTGGGTACTTCTGGCCTAAGAGTGTAAAGAGGTGACATTGACACCGCACTCCAACAACAGGGAAGTGAGTCTGGACCAAGGTGTCAGGAGATCGCTTGTGAGTCACCTTAACTACTTTGTTACTAACAACAGGTAGAGCCCTGATGTGTGGATGTTTTCTTCGTTGTTTAAAAGGCACATTATATTGATGTAGTTTTAAAATTTATTTAACATTTAATTTTGTTTTCTTGGATGGAAAGGAACATAACATCTACAGCCCTGTAGATCTTATTGCCTAAATTTAAAAAAAAAATGGCAGGAAGGGGAGAATTTTGTATGGGTGTGCCATTGCTTTTTCTAGTATATGAACATTATTGTCCATGTACAATGGCAGAACTAAGGGTAAGAAGCATCATTTTAGAGTTCCAAGTGGCTGTGTTATAATATGATCTTTCCTGTATGAACCATATGGGCTTCTAGGTTCATAGTGTGATGATACAGTAGTATTTAATGGCACCTCCAAACCTCCATAGAGCATAATGATGAAACTATTTCAAGTTAGTTTTATTAAAAGTCCCCTTGTTCTATCTTCTAATATAAACCAAATTGTACCAATAATTTACACATATTTTTGCAGTTAAATAATAGACTGCAATTCCCTGCCAACAGAAATGAAAATTTAGAAATTCTATATTGCACCACTGAAAATATTAAAGTTATTAACATGGAATCAATGATGGATAAATATCTTTATCCATGTTTATTTTAGCTCCATTTCTCTAACCTTTGTCACTTGTGAATTACCATTGCACAAATTTAGCTTTATCTGCGTGCCACGTATATTACTATTTTCTTAATATTTTTCTTAAATTGACTCACTTTCTCAAACTTATTTACAGGGGAGGTTGACATTATTTCTATAAATGAGAAATCAATAAGGTGACACTTGCCAGAAATAAATGGCAGTTCTACACATAAATAAAAATCCAAGAAAAACAACATTAAATTCCAATTAGATATTATCTACTTATCTTATTATGAAAGAACATTAGCTAATATTTCAGAAGTGGTGAGGATACACTTACCATACTAAAACTTCAACCTTGATATAATCAGTGGAAAGAAAAAAAAGGAAAAGATATACCCTTTCCACTATGATTGTTTCAAACTTGATATACTTAATAATAGTTCCTCATGGCTTAGGGAACTCAGTTCTTTAAAAATGATTAATTCTGTTGTCTCTAAAGTCAAAGCAGTTAATCACTCAACTAGGTATTACTGAATATTTTGAACAGCAAAAGAATCTGGAGTCTGTTGTATTCATACCAAAAAATTTTCTCCTGAACCAAAGGAAATGATATATTTGTGAAAATTTAATAATATCAAAACAACACAGGAAATGTATTCTTTGTCATGCACATAGAGTGTACTATAATGTTATGGATATTTTTAGTATGGGTTAAATGTAAATTTTGGGGTGTGTAGATCAAACCCAAATTTTAAAGTGCAAATATAATGTCAAGACTGTGGCCTAATTTGACTGGATTAACACTGGCAGTTTTCCTCTCTTGCTCAGTTTTCATTTAGACAGTATCTGACACCCAAGCACTGAACTGATGTATGGAGATTGTTATGAATAGAAACTGTCACATCATGATTTCTGAGCTCTTAATTATGTTTTTTCCCCCTAGATGACTACAAATCTATTTTTACACTTGCCTTTTGTTCATAAAGGCCAGATCTAAATAAAGTAGTCAACATTTCATCCAAATATTCTAGAGAGCTCAGCAAATATTCTAGTTGTCTTTGTACCTTAGTCGCTTACTTTCAAGTTATTGACACACAGTATGTAAAATGAATTTTCACAATTGTCAGTGTGATTTTTGAATCCATGTTTTATCTTATTTTATCTCATAGAAACATTTTTAGTATGTAAAAATCAGCTCACTAGATTTAATCAAAACTCCTATTAATACTAGTCTATGCTGTGTAATTTGGAATATAATTATGCAATATTTTATACTTTTGTTCAGATTTGTAGTATATTATTTATGTTTCTCAACTAGATTATGGGCATCTTCAAAAGTTTTACATAATATAAATGGTGACATACATATATATATGTGTGACATAAAAATGGTGACATATAAATGGTGACATATAAATATATATGTATATTTGTGTGTGGGCATGTGCATTTGCGTGTTGATATCTTGATATATACCTTGGATAGGTTTTCTGAGATCAGGCCCTTGAAAACTACTTATTCAGTAACTGATACAGATCCAGCACTTATTAAGCCCTTGTTAATTCTTTCTATTTTATTGAGACCAATTTCATAAGTATTTTGAAATAACATTTTTTTTTACATTAAACTTTTAAATACAGGCTGAGCATCTCTAATCTTAAAATCCAAAATCTGAAATAATCCCCAAACTGAAAATTTTAAAGTGCTAACATGTGAAAAATTCACACATTAGCTCATGCGATGGGTTGCAATCACAATATAGGTGCATTAAAAATATCATGTAGCATTACCTTCAGGCTAAGGGCATAAGGTATATATGAAACACAATGAATTTGTGTTTGGACTTGGGTCCCATCCCTAAGACGTCTCATGATGTATATGCAAATACACCAAATTGTGAAGCAATCTGAAATTCAAAACACTTCTCTTCCCAAGCATTTCAGATAAAGGCTACTCAACCTGTATTACATTTTTTTTTATGTATTAGACTTTGGATTGGGGTGGGAGATACACATTTCCTTTATCCATGATGCTTTGCTTCCTAATACTTCATGCCAATGGATGCACTGAGGGAATGCACACCAGGTCCCAGGAGGATGCTGCCTAGAGATGCAGATTTTTTTCACGATCTTTGCAGGGCAATGCCGTTTTGATGAAATGCTCAGTCTCGCAGAAATTATTGATGACCTCAATCTGAGACCAAGTACATACTGGGATCAGCTGTTAAATGGCAGCTCACACTACTACCCTCAGGGTTTCTGCCTGGGAGCAAAGGCTAAAGAAAGGAAGGGTTGAAAGGACATCACTCTCTGGCAGGAATAAAGGGAGGTCGCTGTGACTTGGGTAATGAGCATAGCGTAGTATACAAAGTAATTGAATTAATGGAGAAGAGCACGGCTCTCAAATTCCAAATTGTATTATTAATGATTTTTAATGGATTTAAAAAATAGTTTCAGAGTTTTCCCAAAGTCACTTGAACTGATTTGTCACATAGACCACTTTAAATATTGAAGAGGATGACAGTGAGTCAGTGGTAATGAGAAACCTGAACATCGAGAACCTTGGGTCCATGTGAAGTCTTTTGCACATGAACCGTGCAGTTTTACAAATGCTGAAATGTTCGGTGCTAACAGCCAAGAATGTGTCTGTGTGTTGGCTTCTGTTTGAGGAGTTGTTCAGTTCTTTAGGACCTTAGCATACCCACAAGGGAATATTAATCATTGAATCATTCGTTAAGTTTTTGTTGATTTCCTTTTTTCAAGAAAAATGATGAACAACTAAGTTAGGCTACCTCCAATGGCTGCTGTAGGAGTCACTCTTTGGCCACCATGAGGCCTCTTTCTTACATCTAGGCCACTTGCCTGTCCTTTAGAGTGAAGACCAACTCATTCTTAATTGACACTCTTTGGTATGTTCTCAACAGATTGTTGGGGGTGTTTTAGATAGTTTATCTATTAACATTGTTATTTATGTAGCTAATTATTTTTTATTATATTGGAGTGTAAAAGCACAACTGTTAAAAGTTCTTTAGCAGGTGTCCAAATTTTAACCCATGAATGATAGAACCAGGAGGAGGTCAAAAGAACTGATTCTATGTGCATTAGAAGGACAGGGATACATATAGTTAGGAAAGAAGGAAAAGCAGAAATAAGGTTGCTTAATTAAGCATAAGACTGGTGGAAGTTCTATAGGGCAATAAAACCATATCAACTTCTTGTTCAGGCTTAAAGTCATACTGACAACAATTTCTGCAGATTAACTTCTAATACTACGGGGCTATTATTGACCTGCACATTTATTGGTGTTGACTGTTGGTTAAATAATCTTTGGCATAACCTAAGAGTACTGGATTAGGACAAGGTAGGGTTATTAGAAAATATTCCGACTTGATGAGCGGGGAATGGGGCAAATCCCTCCTTTACTTTCCATTCTATTTAGTTCAAGTGGGTCATCAGTTTTTCAGAGAAAAACCAAATTCCCTCTAGTAGGAATAAAGGAAGTCAGCATGACTTGTTTAGTGATTGCAGCATAGAGTAAGAAATAACTGAGTCATCAGAGAAGAACCAGGCTCTATGGACTAGGCCAAATGCATGGGCTATTTTTGTCACAAATTCAGGAATAAAAATGTGACTTTTGATATTTCCTTCAAACTGAACTTAATGTCTATCTCTACCATTATCAAAAGATAGCCTACAGGTAAATTTCAATGTGTTGCTGATTTCTGTATCATATTAGAATAATATCAGGCAAAATGACAATTGCTCTTCTCTCTCTTCTTCCCTGGGTGGAATTTTTTGTTCCCAGGGCTTTGCCAGCAATTTTCGTACTGGGGCTTTGAGACTGCTGTGCCCACACTGATCTGATTGAGTGTGGTTATTCTTCCACACTGAGGCCTTAGAAGTGGCACAGCACTCCCTGACTTCTGGATCCTGTCTGTGTTTCCACCCTGGGTGTGTCTGTCCCCTTGACATGAAGGCAAGATCTCAATAGGGCAAGTTCACCTGCTCTGACTTCCCACCTTCTCAGGGACACAGGGAGGGCTGGCCTGTTCTTTCCCACCCACCTGGGCATCAAGACTTGGTGACTCACAGAATTTCTCTGCTCTGATGTCCCATGAAGCTCTCTCTAATGCTTCCACCCGACCCCCTTGCCACAAAGGGAAGGAACACACCACCTTGCATGCCTGGATCCCCAAAGTCAAGAGAGTTCAGTTGTCCAGCTGTTCCCCACTTTCCTTCCCCAACTGCAGACTTTGTCCAGAGTGAGCTGGAATGTAGGTGTCTCCTGAGCCTTTCTCTTCTTTTTGTCTCCTCAATTCCCTCTTCAGAGGAGCTTTAGGGGGCAGGAAGAAGAGATTATTCAGCGATGGTTCTTTTGAATCTTTCTTTTGCTTAGACTATTGCTTTTTAAAGCCCAGGAACTCACTCCCAGTTCCCTGGCTCCTCCCTTTCACACCATCTTGGGCCAATGCTAGCCTCATGCTCTGCTGCTTGGCTGGGGATGTTGGTAGGGTCAAGTGTGAGAGGTAATGCAGCTGCGGATTGTGCAGACAGCACTTTCCTTGTGTTTTATGCAACCATCTCTAGGAATTTCAACTTTAAAAAACCCGGAGATTGTATTTTATATTGTGGAAGAATAACTGAAGGGGTAGGAGTTTTCAAACCGGGGGAACCCTACCCCTCAAACACACAAAAAAGTTGTCAGAACAGGATGTAAGATGCATTACAGAAAAGATCAGCTAGAATTCAAGAGGGAAGGACTTCAAAGCAGCCTTGCTTTTGTGGCCTTTAAGCCACTTGTTTCTGAAGTTTCAAATGAAAGAAGTTTGTGGCCTGATTACCCAGGGGGCAAAAGGGGATCTGATGTTTTGACACAGCTTTCTGCCCTCTGTGCGAAATTGCACCAGGGCTGAGGGTAGGTGGGGAACAAGGCCCAGACTGTCAAGTCCCTTTCTGACAGTTCCTTCCAACAGATGTGCAACTTGTCTGTTGGTCTGTGCCAGGAATTGTTCCATGCCCAAGCCCCCGAATCAACATCTTCTCTGTCACTTTCCTCTTTTTTTGATGAGACATTGTATTAGTCAACTCTTCTTGACTGTAATGAGCTACTTGAGGCAGAGTAACATTATAAAGAAAAGAGGCTTATTTAGCTCATAGATTTGGAGGTTCAAGAGCAAGGGGCTGGCACTGGTTCAGTTCTGGTGGTGGCCTTTTTGCCAGCAGTCACTAGGAAAGTACAGGGAGTCTGAAGCAGGAGCCAGGGAGCATGGCTGTTTATATCTGTGTTATTGGTCTCTCTCCTCCTTCTCTCAATGTTTCCAGTATTCAGTCATGGAGGAATCCACCCTAATGACCTTATCTAAACTTAGTAACTTTCCCGAGGCTCAACTCTGAACACCGTAAGTGGATTATGTCTCTACCGCTTAACAGTATTACATGCCTTCAGTGATTGAACTCCTGCATAAATTTTGGGGAACAAACCAGATTGAAACCATAGCAGATGTCACTCTCTTAACCACGCAGACCCACGCTTCAGCAGCCTCCTGGGCTCCTGCTCCCCACAGAGGGTGACTGCACTGTAGATCTCCCCCACGGCATAGACAACCTCGGCCCCAGCTCCACTTTTCACCATGCTCCCATTTTAGATGAAAACACCAAGCCCAAAGAATTTGTGAGTTACCTGAAACCATGTTGCAGGTACCTAGAAGAGAGAGAATGTCCAATCCAGGCCCCTGGCACCACTCTAGGTCTCTCCTCATGAGAGGGCCTTTCCCGGAATACAGTCACCTGGTGGCTCCTCACCCTCCTGTATGGTGGCTGGTGGCCTCCAGCTGTGCACATGCTGTGACTTTTCATGATGCTGCACACACAGCACCTCACACTGCCTCTCTCCAAGTACTGCCCTCACTTAACTTGGCTGACTCTGTTATTTGCTGGAACTTTTCCTTGTATTCAGAAGCCACCACTCAAATATACCTTCCCTCACACCAAGGCCATAACCTGTGCCAATCGAAAGCCTGCTCATTCCTTCTGGTCTTCTCAAGTGGAACCTTTGTGTCTTTTTTCACTGGGTGGACCTCCCATGAAACCCTTGTGAATGAGGTGAGACAGAGGTGAGAGTGAATCAGTACCATCTTCATGAAGACAGTTGGTCCAGAGTAGAGAAGCTTATGTGTGTGTTGGCCCCAGTCATTAATGAAAAAAACATTTTTGCAGCTTCTTCCCCTCCTCTACTTTTCTTCTCTCCAGTTGTCCAAAACTTCCTGATTCTTAGTAGACAGAATTCAGAAAAATCACCAGGCGTGGTGGCACACATCTGTAATCCCAGTGACTCGGGAGGCTGAGTCAGGAGGATCTTGAGTTCAAAGCCAGCCTCAGCAACTTAGTGAGACCCTAAGCAACTCTGTGAGACCCTGTCTCTAAATAAAATACAAAATAAGGTTGGAGATGTGGCTCAGTGGCCAAGTGTCCCTGAGTTCAATCAATCCCCAGTAACACTTTCCCCCAAAAATGAAAGAATTCAGAGAAATCATAGTTTGATACTATATCTTGTTCAGTTGGAGGAATGCAACTTTGTGTGTGTATGTGTGTGTGTGTGTGTGTGTGTGTGTGTGCGCGCATGTGCGCAAACAGGGTTATAAATCAGGTTATGAATTATAATTGCAAGAGAGTAGATATCTAACATGAATCAAATATAAAGCACAAGAGACTGGCAACTTTCTTGGATATTTTAATGTACTATGAGATAGTAAATCAGAACGCAGGACGCTGTGCAGGATACAAAGACCTAATACTTCCAGTTCATTACACACGTGTGCTTTACAAAAATATTTACATTAAAATTTTGAAGGTATAGGGAGAGCATTGTGTTCAGAATACCAACCCTCATTATAAGAAAAATATTTCAGGCTGGGAAGGAGAGTCAATATTATTTTATTTTTGTGAGGGTGACTGTAATGAGTTACCTGAGGCAGAGTAACATTATAAAGAAAAGAGTCTTATTTAGCTCATAGATTTGGAGGATCAAGAGCAAGCAAGCTTCTGGCACTGGATCAGTTCTGGTGGTGGCCTTCTTGCCAGCAGTCATAGCAGTCCATGGAGTCACAAGCACGAGACAGGGAGCATGACTGTTTATGTCTGTGTCATTGGTCTCTTTCCTCCTTCTTTCAAAGTTTCCAGTATTCAGTCATGGAGGAATCCACACTAATGACCTTATCTAAACTTAGTAACTGGCGGGATCTCCTGTGGTGACATGGCCTCCTAGAGAGGGTCTGGGAGGACTGGGGGCCCCTTCACACCTTCTAGACTGAGTCAGTGCAGTCGTGTGCAGGGCCTGCCTGCTTCCATGTCCCAGCATTCACTTGCGCTGGGATCTTGGTTGGACAATATGCTTAATCCCACTGAGGCTCAGTGTCTTAGTCAGTTTCAGCTGCTGGAAAATACCATACACTGAGTGGCTTATAAACAACAGAAATTTATTTTTCATAGTTCTGGGGACTAGAGGTCTAAGATCAAGGTGCTGGCAAATTTGGCGTCTGGTGAGAACCTGCTTCCTGGTTCACCCTGGGTTCATTCTAGCTGTGACCTCACACGATGGCAGGAGCAGCAGAGCTCCCTTGGGCCTCTTTTCTAAGGGCGCAGATCCCATTTATGAGGGCTCTGTCCCCATGACCTTGTCACTTTCCTAATCCAATCAACTTGGGGTTCAGGATTTCAACATACCAGTTTTGACGAATAAGAAGCATTTGGACTACACTACTCAATTTTCTCATCTGTATAATGGGGGCAAAATAGTCACCCTTCAGTGTGATTGTGTGGACTAGATGAGACTCAGTGTATAAAGAGCTTCCAGTGTCTCACCCCATCTTGTGCCAAGAAAGCACCGTTCATTCTTCCCAGATCCTCTTACCTAACACCCCAGAGGGGAAAACTGCAGTTTGTAGCCATGCTTGCCTCAGAGTAAGGAGGCAAATTGATCCTGGAAAGTAAATTGCCTCTTATGAGAAATTTTTTACTTCTCTGTTTTAGAACACTCAATTATTTTAATCAAAATTATAGAAGAACACAAAGTATTCTAATAGTCAACTTTGATTTTTGTTAAAAACAAATTTTGTTTTTCTACACTATTAACTTTAAGGAGACCAAACATGGTATAAATGCCACAGTAAGAAATACCACATAGATAAGAGTCATGGGCATATTATACCTTCCTGACATTGTGCATGCGCCGTGATCAACCTCATCGATGTGATTTTTTTCTTTTACTTCTCCTCACCAACCCCCTTCTTTTTTGTGTTGGGGGTTGAACCCAGAGTTTTGAGCACTCATTGATTTCTTTTTAAGGGAAACTTGTTTTAGTAAAAAATGTCTTAGGATAAAATTGTTCATATAAATATATTCTGCTTTTTTGTGAGTAGTTAGGAAGTGTAGTATTATCAATAAGCTCATTTGAAAGATCGAGAGTAAATGCTTTTAAGCTAGATTAAATGATAAGGCTAACATTTGGCATGAACTTGGTGGTCGTTCATCAGTAAATGAAAAATAAGGGAATATATTTATTTGGATTTTCAATAATTTTTTGTTTATTATTAAGGGATAAATTGATCTTCACACTAAAAAAGTGTGAGTATTTGACCTGATAAAAAATGAGGAATAATGGTTCTCAAACCCAGAATTAGCTGCACTTGTCCAGGAAATCAAGTGTCTACAAATACTGCAGGTAGACTTCTTGCATGCATATCATTCCCAGTCTAAAGTTTCCTTTTCTTCCAAGTCCTAACTCTATGCCAGTTTAGTAATCCTGCAAGAATCCCCCATGGCCCTAAACGGATGATGGGACCCCAGCTTGTTGTGATACAGTGATAGCATGTACCTGAGAGTTTTGGCAGTTCCTGAGACTAAAAATTAATTTTAGTTTAGGTGCGCAGGGTGGGAAAGGCCCTTTAAATTCATGGGAAAGAACAGATTAGGCAAACATGCTTTTAAATGCAAAGTACACTAAAAGGATCAATATTCAGTTATGTAAAGAATATTTACAAATCAGCGAAAAAAAGAAGTATAAAATACAGCGAAGAAATATAATGAGCTTACTTGCATTCAAAAAATACAAAATAGAAAAAAATCAGATTGGCACAATTGAAAAGCTTGGTAGTGTTTATTAAGGTATAGGAAAGTGAATTCTGTTCTGTCATAGTATAAAGTGACTTAGTCATTTTAAAATGCATTTGTTACAGGAGGCTGGAGATGTAACTCAGTGGGCAGAAAGCTCACCGAGCATGTGCGAGGGCCTGGGTTCAATCCTGACCTCCCCCCCATCATTTGTTACAGTAAGAAACTGTATATTCTAGGGCCCAGCTATTTCACTTCTCCATGTCAGCTTTGAAAATTTCTTGTACTTAAACACAGTGAGGCATGCACACACATACTCAGTGCAGCATCACTGAAAATCACAAGAATTGAAATGAAACTCAGTTCCCAGCAAGACATGTGGTACTATCAGCAATTCTATAGAATGAACTAGAACTGGGTGTGTGGATGAAGAAAAGAATCTCCATGATAGACTGAGAAAACAAATTGTGAAGCAGTCTATAAGATGTGATGTGTCATTGAAAAAGCAAAGGAGGGAAGAAAAGAGGGAGGGAGGGAGCAAGGAAGGAAGGAGAATGGAAGGATGGAAAAGGAGGGAATAATACCAGAGATTTTCTCTAACAGTAGCTTTCAACCTCTTTTGGAACTGAACCTCAATAAGATGCACACTTTATGTCTTGATGGAGTGGACCCTTACTACATGAGATGTACTCTAAATTTTTCTATCCTGTTCTAATTCACTTCCTTCTATTCTTCAAAGTGGTGATCACAACCCATTAAATTTCTTTCAGGACTCAACCATAGTTTAAAAAATGCTATTCTGGGCACACTCACACATTATGTAAATGGAAAGAAAAAGTCTAGAAGGGGACATACCAAGTTGATGTTAGGGCTTGTGTCTGGGTAGGTGTGGGGTGTGGTGGATTCCAGGGAGCCTTGAACCTCATCTGGAATACTTGTATTTTTGATCATTTGCTTGTCTTACAAGGAGCAAGCATAATTAAACATTTGAAATTTAGTGGGTTTTTTTTTAAGTAATCAAAACTATTTTTAAAAGTCAAGAATTTACTGGGATTGAGAGGGTAGTGGTTAAAAGGGTCTTAAGAAAAATAATTTTCGAGTTAAATTGCATAGTTGATCAGTTCCAAAGGTGGGCATTCTAGCTAACTCTCTCTGTTTTTGTATTTAGGGCCACAGATGAGCACATGCTTGTGGCAAGGTAGAGTCAAACCTGTGTGATATCCCACTCAAAATGTCATCACAAACCTAAGAACTTTCCTCTGCCAATGCATAAGATTTTTAACTTGGTATCGATGGCTGCCATGTCTACAAATAAAAAATATGGAGTAGTCAACGTGAATGATAAAACCCCAACCCCTCCATTTTCAGAAAATGCATAGTTAACGTTTATGTAGCAGCAACATCTTGGCCACGTCACCTGGTCTTCATTTTTTGCTATGGATCTGGACAAAGAAAGGGAGCATTATTCCTGTAAGGAATGCTACTGTAGAGAATATGGCAGGTGTACACATGGCCATCTCTCCAAGCTGGAGCAGACAACTCCCATTCTCTATTTTACATTAATGCTTTCTGATTTACCTTCATATTTTTACCCTAAGGGTAATTTATTAAACCTCATCTTAATGATCAAATAATTAATGCTTAAAAGGAGTTCCACACAAAGTGCAGTAGAGATAAACCCTTTACTTCCAAACATTTAAGCAAGATGATAATTGCAGATGATATAGAACCTAATTATTTCTTGTGCTAATATTTCAGCTAACTCAGTAAAGATTCCCAGTAAAGAGGATGCTGATATTTTATTCTCTTTTTATGTTTTAAATATAAATTTTAATATGCTTATAATAACACAAGTTGACTCTTTTAAACAACTACCCTACATTTTCTCTTTCACTGTTTTGAAAACAAAAGGTTTATGGCAAAATATGCAAACTTTATCAGAAAGCACTTGTATAAGAATCATTTTGAAAAAAATCTTAGTGATTGCTAAAGTAGTGATTATATTCAGATTTAATTTCATATAGGTTTGATGTTGTATGAAAAGTGGGTCTTAGAAACTTTTTTAAAGGAAATTATTAAGGGTTACAGAAAGCATACTAAAGGTTAAGAGCAGGAAGAGAAAGGATATCTTAAGGCACATATCTGACGTCTCTTTTTCAGGTCCTCCCATGGAGAGCTAGAGGTAGGAGGAGGCGGAGTTGGTCTGGTGGCTAACACAGGGATCAAGGTCATCCCTTTAAATAGCCTGATGTCAGACTAACAGGTGTCAAGTTGTGTATGAGTTGCTGATGTAGCTTTACAAGGAGAATTCAGGATAAATTATAAATGTTCCCGGCTCAAACCTAGGATAAAAATTATAATTTATAATAACCATGGATTTAAAAGGTATTTAATTCTAGCTAAGAGAAATTTTTGTTTCTCTGTAACATTGCAATAGGCAATGTTACTTGGAGTTTGCATTTAGTTTGGACAATATTGGTTTTAAAATACTTTATGGAGGGTATAATGAATTTAAAATTTAAAAACACTGCAGCCACTTTACTACACATATCTGAAGCTGGGCTTTTCAGGGGCCACATTATTCAAAGCACCACTTCCTCCTGATGGCAGCCTGCCGTAATTGCAGGAGAAATATCCAGTAGACATATGGTCTTTCAAATGTTACGGCAGGTATTACCATTATGTTGCTTAGAAGATTGAGAAGTGAAGGGAAGGAATTATTTATTCCAAGTCATAGAATATTACAGAGTTTCTGCAGAAACTCATTGTCTCATTTATAAGAAGAGGTCTTTCCTTTAAATTTTTTTTTTCATAAAATTATCCCATTTTTTAACTGATATCTTTGAAAGAGAACTTGACTAACTGCAGAATTTATCACCTACAGCATCTGCAGGAATTGCTGTGTCCCAGAGGAAAGTGCGTCAGATCAGCGATCCCATCCAGCAGATACTAATTCAGCTGCACAAAGTCATCTATATCTCGCAGGTCAGTGTCCCAGCTTTGTGTTTCCTCCCCGTCTGAAACACAAGTTTGGTGCTAGTACTGCTGAAGAGCTACTTGTGGGACTTTCAATAGAGCAAACACTTGTTTTTATCTTCTCCCAGTACACACATGAAGGGACATTTCTTAGCAACAAAGCTGGGAGGGCAATAGGGTAAGAAAGCAAGTTTGTCAGGGTTTCCCCGTGACTTCTTCCTGCTCTCTGACTATAAGTGCCCAGCCAGAAACAGACTTCCACACAAATGGCCCTTCACTGCGGGGGTGAAAGTGGGAACAGAGCTGGACTTCTTTTCCCATAAACAGCTTTGCCACAGGAAAGAAAATAATAGTGCTGCCCCATCACCATTAACCCTGAGGATGCTGGGTTGACACCAGGACCTCTCAGAGATGTGAAAGCCAGGAACCACACAAAATCCAGTATTGTTAAGATTTTCTCTTTGTAAATCTCAGTGACTTAGGCACTGAGGAAAAAGAATCAGTGTTGAAAAGTATCTAGTAATGATTGACAGAAACACATCTAGGGAAAACACCTTAAATATTCATTCACCAAAAGTATTACTGTTACTAAAAAAGAGGTTTTTTTTTGTGATAAAAAGTGTAACCTTTTAGACATGAAGTTAAGTATTATGTTGAAATTTATGATTGTATGCTATATGTAGCTTATTGATACATTTTCTCATTGGACATGTCCATTGGACATGGACTAAATGCCTACCATGAGCCAGACAAAATTCTAGGTATTTGAATTTGTCAGCGAACAAAACATAAACCTTCCCTCACTGTAAGATTCAAAGACCCAGGCAGAGTACACACCTGTAATCCAGTGTGCACCAGTGATTCAGGAGGCTGAGGCAGTAGGATCACAAGTTCGAGGCCAGCAGAACTGGGGATGTAGCTCAGTGTGAAGCACCCCTGGGTTCGATCCCCAGTACTAAAACAAGTAAATGAATAAATAGCATTCAAAGGTTCTGCCTTGGGGTGCTGTCAGATGCCTACTGTGGCAATTCCAATTACGCATTCTACAGAGAAATATTGAGATCAGTGGACCAGCCGGGCTAATTGTAAGTCAAGCTTGGGCTAATATTTCATTTATCTCTTGACTACCCCTCCTGCAAAAAGACAAAAAAAAAAAACTTTTTGATTGGTGTCACAGCAGCATTTTAAGACTCTAGGAGTTTGTGTTGGTTTTTAACCAGTGTCTAGTATTCCCAGAGAACCTGTGTCTCCTTTTCCCCAGTGTATAATCACTCTAGTAAATGGCTGCAAATCTCTGTGGGGAAGGCTTGGAGGAAATGTTAGAGTATGTTTCAGTATCCCCACCTCATGGCATCCCACAAGGGGCCCTGGGCCCTCATGTTGACTTAGGTCTGGAAACTGTGTTGGAGGCTTGACTCTCACAGTGACAATGGCAACTCAGGTCAGGATCTTGTCTTCCAGATCTGGAGCTTCTCTTCTGTTACTTAGACTCAGAAATGCTCTAGTAGGCTGACTACTAATTTTCTTTCTAGGAAGACCCCAGTCACCAAAGATCCCTGCAGCAGATTGCTCTCTCACTAACAGCATGTTGCTGCTGTCCTTGGTGATAAATGCTCACCACTGGTCACTTGCTGCCAAATGACCTCTGCCCATTGGACACGTTGGAATACTGTGTCCTTCAGTGTCATAGCTGGCTTACAAAGGAGAGCAACCATGGGGCCTTTCAAGGATGCACAGACTCCCCTCTCCAGTGTATTTCTCAATGCCTTACTGAAAGAAGTGCTTTTTGTGTGTTCTGGCTGAAAGTGATGGGGTGTGGGGGTGCGGATCACATCTAGTAAATCCACTGCAGTGTTCCTGTTTCTCTGAGCCTTTGAATTCCCTCCTCCACATGCCAGAGAAGTTCTGGCACTTTACTGTCACTAAACACAGGCTACCATTGAAAATCAGTTTCAGTTAACCAAATAGTTAAGCTACACCCTTATCTGCAGAACCAACACATTAAATCTCTGCTATGTGCACCCCTATCAATGAACTCAGTCTGGTCTTGTGCTATATTTTACCGTTCTTGGTCTAACATCCTTAGAATCCACTTGTGCACATGTCCTCTGGGTGATTGCTGATATATAGTAGCCAAATCTTGCAATTCTTTTGTTGTATAAGTTATTTCCTCCAGTCGTGGTATATACTAATTCCCCTAGATCATATTAAGCTATGTCTCTGGCTATGGATTTGGTCCTCGTTGTGGATCTTATGAAGAATGAGGATTTCTTTAAAAGATATCTGTTCCCATTGATTTTATCACCCAGTTTTCAAGCAAAGGGAGGCTTGTTTTCTTAGACACAGAGCAACAAGCTACTTGCATTAACAATGAAGGCTCAGAGTGACTTGGGTTTTAAGATTGTCAGCACGATCTGGGCTCAGCAAGATACCCGTATTCCAATTTTTAGTGTCCTGTTCTTTTTTTCTAACTTTCATGTGAAAAACTTGATGAAGTGTGAATTCAACTGACACTGTAATTTAGCAGCCTGCCCAATTAAATTCTGTATTTGATTATCAGCCATATCAGTGTTTTGGCAGTACAAAATAACAGGTTCTTTTGGAGCTGTGATGGAATCTTCCTGGGTCTCGGATTATGACTTGAACAGAGAGTCAAAAGATCCACTCTTGTTACTTTATAAGTGCTCCAGTGCACTCAGAATAATCTATTCCATACTGCACTCCTTGTTATTGCCTGAGAGGCAAGTGCAGTGCCATTTGGGCTTCCATAGCTCTTGCTTTAGTCAGCACTGCATCGGAGTGATGAACCGATCAGTTGTGATGCTACCACATGACATAAATTACTGGATCCTATTGGATGTTGTGACAAACAAACAAACCAAATTCAGCACTGATCCAAGGGCTCAATCATACTACTCCCCAAATCCCCACTGTGAGGGTCAAGCTACTTGGACATTCCTGGAACCTCTGTCTGAATCAGTGAGGGTCCAGTCAGAAGCCACACAATAATCATGTTAGTCAGCTTTCCATCACTATGACAAATACCCAAGTCAATCAACTTATAAAGAGAAAAGGTTTTGGTTTAGGGGTTTATTTTGGCTTACCATTTTTGAGATTCCAGTCCATGATCAATTGATCCAGTTACTTTCAGGGCTCTGTCAAGGCACTATATCTTGGTAGAAGTGCATGGTGGT
The DNA here is from genome assembly GCA_020662805.1 of Glaucomys volans. Lineage (NCBI taxonomy): Eukaryota > Metazoa > Chordata > Mammalia > Rodentia > Sciuridae > Glaucomys > Glaucomys volans. The sequence goes on from JAJEJO010000864.1 coordinate 458,453, forward strand.
GCAAATCCTCTCACCTTGTGTCCGAACAGTAAAAGAGAGGAAAAGGAAGGTGCTGGGGTCTCACCATCTCCTTCAAGGGCAAGCCGTCAATAACCTGAAGACCTCCCACTAGGCCCCACCTCTTATAGGTTCTACCACCTTCCTGTGCCGCTTCCCTGGGACCGCGCTGTGAACACGCGGGCCTTTGGGGGACATTTCAGATCCAAACCACAACAGTAATTTCAACAAGGAACTTTTAATATAATAAATCACTAACTATAAAAGAATATTATGTACTAATGATGAGGAAAGAAATCTAAAGCATTAGGAATAGCAGACAGAGAAGTTTCTAGCTCTAGGGCTGAAGCAGAACACCTAAGAATGGAACAAATATGAACACTGCTTCCTCTGGACTGAGGTCCAGACCTCACTGGAAAGGTCAGAGAAATTTGCTCAAGTGTCGTGCTGGGGAAAGTTGAAGTGAAGCCTCCCTCTGGGGAACACAGCAAGCCATCACCATGAGGTACCATGCTATGGAAGTTGCTGGGAATCAGCACTCGATGGTGGTGTGTTGGGGCTTACCCTTCACAGAACCAGGGGAGACCACTCTTAAGTAGGTGTTATTCCATAGAAGTCCCCAAAAGCCACCTGCAGTGTTGGTGCTAGTGAATCTAACTGAGGGTGAGCTCTTACCACTGGGGTGCAACATGCATCACTGGAGCAAGGCAAGGCAGGAGTATTGCTGGACCCAGAAAGAAGAGCTCTGTCCTCAATTAGGGTCCCTCAAGGGCCTTCCTGTCAGGAGGTGAGCATCCAGACAGCTGGCGAAGGACAGCTGTGTTGGTATCACAGGCAGATCAATCAAGGGTGGACTTGGAGCGGACATGCATCCATTAGGGGCACACTTAGCATGGGGACTAGGCAAGCAACTCTTTGGCACCACCCTGCCTCTGAGTTCTGCTTGTTCTCACTTCCCCTGCTTTCTCGCTCTAGACTGGGGAGAGTCTTTCATGCCTAGGGTGAGCACTCTGGTTCTTATGTGAAGTTTTGTCCCAGATATATTGTTCTTTTCAGTCATCCTGATGACTACCTTTTTAGATGTAAAAGTCATCAATTGATTACTTTTCCCTCTTTTTTCTGCCACCAACCTTTTTCCTAGGCAACCACACAGTACTTTCTGAGTAAATAAAAGAGGGCTAAGGAGTATAAGGGAATATGTGTCTATGTGGGGGGAAGCCTGGATAATAAATCAAAATGTAATTTGTTCTATCAAAGTATTATATTAAAAGTGCACCCCCATTTAACCATTGATATGGAAATGCGGGAGAATATTCTTAACTTCAGTGTTACAGAAATAGCTTTAAATAGCTTTTCAGTTACCTCAGCTAATAACTATTAAATTGAGAGAAATGCCCTTTGAAATTTAAATGCAGCTTCTATATGTCTCCCTAATTTTTATGTAAAAAAAAAGTTTTTAATGGGTGTATTCCATTTCTTCATTGAATTTCAAAGTATTTTTAAAGCAAGAATGAAACTACTGTAAATATCTAATTATTATGCTTTTAAACTGCCGGCGTGACAAATGAGTTCACATTTTTTAGCAAAATGGCATTTCTTACTCCAAGTTAAGATGTAACTATGGTGGTTTTTCTAATGTGTTTTCAGAATGCTAAAGTTCACAACATTGCGTGTAGTAAGCAATGATTCCCCTCTGGGGAACTTTAACCTACCGTGCTAAACAAAGTCGATGCTTTTGACATAAAGGAGAAAAACAGACCTAATCATTACACTAGGGTATGTGTTGTAAGTTAAAGACCAAGATCAGTTTTCTCTTTCTGCTAATTGCAAAGGAAAACTTGCAGAAAGCAAGACTGAATTGAGAAACCAACCAACCCAACAAACAAACCTTCTTGCTCTCATGTTTATGTACTTAAACTTGGTGGCTGCCCTGACCCGGGGGCAGACACTTTCTGAAAACCAGCAGATGAACTTGCAGGGCAAACTTCTTGCCTTTGGCTGGTGGTGGCCTTTTCTGTCCAGTTTCCATGGAGACAGATCAGTAAAAATCACTTAAAAGCAACTATTTCACAAGGCAGGATGTTAAAATCCTTACTCTGCCTTCAGTGATTTGACATCTGTTTCCATCAAAACTGAAATGGTAATCTCAAGACCAGGAAGCTCAGGATGAAATCAGTGGTTTGTTTTTATTGCTGGAAACCAAAATTGATCTTTGGGCATATTAGGTGATTAAAAGACATGTGTACTTTTAGTATGAGTCTTTATGTGTTCTTGCTTAGGTAAGAACTGCACAGCCAAATTAAGCATTGGGTTTAAGTCTATTCTGTGTTTTTATTGTCTTCTTAAATAAATGTTTTGAAAATCAGCATATATCAACTTTTAAAAATTAAACATCTGTCTCCATGAGAACAGATAGGCAGTTTGGTTGTAGATCATTATGATTGCTCATCTTAATAGCCACAGTCGGTCTAATGGGGAAAAAAATGCATAGGGATGAGCTGTCCTCAGATGAAAATGATCTTATTGACTATTGTCAGGGAAGCATGCGGTGTTTTGCAGCAGTAGTGATGGATAAGAATAGAACCATTCATACTCACTCACCTGGATCACCTTGTTACTAATGGAGATTAAGCAGAACAGGAAACTTAGGGCAAATCTGTGTTACTCAAATCAACACATTCTCAGGTTTCAGGTTTTGTAAATTCTAAGAGAAGTGTTACATTTTGCGTGTGTGTTTTGATGATGGTCTTTGGACATCTCATTTAGGAAAATTTCCTCTTAAGCAAAAATATGTCAAAATAACTTTTTCAGAAATAGACACTAATTTAGGTAACTATCAGAGGGAGCCCTGTGGACTGCTAGTGGTCTGCTAATATATTCTTGGACAGAGAATTCAGTTCTAGAAAGAATGTATACACTATATAAGTTTGAGAAAACCTACTAGAAAACTAGATCAGGTTACATAATTTTTCTTTTGTTACTTTGTGAGGTAGAGTAAAACAAAATACAAGCTTTTAGATGTTTGGCTTTTGAGAAAGTCATTATATTTTCTAGAATTAGTTTCTTTGTCCATAAAATGGGGGATCTTCTGGGATTATTGTAAGCCTTGAAGGAAATAAAGTATATGAAAATATTAATAAACTATAAAGTGCTGTCCTACAGTGACTAGAACTGGTAGTATTTGCTTTAGGGTAGCGATTGTGCTGGAAGACTTACTATTTCAGAAAGTATATTGTGTGTTATATAATATCTTTAAGTTCTGATTGCCTTACCTGTAAAACAGAGCTGCTTTTTAACTTTATTGTAGGTAAAAAGTAAGATCATGCCCATAAAAGAGTGATCAGGTTGCCTAGCACATATGAATCATAGGTATTGATATTCTATTATTAGCATGATCATTCTTGTGTATAATATATCATTATACTTGCATCATCTGCAATTTAACTAAGCATGAATCATCACTCTAAAATTTTAAATTCTTCCATGAAAACTTTAAAGATGGGATGCTGACTATGGGGATCATTACTCCAATAAGATACAATAGTTTTCTAATACTTCCCTGTGTATGAATCTTAAGTTGACTGAATGTTAGCTCACTCAAAATGAGTTTTATGTAATTTATGCAGGTCATCTGGAGCGGTAAATGCAATTAATTCTAAGTTAAGTAGAGGCTTATCAAGTTAAATAAATAGCAAGACTTTTCAGAGTATCTGAATTAATTCGATACTGGTAGCTGCCAGAGTACTGGGCTGAGGCCCCTTTGAAGGAACCATGAGCCCGCTGGTGCTTCCCACCTTCGAGAGTTCGTGGTAGCAGGCAGGGCTTGCTGCTTTTCCCCTGGACAGCCATGCTGCAGTCACACTGGGCAGCAGACAAATGGTCCTGGGCCAACACTGCCCTCTGGTGTTTGATTCAGTGAGGTGGCAACTTCTGGTGTGCCGCAATAGAGAATCCACCAAACCCCCTGTCTCTCTAGGCACACTTCCCTTCCCTTCCCTACTCCTACCCAAGACCTCGCCAGGAAATTATGTGTGTGCCTCTCTCTTCATTGTCTGTTTCTATTGTCCATTAAATTTATTCTTCTTTTGCTATTCTTTCCTGCACACATGTCTTTTATGCTCATTTCCATTGTATGTCTTCCCACTATTTGCTCATTAATGCTCAAAAATCTCACTCCTTCATGTTACGTGACTTTCCCCTTCCACTTCATGTGAAAGGATGGTAGTAATAATTATGACCATTTGCTGGGGGCATGGGGAGGAATCAAGTTTGGATCAAGGGAAGAGATAGCTATAATAGTGACATCAAAAGAGATCAGTAGAGACTTAGTGCTGCCAAATGATTAAATCCTTCAAAGCACTCAGAAGGGCTTAGTATCCCCAGAATAATCCATTTCACTCCCTAGTTAAGCCTACTTTAGCTGAAGCACAAGGATTACAGGTGCATTTAAAAGCATTTTTCGGGTTTGGGGATGTAGCTCAGTGGTAGAGTACTTGCCTAGCGAATGCAAGATCCTGTGTTTGATCCACATCAACACATACACACACACACACACTCTTCAATTGCCCTGTTTTTCTGTATTGTATAAAACTTCATAATGGGTCCTGCATTCTACCATGTTTGGGATCATGAGCGATCGTTCTTTGGCTATAAAATCAGTCATTGTGAACCCCGATGACCTTATGCTTTGCTTTTCTATTACCTTTTACATAAAACTGGAGTGAATAGATGTTCACTACATTTTTCAGAATAGGGTAAGTTGTACTGCACTCCACAATGCTCCCCCAAATCCCTTGCCTTGACACAATAGAGGGTGACTTCCCACTCAGGCTGACGAGATGGCCCTGGCCAGGCCGTGTGGAAGAGGTGGGCCCCAGGCTCCTCCCAGCAGGGGAGGACAGAGTTGGAGGGAGAACCCTGGCTGTGTGAAGGATGAGCATCACTTCATCCTTGGAGTGATGCACACCATCTCATTGGCCAAAGGTAGTCACCAAAACTGAAAGGAAGCCTAGAAAATCAGGGGTGGGATCCTAATCATCTCTGCCATGTCATTCTTTCATTTGACCCAAAGTTTAACTTATGTTCTTATTTTTTAATCTTGAGAACTCCCTTCCCACTGTTTTTTTTTATTTTTGTTACATTTTATTTTATTTTATTTATTTTTAAATTTATTTTGATTCATTGTACACAAATGGAGTACAGCTCTTGTTTCTCTGGTTGTACACAAAGTAGGGTCACACCATCTGTGCATTCATACATGTACACAGGGCAATGATGTCCATCTCATTCTGCTATTATCCTTACCCCCCCACCCTGACCCCATCCCTCCCTTCCTTCTGTGCAATCTATCCTTCCTCCATTCTTGCCTCACTTCCACTCCACATTATGCATCATCATTCACTTATCAGAGAGATCATTCGGCCTTTGGATTTTTGGGTTTGGCTAATCTCACTTAGCATGACAGTCTCCAACATCATCCATTTACCTACAAATGCCATAATTTTATTTTTCTTTATGGCTGAGTAATATTCCATTGTGTATATATACCACAGTTTCTTTATCCATTCATCTATTGAAGGGTATCTAGGTTGGTTCCACAATCTAACAAGTGTGAATTGAGCAGCTATGAACATTGATGTGGCTGCATCACTGTAGCAATCTGATTTTAAGTCCTTTGGGTATAGGCCAAGGAGTGCGATAGCTGGGTCAAATGGTGGATCCATTCCAAGTTTTCTAAGGAATCTCCACACTGCTTTCCAGAGCGGCTGCACTAACTTGCAATCCCACCAGCAATGTATGAGTGTACCCTCTCCCCACATCTTCGCCAACACCTGTTGTTGCCTGTGTTCTTAATAAAAGACATTCTAATTGGGGTAAGATGAAATCTTCAGGTGGTTTTGATTTGCATTTCTCTTATAACGAGGGATGTTGAACATTTTTTTCATATATCTGTTGATTGCTTGTAGATCTTCCTCTGTAAAGTGTCTGTTCATTCCTTGGACCATTTATTGAATGGGTTATTAGTATTCTTGGTGTAAAGATTTTTGAGTACTTTGTAGATTCTGGAGATTAGTGCTCTATCTGAAGTGTGTGTGGCAAAGATTTTCTCCCACTCTGAAGGCTCTCTCTTCACATTGCTGACTGTTTCCTTTGCTGAGCAAAAACTTTTTAATTTGACTCTATCCCAATTATTGATTCCTGCTTTTATTAACTCCCTTCCCACTGGGCTATCCTTTTTCTTACCTGTTCCTCTTCTTCTTTCAAGATCTCCCAATAAACAAAATGGAACATATGTCAACCCTGAGACTGCTTATAATTCTGACCCTTTTTCTGGTCTGTTTTCCCTCTCCTAAACTTCACTTCATCCCTCTGTGCTTTTTGGGATCTTTAACTTCCTGTATAAATGCAACCTGCAAAGCACTACAAATCGGTTTTTTGAATTCCCTGTTTTCGTCTAGTTACCATATTTTCTAAGATTTCCCAGTGATTCTCTACTAATTTGTTAAATCTAACTCATCCTGGCCAGACCCTAATATATACTAATCTATTCTGTCTGTCTTCTGGATACAAGCAGTCCCTAAAATCTGATCTCTCTCCAGCTGAATTTTCAGGGGCACTCACAGACATGTGTTTTCTGGTCCAAAGTACCAGATCCTTCAGGACAAGGGCCATGGCCGGGGTGTTTAGCATGGATAGTTCTGAGTGTGCTGAGCCCACCTAAACATTATCAAATGCACCCTACTTTGTCAAAGCTGTCCTTTACAAAATGCAATATGCATGCAATTAGTAAAAGGTATAGTTGGTATACGAAAAGTATTATCAATGATAAGATAAACAGAAGCAGACCTTTTGAAAGACAGCGATTTATTTTACTACTTTGGCGTCATAGGATAAAGTCATAGCATATAGTCATACTAATTTGGAGTAAAATTTAAACACTTATTTAGTCCTGTTGGCTGCACATTGTTCCATTGACCCTCTGTAAATGCTGCCTGTGTTCAGAACGCAGTGTTGAAAATTTGGTTTTAATGATTGTTTTCTGATCTTATACAGCTTCCTCCAGCTTTGCACCACAATTTGAAAAGAAGAGTTATAGAGAGATTCAAGAAATCCCTCTTCAGCCAGCAGAGTAACCCTTGTAATTTGAAATCTGAAATTAAAAAGGTACGGTATTCTATATATAGGAATTCTTTGGCTGACAAAAACACATCAGTTACATCTTATACCTCCTTTTCTTTGTGCTTTGAACTCTATTCTTTATTAAAGGTTTTTATCACTGCTTGAAATACCAAATCAAGCGTAGGTCTTTGCCTCTCCCAAAGGTGAGAACCTTTGTTTCTTTTGCCATTATTTTCAAATGCTGCTAGAGAGTTCTTTTACCATTATTATGTATTTTCCTAAAATAAATGTTATTATATATCTAACTTAAATGTGTATATTTTCACATATTTTAGAGGATTCTGCCCCAATATTTTATTAGAAGAGTCTGTGGCAGGCCCCCTAGTTGAGCTTTGCCTTCTGAAAAAGGCAATTGACCCTCTGAGACCACAATTTTGATCACTTATGAGAGGGCTGCATTAACTATTTCTAAGGTTTTTTCCTATGTTCAGCAATCTCCTAAACTTGTTGCGCTATCAAAGATTTCTATTTATACATTCACATTTAGCGAGTAAGTCACTAAATTAACTAGGCAGGAAGAAAATTGTTAGCACAACTTGGAGGCAGTAAATCCTGATGTCCCAGAAATAGCCATGAGCTCTCTGTTTTCCTGACAGAGGCCTAAGACACAGGTCATTCAGCCTACCAGGTAAAGATGCTTGGTCCCCCTCCAATTTTATACACGTGTGTGTGTGTGTGTGTGTGTGTATGTGTGTGTATATATATACACACATACATATATATATATATATATATATATATATATATATATATATATATCAAGGATTAACAATGTGAGAAAGGTTTAAAAATAAATATATATATATTAAAACCTTTCTCACATTGTTAAACCTTGACATGGACACACCACCAGTGAACTTTCCCTTTGGAGTTTCTTTTCCCTATAATGGATCTGCTCTTAAGCATGGACTTAGGAATTATTCAGGGAATATGATAGGCTCTTTGATAAGGCTCTTTGAAAGGCCGATAGAATGTATGATGCTCTGCTGCCTTCCATCTGCCATTCCCGTACCAAAGTGCACACACCCACTAGAAGGAGATCGGGGAGGGGACACAGCCTGAGGTAGACAAAGCATAAACCCTGCCCCATCTGGGATTTCTTTCATGCATTGTGTTGGCAGGTAAGGCCCAGAAATGAAACCAGAGGAGATGGAAATAGAAGTGGAGGAGACCTCCTTTATTTATTATATGATATTTACACTCCACATCCTGAATACTAGTAAATATATTTCTAAAAGAAGCTCATATCTCCCACAAGAAGATTACATGTTGCTTGTTTTTTATATTCTTATTAAAGTGGTATTCCAAATAATCCAGTTTGTACACAAACTTATTTTACCAGAAATCCTAGTTTTATGAGATGGAAGCTTCTACTCCCAACTGTCTGATATGCACAAAGGTGGCTTTGACTCTTCCTCGCTCAGTGATTTTCCACCAGTGCGTGTCCTTAAAGCAAATCACTTTCTTTTTTTATCACTCAGACTTTTGGTTCTGCATCCCTCCCTTGCTGTCTTTCTCTCCTCCCCTGATAGCAAGGAGATTATTTCCTTTTGTTAAATTGTACCCTCCCGCTACAGTTCTGGGCTTTTCTCCTCTGCATCATTTTCTCCTCTGTTCACTACCTTCCCTCCCTCCTGGTCTGGGGAAGAAAAAATGGGGATTGACAGGGTGGTGGAGGTGTTTGGAGAGCTCAAATGAGGGAACCTGGGGGGATAGATACATTTTTATTTTCAACTTCATTTAAAGGCAGATTCAACCCTCCCATGAAGATCACAGGGGTTCCCCTCTCTGATATAAGCTTTTTGTGGCAGTCTATGGGATACCCTGTGTGGATCCTTGGGCTGGGAAAGGGGAATGCTCAGCTCCAGCCAGGCTCAGTCATTGCTCCACAGCAGCCCAGGCTGGAGCCAGCCCCCAGAAAGGTGCCTCAGAGCATCAAGTGTATGCCTTCTTACTCTATCCCTTCCGGAGGCAGCCTTGACTTCTGTGTGCTAAGGAAACCTTGCCCCAGTGTTGAAATCCTTTCCTGTTCTTCACCACTGAACTACATCAGCGCCTCCATAAAAGCCTTCCTTAATGTTTCCTGTTCAGAGTTGATCTCCCCTTTCACTGTGACTGAATCACTTTTTCACTTTTAGGTTTTAAGTGGTCTTTTTTTTTTTAATCTGCCTTATAGTTCTCTTTCCCCATAGGCAATGAGTGTTTCTTACCTATCTTTGATGGGTTTTATGTTATGCCCAGTATATAGCAGGTCCTTAATGTATAAATAGTGATTATAGAACATATCATTTATATATTCTATATGAGATACTCAATATATGCTCAATTCTTGATTAAAATATATATTGATATAGCATATTCATATGTATACATATAAGTGTAGAAAGATCCCCTGCCCCCATCTAAATCTGAATGAGAGAATTGTGAGCTGTTCCCCACTTTCTGGGGTAATCTTTTGCTTGCAATAATTTTTCTCCAGAAGTGGATTTCTCATTCCCTGTATATTCCCAGAGGACTGGCCAGTTAGCCTTTAACTGATCCAGTTGCCCCACATCAGGGCTGTACCAAATGATAATAGTATATAAAATACCCTTGATTCTCACTTTTCTCTTTTCCCTGAAACCAGGGACCTCCATGTCTCCAGGCTGAGAGCAAAATGAGGGCTGATTGTGTCTACTTAGTAGTGGCCCAAGACACAGCAGGATATATAGAGAAGTTGAAAATGCAAAAGCCCCTTCCTGGGAAATTAAGCTCCTTATTTATAACTCACCTAAGGTGGTCTTCAGTACAGGTTTCTCAGTCCTGGCTGGAACTTCAGGGACAGTAAGGCAATGGAGTGACTGCATAGGTGTCTATGGGACATAGGTGTCTATGGGATCTTTCTACACTTATATGTATACATATGAATATGCTATATCAATATATATTTTAATCAAGAATTGAGCATATATTGAGTATCTCATATAGAATATATAAATGATATGTTCTATAATCACTATTTATACATTAAGGACCTGCTATATAGGGAGCTGAGATTTTCATCATGGGAAAAATAAGCAGAAGCAAGAGGTCAATTCACATTAGCATTGGTAGCATCACTATGAAGGAATAAAAATTCATGATAAATCTTGTCTTTAAAAAAATACATATTTTCTAATACATAAACTAAAATGGACTCCTCTACCCACGGTTCCTCAGAGATCACTGAGGGTTTGGAGCAGGAAGAACACAGGATTAGATCGGAGTATCTTGACAGCATGTCATCAAGAACAGCTGAGGGTATTACCTGCAGAGGCTCCCACTGCCTATCCATGGGATAATTGGAGTATCAATTCGAATAAGAACCAAAATGGATTGAAAGCATTAAATAATGTTTGAAGTCAAGTGTTCATAATGATACTAAAGAAAATCTCTCATTGGTTACTTCTAAAGAATACTCAGTTAATTATTTTAGAAATTGTTTCCAAATATATTCTCTTTCCTTTATTAATTCTATCTTGGGGTAACTAAATTGCTGATGAGGGGAAATTTCTCATTATGGAAGTACCTACTAATAACTGCCAGAGGAGTGAAGAATATTATAGTTATGCAACCCCTGGTGAAGGAATGGATCTAGATACAATCCCCCAATAGCTGCTAACAACACAGGGACAAATGACAACCTGACATTCTATGCCACCTGGTGGAAACATACAACACTATGTCTTCTTCTTGCTAAAAGCTTGCTTCTACATCCAATCAAGTCTCTAAAAACTAAGTCAGCCAGACTTTGTATAGGTATAGCCATCAGACCAATGTGGCCTTCTGCCTGGTTTTGCAAATAAAGTTTTATTTATACAATCATATACATTCACTTATATATGTCTATGGCTACTTTTGCATTACAGGCAAAGTAGCATAGCTAAGACAGAGGCCATATGGCCTCTAAGCTCACAACCTTTACTACCTAATTCTTTACAGAAAATTGTTTGGCAATCCCTGCTCTGGATCAAGCTTACCCCTTGCAGCTAATACAGGAACCAAGAGAATATTAAATGACACCGTGCGCATAATCAGCAAAATCTAAACTTGGAAATTCTGCAGGAAAACTGACCTATTTTTTAAAATAAATATATTGTAATGGCAGAGGAGCAGTGGAGAAAGAGGATGGAAGAGAAGAGAGGGAGAGGGGAGAGGGGAGAGAAGAGAAAGGAAGAGAGGGATTGCCTCTCTAAAGTTTAAAACATGCTGGGGAAAATATCAACCACTTGCAATATATGAACTTATTCCTTATGGACTTAAAAAAATAACTGTAGAGCCAAGTTCAGCACACATATTTTTTGAGATAATCAGGAAAATGTAAACATTGATTGTAAATTTTGTTTTATTAAAAATTAATAATTTCTGTTGAGATAGCTGTATTCTGATTGTTTTTTTTTTTAATCCATATTTTTTTCAAGTGCCTTGCTGAAATTTTATGGGTGGCCTACTATGTTGTAAAGGATTCCTTTTCCATTTCCTGAGTGTAGGACCTACATAGGACGGGACGTGGAGGAGATACAAATGAGGCAAGACGGGCCCTGTTTAAGTGGGTTGGTGGGTGCACGGAGTTCATTATGCTGATCCTCTACTTTTGTAAATGTTGTAGTTTTTTGATATAAAAACAGTCCTGCATTTAGTTTGAGTATTGATGCCAGGTCCCTTCCAGACCAATACCTGGGCATGAGTATTTTGAAAACAGCTCTCTTGGCAAAGCTGGCACTTGGAATTGGAGTGGTTCTGCCCTATCAAAAGCATCTGGATGAAGGGTTTACTGGGCTGCATCCTCTGGGGGAAGAAGGTGGCTTTTAAAAATTTGTACAAAAGCACAGCCGGCAGTGGAGCCGTGTGATTCTCACATGTACTGAGGGCTGAGAACCATTGTGTTATAAATTACAAACATTATTTGGACCAAGGATTAAAACAAACAAAACAATCCAGGCCCAGGTGGGAAGCAGTTAACAATTAAAGCATTCATCAGAGTTCTCGAATTTTGCTGCTTACTAGAATTACCTAGAGCTCTTAAACATAACACTCAGGGCACACGCCCCTTCCATCTCTTAATCCCCCAGGGAGATGAAACTCCAGGATTGGATCCAGGTAGTTATTGGTTTGTTTTTAAATCTCAGGTGATTTCTTTGTATAGTCAAGGTTGAAAATCATTAATCTGGTAAGGTCAGCATTTATCATATTTTATTGTGCATATCTGTCACCTGCAGCTCTTATTAACGTGGGTGGTGATGGAGGAGGTCTGGAGAGGAGGGGAGATTGTGCTGCTGCCAATCTAGGGGCACACTTTGAGTAGCAGAGTTGCACAGAACATAGTGTCTGCCACTAGAGCATCTGGTATATCCAAGGGTCTTGAGACTTTTTGTTAGAAAGATGGTCTGTCTAGTAGGCCAAAATAGTTATCTCAGTAACAATCACGTTCTGGGTCTCTAATTCTGCATTTTTACCTACTCCCCCAGTGCTGCTGATGCCACCATTCTAGGGAGTACCCTTTGATATGAAGGCCTAGAGAAAACCTTGTGATGGTCTCCCAGTGGTGTGGGGTAGGTTATCCGGAATCTTTTCCTCTAGGCATGTGCCTCTCTGATGCTTCTCTTCAGTTTCTAATTTGGTCTCCACTTCAGTGCAGATCAGCTGGTCAAGTTTATATTATTTAAAAACTGGCACGTTCTTTACTTCCTTACACCAGTTTTCCAGCTTTTTCCAGGCAGGCAGATTACTCAGCATCTTCGATTTAATTTATGCATATAATGATCATGGTTTATATTTGCCTAGTCCTTGCCAGGGCCCTTGGAGACATCATAAATCAGCAGGGTGCAGCACTAACCTGTTTAGATCAAGTGAAGGAAGGCCTAGAGTAGGGCTGTCTTGCCTGGCAGGGTCCTGCCACCATTCCCTCTTTGCCTTGACCCCACTGTCAGTATCTGATTTGGGGTCTGCAGAGGACAATCTCCTGGTTGTAATTAGCAGAAGATCTCCAGTCTTCTTTTAGTTTTGTTAGGTATACAGAAATTTTTGGTGGTAATGTAAGGCCCTACATCAGCAGGGCTACTTTTCATCAGCAGTGGGGACTCTAAGAGTGTGAGGAGGCTGAGGATGGACAAACATGGGGTGCATGTGCAGGTGTGTGTGTGTCTGTAGGAAAACGAGTGAGTACAAATACTGGACACTTTTGTTAACAAAGTGGCCTATAAAAAGCTAATAGGAGCTGTGTGTTAGAAAAGATGCAAAATGAGGTGATATGTTATGTCTCATAATGATGCAGTTCTGTCAAAGAGGACAAGGAAATCCTAAAGGAAATGAGACCAGGGACCATCAAGTGCAGAGTCACGGAGCATGTTGTGAATTTTCTCACTTCTGGCACCTAATTTCATTTATGTTTGGCTCAATTTCTTCCAGAGTTCTACCTCAGTTGCATTAGATCCCACATAATTTGTGTAGTTGTTCTGTAGTGGATAGCCTTATTTTATGATACGGGAAAGAAAATGTCGTTTGGGAAATTTAATAACGATTACATTTATAGTTTCTCATTGTTTTCTTCTGTTTTAGATTCTGTCTAAAAAGTACTATATTCTATTGACCACTTAGTGCTGAAATTGCTTAATACCAGCTCAAAAATCAATGGTGTTTGGGGAGGAGGAGAAGGAGGAGGAGGAGGAGGAGGAGTGGGAATAGTGATATGCAGCCTCTTCTCTTGAATGCATTTACTTGACTTGCTTAGTTCAAAAGTGTGTGCCAACTGGGCACAGTGGGGAATGCCTGTAATCCCAGAGACTCCAGAGGGTGAGGCAGGAGGAGTCCAAGTTCAAGATCAGACTAGGTAACTTAGCAAGACCCTATCTCAAAATAAAAAGTAAGAAGGACGGGAGGTGTAGCTCAGTTCAATCCCCAGCACCGCCTCCCCCAATTAGCATGGGTGCCACACACAGGAGGTAACACCTGTCCATGGGGGGTTCACAGGACAGTGGGAACTTAAGCATACTGGTGCCGGACTGCTGATCCACCCCACCCCCGGGCCTGCTGTGGGGGCCACTGCTTAAAAGTGTTCCTCTGTGTTCCCCTATTTCCACCTCCCAGGGAACATTTACTTTGCCATCTGGCACATCCAGGATTAGATTTGCCACCTTGTTCTCCCATCCTCTGTCCACATCAGTAACGCTGGCAACACAAGTTTGCCTTCTGCTCCATCTTTAAACTTGAGAGTCTCTCTCAGCTGCTTCACTTCATTTTTCAGACACTATTTCTGTGCGGCAATGGGAAGTGACACCAGGGCCTCACACAGGCTACGTGAGTTCTGGGCTACTGAGGCACTGTATTTTTTGTGTCCTTTCAATCATTAACAGCTGGGACTTGTAGCAGGATGGATGGTTCTGCTTGACCTTTGGTGGTAGGCAGCCCTGGGTTCTGGCCCTGGTTCTGCCACTTAATAGCTATGCTCCTTGGGAATTACCATACCTCTCTGTTTCCTCCTCTGGAAAGGGGGGATGGTGTTTGCCGTAGAGGAGAGTTGTAAGAACCAGTACAATGTCAAATACGTCTAGAATGTTGAAGGTGTCACTAGCTGGCAGTGTGCTGCTGCTGTTATTAATACTGGCTCTTCCACATCCTTCCTTCCTTTGGTTCTCACCTGGTCCAGATTCTTGCCCTTCCCTCTTGCATTAGTGTCACAGCTGCTTTACAGATGTCCTTGTTCCCCAGTCCATCTCACCAGACTTAGAGTTAGTTCTTTAACATTTGCTTTTAACAAAAATGTGAGTAATTTCTGAACCCATCATCTAAACTCTGGGATCCGGCTTTCCAGCCTAGATTAGTTACTTAGTCATAAATCACTCATTTATTTAGTCGAGCCTCCTTGTACTCCTCATAGTGTGTCTGCATTCTCCCTACTCTCCCAACCTCAGTCAAACCACTATGCTCATTGCATTGCATCAAGGGTGATACTTTCAAAGGAGACCCTCTCCCCGCCCTTACCCCTCCCCACACGCACACTCACATGCATCATAGAAAACCCTTTGGAGGATCATAACATAAAACACAAAAATCGTCTCCATGGTATTCCCACTTCCATTTGGTGCAACCCCTGCCTCTCTCTCCATCCTCATCACATACTGCTCTCTACAGCAGCCACAAGGCCCATTCTGAAAGTCTGCTTATCCACCATGCTGTTTCTTCCAGTCTTTGAACATGCTTTCCCCTGCCTGTAATGCTCTTTCCCCTTCATTCTGACTTATTACATCAGTGCTTGACATAAGTGTCACCTTGGGACAGCACAGTTGCAATTTTACATGTTCCAACTAAATATTTCACAGGCACACCTCCCCCTAAGTAGGCAGCACGCTCCCAGAGTATAAATTGATTGTCATTGAGTTATTTCATTGTTTGGATCTGTGTTTGGCACATAATAGTTGATTTAAAAAAAAATTCACTGAGCTAATGAATGTCACTTTCCATCCCCTCTTCATCCTGAATCCCTATAACTCCTTAACAATGGACTCATGTCATTTTCCTTTCATTGTTTTGTCATTAGTATGCAGAACCTGAGCTTTACCCCCCGGACTCCCCTCACCTGAAATGCCAGCTTTGCTTCCTTCATTCCACCCACCCATGTCCAGATTTGGCTTCCATGTTCCTTCTACAGAACCTCTGCAAACCCTGGTGGTCTCCTCTTTTTAAGTCTAAAACTCACCATCTCATCTCACACTTCATGATTTCTTGTATCACCCATTTCACAAATATCAGCCTATTCTTCTAGGCAGGGTACAGGTCTCATAGAAGCCAGATTATTTCTGCATCCTGCTCAGATCATATGGAACATACTGACCAATACACAAGGAAAGGCATTTAGCTGCAAGAACACTTACCTCTAGAAACTAAAGCACAAAAGGAAGTTCTGGGAAGCTCTTGGCATAAAGATAAATGTCCATGGGTTCAAATGCAAGGCCAGTGGCTTTTGGTCCTTGCCTTCATCCATGGACCCATTTCTCTGAGGATTGAAGTTCCAAAGCCAAAGGAGGTGACTAATGTGACATAAGACTGGAAACCTCAAAAAATGTTTTCTTTAAGCTTTAAAATCAATGAATAAAACTTGCTTTTGTCATAAAATAGCAGCCTTGATCTCTCCAGTTCACCATTCATATTCTTTTCTTTGGGGCTTTAAACATCTTTTGAGTGTGAAATCTTTAGGATTTCAAGATATATACTTCATAATTAAATTGGATAAGCTTTCTATAATTAAGGTGAACATTTCAGGCAGCCAAATTATTCCTCTGCTAAGCCATAGGAGAGATATCCCTATGGTCATTTGAAAGGTGATACCAGGAAATTATTTTCAGCATCATAATACATATTAAGAGGCTTAGCCAGAATGACCTGCTAGCTGGGTAGGGGAAATGCAGAATGCTTAGGGATGACCTCATGGCACCCTACAGCATGCTGAGAAAGTTTGAAAAGTGTGACTGTCAGATCCTCCTGCATTACAAGGTGATACAGCCTTACAATCTTGTCCTATTACAAATAGGTTACTAACTGAAGTAAGGAAAATAAAATTTCAAGAATAAAAAAGAATGGAATCATTTTTTCTTCTGATGTTGTAGGTATTTGGTAATGTGGAGGCTGGAAAACACATAAATGATCTGTATTTATAGTATCCAAAGTAAAATGATAGAATAGTTATCACTTCTTTATATGAAACTTTTTTTTTTTTGTACTGGGGATTGAACTCAGGGGCACTCCACCACTGAGCCACATCCTCAGCCCTATTTTGTGTTTTATTTTAGAGACAGGGCCTCACTGAGTTGCTTAGAGCCTTGCTAAATTGCTGAGGCTGGCTTTGAACTCGCAATCCTCCTGCCTCAGCCTCCCCAGTGCTGGGATTACAGGCGTGCACCACCGCGCCCGGCTATATGAAACATTTTGATGAAGCATAAAATGCATAATGCATACAATGATGTACATATATAGCCAGCACCATGAGTTTGTAGACATTTATATAAATACATATTTATATATGTTCACCCATGTGACTATGTAGAACTCACATCAATATATAGAAGATTTCCAGCCTCCCAGAGGCCTCCTGCTGGTTAAGGCACATCCCTTGCCACAATGTAATTATTATCCTGATTTCTCTCACCATGCATTTGTTTTACCTGGTTATGAAAATGTATATAACAAGCCAGGTGCTATGCATTCTTTTTTTTCTGGCTTCTTTTGTTCAACATTCATTCATGATTTGAGTATTCATAGTTTGCTCTTGTTATTGCTTTGCAAATTCCATTGTATGAGCACGTCATGAAATATCTATCTGTTCTATCCATGGACGTTTGGGATTTTTTCCAGTTTTTTGTTATTATTAATAAGGCACTATGAACATTGTTGTACATGTCTTTTGATGGCTATATGTACTGATTTCTCTTACATAAATCCTGAACAGTGAGATTGCAGGGTTGTAGGGTAGGCATATGTTGTTTAATTATAATATTTACCGCTAGGCTTCTCAAGTGATTGAACAAGGAATGTATTTTAATTCATGAACAGAATATATGAATTCAGAGTAACTACTATTGTACAGTCCAAATTATGCCATTTGTTTCTGATTTATTGATATGTGACATTTTAAAAATATCTCAACTCAGGTATTGAAATTGGGCCATCCCAAGTGCTGGTTGAAATTAAAGGTAAAGGGAGTTGAAAAACATTAATAGCCTAAAATTCCATTTAAAAAATTCAGCTTTATAGGAAGACATTAAGCAATTGGAGCTTTAATAAATTCTGTCTTTGGGTGAATTACTCTTTTCTTCAGAGTGTTAGGAACTAATGTTTGGAGATTAATGTTAATTAATAGTAATTTAGCAAAATGTAATAAGAAACTTGTTTGTCTTGGTCAAACAAGAAGGCATTGTTCAAAGCAGAAACATGAGAAAGGGCTGGGATTTGGACTAAACATACTGTTCTGTTGAATAATTGGAGTTTATTCCTCCTACGCTTGATTAAAAATAACATCTTGACGTCCCAGGCCCAAGCCATTATTTTTCTATCCATTTTTATTTTGCTCTCATAAAACTATAAAGTGTATTTTTTCATGTGACCAGGGAATTGTCTAACTTGCTTTCACTGTAATTTGCCCGCTTCCAATTTGTAAGTTCTATTAGAAGGAAGATGTTTATCTCTTTGCAAGGGATTGAAACCCACAGAGCACTAAATTTTCCGCACAGAGACATGGGGAAATGGAAAACCCCAGACAGAGGTCTCCTGTCATTTGCTTCCGAGTATAAAATAAGACGCAGATTTGCTTTTTTCTGTTTCAGTTATCTCAGGGATCTCCAGAACCCATTGAGCCAAACTTCTTTACAGCAGATTACCATTTATTACGTCACTCATCAAGTGGAAACAGCCTGTCATCAAATGACCCGACAGGTAATGGCCATCAACACTGGTAATCTGGATTTCATGCGCACAAAAATCACATTTGGATCAACAGCTTGTCCTAAAATATCACCTTCAACTGAAAAGAAAAAAATAAAGCTTATTTGTTATCTGTGGGTAAGAATGGAAAGGGACATGTAGTAGGAATTGAGAAATTCCCTGAGATTTATCTTACCCAGCTGTGCCAGCTTCCTTGATCATTTATTAATATCATGAACAAACAGCAGAATCTGTGTGGGAGAATTGTTATTTCTTTTTGTTTCTTCTTGCTTATCTGATGATGGGAAATAAAATGCCCCAAAGTATCTAGAGAGATAAAAAAGTAGAAAGTGAAACCTTAAATATTCAAAAGGGAGAAAAACTTGAACAATCCACATCAAACATATACAATTTTTCCCCTTTTAGCATCAATTTCACATAGGGAGGTAATAGGAGATTCTGCAAATCTGGATGCCTAGATTCAAATCTCAGCTTAACCATTTAGAAGCTGACCTCAAACAAATTACGGAAGCTCCCTGAACCTCAGGATCCTTTCCTACAAAATGGGGATGAATATAATAATAATATAAAAATAATAAAATATAAAAATGAAATTTAAAATAATAAGTAATACCTGTGTCATGGAGCTGTAGTGAGGGTCAAATGAACTTAAAAAGTGTCTGGCCATTAGTTGGGGGCTCAGTGTAAGTACATTCTTCTTGTTATATTTGAAGGCTACCCTGAGGTTTCAGAACTGCTGAAGAATTTTTGAATCTAGATAAACCATAGCTATATCACTCAGTAGGGTGGACAAAAGTAAAGCCCTTACAGTAAAATGGATTTGACATCTCTTTCACTTGGAAAATGCTCACTTTAGTCATGCTTATGTTGTTACCTAAGCAAATTATTTCATGTATCAATTATCAGACTTTCCCTAAGTCTTAGACTCCTGGGATAAAGCTAATCCCTGTGCAGGTAGACTTTCATTTAAAATGGTTCCTGAGAAGTTCATAAGATCAAGATAAAATGTGTGGAGTCATTTGCTTCTAAAAGCCTCTCCCAGGACAGGTAAGTTCATCTGTGGGCCAAGCCTTTCCTTCCATTAGCAACTGTGATGTGGTGAACTCTGATGGGAGTCTCTCAGAAGCCTGACACTGAGTTGAGGACTCCTCCCAGGGCAGCCGGGCGCTCCACCCAGAGTGGAGCAGGCATGACCCTTGTCACAGCAGGCTTGGTAAGAGCAAAGGCATCAGAGCTGTGGCACTGTGGGGAGGCCATGGGGAGCATCTTTAAACTTGGCTTTGAAAATGAACTGCAGGGACTCACACCTTCAGGCCTCCCCTCCAACTGCAGCCTGTTCTCTTTTCTCCCTCCAAAGGGACAGGGAGCTCCCAGGTCTCTACATAAGTCAGTATTGATGAATTGAACTAGAAACTTGGTCAGCCCTGCTTTGGGCAGCATGGGGTGGGTTCAGGTGCTGCTGGTGTAACATATTCAGAACAACCATCAAAAAACATCCTCTGACACTGAATGTATTTTCCTGCAGGCAGCCACATGCAATAGTCATATCTTTGTTGTCTTTCACTATTTCTGCCTCCCTGAAAGAATTTATTTCCTTGCTTGTATATATGAACTCTTCTTGCCTGTGGATGATTGGAGTTTCTCAATCAGAAAACTCACCCATCAGGTAGTTCATGTTTGGACTCATGAACATGGACACCCACAGCCCTGATTTCACTGACTGGTTTGCACTGTGAACAACGCTCCCAAATCTTCGTATACTTCATCATGGCCACACCTAAAGCATCCAATTTTTAGAGAGAAACAGAGAATCTATCAAAAACCAAGACACCTAGGAATTTACTTTTATCTCATCTTTATCATTAAGAAGTTGACCTGTTTTCACCATGCTTCAAGTCATAATTGTCAATAGTGTAACTAAGATGATTAGACCATTAGATCAGACTTCCTTTAATTCATCTGTTTCAGGTCTACCCACCAGCTTTGATTTGGAGGAAGGAATAACATATGAGCAGATGCAGGTAAGGTTTTTGCAGTGCCTCTGAATGATTTTATTTTGTTGCTTTTAATTCGATACTAACCCAATCTTTTTTCAATTTTAGACTGTGATTGAAGAAGTCCTAGAGGAAAGTGGCTATTACAATTTTACATCTAACAGGTGAGATCTAGCATTTGATTGCAAATGTGAAAGATGGAATGAGATCATTGAAAATTAGATGTGATTTCTCTATCCTTAATACCGGAAGTGGTGTTTTTTATTTTGAACCTTTATTTTATGCATTCATATAAAATATCTTTGGTTAGACTAGATACCAACATGGGTAAAAATATGCATTGCATATCTTTTGTGTGGACACAGCTCCTGTGTTCTCTGCTGAGAAAAAAGGTGATCACATACTAGTAAATGACTTATATAAGAATAATAGATATAAAGGAGTGGAAAAGCATTTCTAGATTTTTAAAATTAAATATTTGTCTCATTCTACAAAAGAGCTAGAAACTTAGGTTTCCACCATTTTGAAATCTACCATTATTTGCATAGAATGCTAGGGGTGGGAAACACAACTAAACAAAGAATCCCTTCAGGTGTATTTAAGATGGGTTTAAATACATTTAAGAAAAGTATAATATGCAGTCCCTGTGTTTATATATTACCATTTGCTTGCTCTGAGTAAGAGGTTTCAGTTCACTGGGACTGCATATTATCTTAATATAGCCATTATTGGGGCTCTTAATATACACTCCATTTTGTTAATTTAAATCTAGTCCTGAATTCCTATAGTTTTACTGTTGGACACAGTTGATGGAACAATTTGAGTACAGTTAGTTTATTTGAGAGGTGATTCCAGGAAACACTAGTATGGATAAAGAAGTTATTTAACACAAGTTTAATTATCAAGTGAGTTTCCATTGTGAGTGGCTGGTGCTCAATCCCGTGGGGGAAATCTGAGAGCCAGTGCAGGAAGAGACAGACATAGGAGTTTTCCCACTCTCAGGGGAGGGAGTTGGGGTATTTATTCTCCAGTTTCCACTAGTCATTGTTTGAGGCCTTTCCCAAGAAGTGTTGATTCCCTGGTGTTTCTGATCTTTTTAAGATGGGCAAAGAAATGTCTAGAGGTCAGAGAAAGTCTCAAGGAAAGAGATCAGGTACTAGCCACTGGGGATCCAAATAGTACTTTTTTTTTCATTTTTAAATTATTTGTTCTAATTAATTATATATGATGGCAGAATGCATTTTGACTCATTGTACACAAATGAAGCACAACTTTTCATTTCCTTAGTTGTACATGATGCACAGTCACACCATTCGTGCAATCATACATGTACATAGGGTAATGATGTCCATCTCATTCCACCATCTTTCCCACCCCCGTACCCCTTCTCCTCCCCTCACTCCCCTCTGCCCAATCCAAAGTTCCTCCATTCTTCCCTTGCCCCCCACCCATTATGGGTCAGCATCCACTTGTCAGAAAAAACACTTGGCCTTTGGTTTGGGGTATTGGCTTATCTCACTTTGCATGATATTCTCCAACTCCATCCATTTACCTGCAAATGCCATAATTTTATTCTTTTAAGGTTGAGTAATATTCCATTGTGTATATATACCACAGTTCCTTTATCCATTCTTCTATTGGAAGGGCATCTAGGTTGGTTCCACAGTTTAGCTATTGTGAATTGAGCTGCTAAAAACATTGATGTGACTATGTCACTGTAGTATGCTGATTTTAAGTTCTTTGGGTATAGGCCAATGAGTAGGATAGTTGGGTCAAATGGTGATTCCCTTACAAGTTTTCTAAGAAATCTCCATACTGCTTTTCATAGTGGTTGCACCAATTTGCAGTCCCACCAGTAATATATGAGTGTACCTTTTCCCCCACATCCTCACTGAGTGTGCTTTTTCTCCCATATCCTCACCAACACATTGTTGCTTATGTTCTTAATAATTGCCATTCTGCCTGGAGTGAGATGAAATCTTGGAATAGCTTTGATTTGCATTTTTCTAATCACTAGAGATGTTGAACATTTTTTCATATATCTGTTGATTGAATGTATATCTTCTCCTGTGAAGTTTCTGCTCAATTCCTTAGCCCATTTATTGATTGGGTTATTTGGAGGTTTTGGGATGTTAAGTTTTTTGAGTTCTTTATATATCCTCAGCCAATATGTTTTGAAGTGGCATGGATGAGAGGGTATGGCACTGATGTATCTACCCTACTGAGCTGTCTCTTGACTTTCCAAGGACCTGCTCATAGCTGAATCATCAGGTTGATTGCAGGCATCCACACACACAGCCCGAGTGGCTCAGCATTGTTATCATGGAGCTATATCCCCAGTCCTTTTTATTTTGTATTTTGAGACAGGTTGCCCAGGCTGACCTTGAACTTGGGATCCTCCTGCCTCAACCTCCCAAGCAGCTGGAATTATGGGTGGGATCCACCACACTGGCTAGTAAAACTATTTTTTGGTCATATCTAAATAATTTCAGAAGTCTCCCTTAAAGATAACTAGTAACCATGACAAGAGAAAGAGGGCTCCTGATCTCCTGGTTACAATGGTTGTGAGGAAATCAGATTTTGAGGTTAGTTCAGTCATCAATATTTATTTTTCTTCTCCTATTTCAGTGAGTTTTTCTTACGAATCACACTTAAGATTATTCAACTACTTGTTCGTTTAGCTTGATGATATATTTCCAAAATACACCCTTTGTAAATTTAGTTCTGTTGCAATTTGTAACTGCAGAGAAATGATGAGTAATTCTCATCTTCCAAAGATGTATTGTTAATAGAAACTACCATCTCTACAACCACTCTTCTTCCACCATCCCTGGAGAGCTCTCTGGGTTTTCCCTTTCTGCTGGAAGGCTGACTTTATCCAGGCTTCTGTGGATAACATGAATGCCTCTGTTCTCGACACTCAGCATCTTATTATTTCAAGTGCCCTTGGTTTATAGTGGGGTAAAGGTGACCATTGTCATTTTATCTGCATTTCCTCAGTGACTCCATCAAGGGCAATAAATGTCTTCATATTTTTGTAGGAAATCAATTAAATAGTAATGAAAAGTTAGGTGTGCAAATTGAAGAAGGAAGTTCTTATAAGAGCTCTTATTTTTCTTCTTTAAACATTGACTTTTTTTGTAATAATAACAAAACAATAAATATATTATTCTATTTTAGTTTGACTCTCACTGTTTTTTAAAAATCTAGTTCAAGCCATATATTTCTTTCTTAAAAGGTGTTGCAGATTTTCTTCTGATGAACAGATAATAAGATGCCTAATAACAAAGGCAAAAATCTGTTCATAGTTATATTTGGAATTATAAGTAGAATATGAAGGCCCATTTGAGCAGTGAAGTTAAAGTAGCATAAATTGAGTAGGACATCAAAAATTTTAAAAGGTTCCTCAAAGAAGATAAATCATTTAAATATCCACATTAGTATGTACATTCAGTATGTGTTAAAAGTAGATATTTATTTTTTAAAAATCCATGAGTCCATTATATTCCCTTTTTTTGGTTTCTAATAGCAATGGTAGAACTTATCTTATGAAAAACCTCCAGTTCACTGTTAAGCAAGAGCCCTTGGTGTGTCCAAAACCACCACTAGTTTTCAGGTGACCCAAATAAATTCTCAAGAAATAGTTCAGGCTTCACTGAGAAGTATCTAATAGTCTAGTCTACAAGCCAGAAACACTGGACTCCAAATGTAAATCAAAATAGCTGGTGCTGTCATGATCTTTTTAATCAAAAGACAGAGAACGTTAAATGTCACAGGACATGTAGAAACATGCAGACTCTGAATTTAGCATCAGTGGAGTCTGTTTTTCCTAAATAGGTTCCATAGAATAATCAATATTACCAAAGCTCTTTAAAAATAAAGTTTCATGACCAAATATATTTTGGGAACTTGGAATGTGAAAGTTTCCATTTTTGAAGAACGTTGACCCTCATTACTCTGTCCAGTGTTTTCCTCCTCCTTTACGTGGAGCACAAATTGAGGAAAACAGGGAACGGGAAGCCCTGTTTACTCCTCCACCAGGGTCTACGCAGATGTGCTGTTCTTCACATTGCCATCCTTAACATCTTAATTGTTATCATCATCATCAAAAAACATTGTTCAATCAACTTGGTTAAGCACCATTGGGAGAGAACAACATACATAAAAGCTTTTGTTATTCAAGTTTGCAATTTAAGCTTATCCACAGATTATCCAGCCAATCTCCAAACCATTAAGCCGCTGTCCGGTGATAGGGCACATTTTTCAGCTTAGACTCTAGGGCTTATATTTAGTTAGGGAAAAGAATAAAGAGGTGCCTTTCTCAGACTGCAAGTCTCAGGGTGAAGTCATTATCTATCTATTAGCTATCTTTGGGGAAGTTTTCTGGAACTAGTGAAATTGATGATGGGGAGACTGCTTTGGCAGTTGGTTAGAAAGAATATCTTAGGTCCAACATATTGCATTAGGAAAAGAAAATGGCAATAGAAACGGAAGTAGCAGTAAGGACCCCCTGACCCAAACAAGGGATTTTCCTTATTTCTAGGCTTCTGAGAAGGGCAGTGAGGACAGAGTTGAGAGGCAGAAGCAGGGTAAAGAAAAATGAAAGAAAGCCCAAACAGGCTTGGCCAGCCTCATAACTGTTTCCAAGTCTGGCCCTATTCCAGATCATTGGCAGGGTTGTATGATTAATTATATTTTACATACATAAACATTTAGTTTCCTTACCAAAAGGATACTTCCTAGTGATACTGGTCTTGAAAATCAGGATGAGATCTTCATTCCCCCAGTGTTGAAGATTAAACACCCGAGAAATGCCAAAGCAAGGATGGAAAGCAAATTTTAAGAGACAGAAACGGGTGGATGGGGGGACTCCTCCAGAGAGGAGGGAATCCAGAGCTGGTGCCCATGGGAGTGGGGGTGTATTGTCCCTTTATAGATTTTTAGGTTTCCTTTCTTCTCATGCCCCCTCCTCCTCTTATTTTGCCTACAAGACCAAAAGGCAGGAAAAGAGCTGCCTCTGTGTGTGTGTGTGTGTGTGTGTGTGTGTGTGTGTGTGATTGCTTGTGTTGAAAATTGTGATCCTTCCCCTCCCCTGGAGGTGTTAGCTACAGACTGGTTGATGGGGAAGTGCTACTGACCTATTGCCTTTTCTTTGATAATCAGCTACCTGTCCTTTGCCCTGGTCTCACTAGTATGCCTTAATTTCACCCTTGTTTGAGCTCTGTGATTGAGTAAATGACAAGCCTATCCTCTTTATGAATATACTTAAATGCATATTGACATTGTGTTTTTTAATAATGAAATATGTATTGAGAAATACATATAAGAGGAAAAATCTACATTGAATTGACTTGCATTTCTTTATTTCCTCATGACTCTTGAACATGTAAATTAGTCATTTTAATGTATAAAGCATTCAAATATGCAAGCTACTTTGAATGGGCATTTATTTTTCCACTAGAGAGTATTTTTAGTTCCTACCAAATTCATAATTTGAGAAAGACCCTGTTAGCACTGAACTTCAGTAAAAGACAGCTTTTTATAAATGTTCCCATCCTGATCATCTTTTTTTTTTTAACATTTGTTGTGATTTATTTACTTACGTGCCTGAGCCACAGCTTTTGAAGCTGAATGTGTGAACTGAAATATTTATGTTTACAGAGAACTCTTTCTATTTGGGAATCTTCTAGGTATCACTCCTATCCATGGGGGACGAAGACTCACCCAACCAAAAGATGAAAATGTTGCACTTTGAATGAACTTGGTTTTCCCAGTGAAGTTCAAGTTCTGGACTTCAGCCACTACTGCAAGATGCTGAGGACTGGATTTTGCTAGAAGGGTGTGGAAGAGGAGAGACCAAAATGCCATGGGGCCAGCAGCACCTTTTTTCTGGAGGTTCCGTGT
Source organism: Glaucomys volans (assembly GCA_020662805.1). Classification (NCBI taxonomy): domain Eukaryota; kingdom Metazoa; phylum Chordata; class Mammalia; order Rodentia; family Sciuridae; genus Glaucomys; species Glaucomys volans. The sequence goes on from JAJEJO010000864.1 coordinate 484,978, forward strand.
GGGGTGTATGACACCCACAGCTCTTGGGGGGCGGGGGGCTCCATTCCCAGTATGTATTATTTACAGGACGACAGGACTGTCAATGTGCTCCTGGAAGAAAATGCTGCAGAAGTCATCTGTGTGGGGTCTGGGGGAGACCCGTCTCACAGAACTTTCCTCTGAGTTAGAAAAAAATGGCATATTTTTCAAAGGAACATTTTATACTCAGGATTGCTAAAACTATGGTTAAAGGCATCTAGCCTTTCATATATAAAAATAATTTTAGATAAAAAAAACTATAGAACCCAGAATGATATATTGGATGATTGATTCATGTATCCTCCTTTTTTTTTTAATCTTAAAAGAAATTTAAAATATGTGAATTTTTTTTTAAATGAAAGAATTGGGTTTCTCTTAACCACTTGGGTGCTAGTGGTCTTGAGCCATGACACAGTTTAGACAGTATTTATAACCTTGCACAGCATCTGGACATAACTCAAATTGTCAGATTTAAGTTAGAGTAATAGAATACATTGATGTACGGTGTGTGTATATGTACATATATGTGGAAGAGGGAGGGAGGTTTTGATTAGACTAATGCTTTGCTGCTAATCAAACTTATAGTGTTTTTAGAGCACTTTGAGGAGTTCATAGAATCTATGAAAGACATGCAATATTCCTTATTCTAAGTCCCCTTTACTAAAGTTACCTGCATTTTAAATAAATGTTTATTGTTTGGTAATTTGAAATGAAAACAAGTTACGTAATAAAGACAAATTTCTTCTCTGCTCATTGAAACAGCCCAAACAAAGAAAAATCAGAATGCCAAACAGTGTCCCATCTCTACGTAGGAAGAATTTACGATAAGAGTTTGCTCTAATCTTATTGAGCCAAAACTCCCTCTCTGCAACTGGCTTAGAACTTTGTTGTAATGTTAAGAAATCCCTCATTGCCAAATCAAACTGCACTTCTACCTAGTTAAAGAACAATCATTCTATTTAATTAGTAATCTGGAAGCTGAAATTGTGCTTTTTATTTACTTGAGTTCTGTTATCTTTAATTACACTGATAAATGTTTGGCATGATTTAACAGAATTTTAGTTCAGTGTATTTACAGATGTTGAAATATCATATGAACTTTCTGTGTAAAATGTAAAATCACCTAATGGAAATCAATTTTACTATTTTTCAATTAGCATAACACTTAAATTATGTCCAAATGCCTTTTAATCATGTAGTAATGCTTTTGAAAATTTCCAATGAATCTTTCTTTTTCCTCAAACCAAATTAGTAACTAAAACAATAATTTTAAATAGTAGATAAAAGTACAGTAACAAAAGCCTTCAATTTCAGCTTTCAATCTAATTCCATCCATATGTGAAATTCACATGGAAAATCCAAATTTTATTGATTTGCCCAGACAAATTTTTATTTCTGTTCCAACTTAATGTGACCCTTTACTATCATTTTTAAAAAATCTTTTAATGCATGGAAAGGTAGACATTTCTTCTTCTTGCAGGAGGCAGAGTCCTAGAGGGGCATAAATTCTAATTGTGACAGAAGCTGTGGGGTAAAAGTTTGAGCAATCAAGATCTGACATGAATGGCAATATATGTAACACAGTTTAGAAAAGAATAATATTCAGAAATCACACCTTGGTAAGAAAAAACCAAATGATTCATTTAAAGTGTTTTTAAATGCATACAGTTGACCTTATTGATCAGAAAGGGAGCAAAATGTTTCTCTTTTAGGTTGCAAAGAATGGCACTTATTATGCTATAAGCTGTCAGAGTGAACCAAAATAAGCAAATGAATGACTTTCAACAGGGTCTCAGTCTCATCAACCATGCTGATCAAGATGTTCTGTTTTGCTAAAATAATGAATGTGCTCTGTTTGAATTTCCTTTTAAGCTACCACAATTACTGCATTCACATCTTCCCAGTTGCATGACCAGGTCTCTAAGAATATTGGGCACAAGGGGTCCATTTGCTCACGGAGCCACATCCTCACGTTCCAACCTTCAGCCAAGGAGCATCTCCCCTCACAATGAAGCAAGAATGGTCATTTCCTTTGATCCACAGAACTATCTTCTGGTGCAAAGAAGTTGTTACTTGAGCTCATGTAATAGGCCTCATAATCTCTTTTTGATTGCATTTAATTTTTTTTCTCTCACATTATTTTTAATGATTTGTTGTGCAGTGAAATCCCTGTGAATTCATCGAATCTCTCTAATTCCCAGTGACCAAATACTTATAGGGGATAGGATTTGAATCAGTCTCTTCAGATCACTTTTGATACACAAATGCTTCTGTTAATTATGTTTTGATCCACCAGCTCTATCTGATTGTCTGTGCTTGAAACCTTAATTTGCTTTTTAAAAGCAAAATGTTCTGTTCTCAGGGAACTGCCTGCAGCAAGAATATGTGCTTGCTGGTTTTTAACTTCGTCTTGTTCCACATGTGTAGTCCTTAAATGGAGATCTCAGGAATACTGAGTGACATGGATGCTCGGGCCCACTGCCTGCAGATTAATGTCAGATTAATACCTGCAGAGACACCTGGAGAAAAGCTGCTCGCGTGGCACTGGGCATTCTAAAACAGAGCCTAATTTAAAAATACTGTTATAAAATATACTTAAATGATATAGTTGATTGAGTCAAGGTCTTCTAAATGGGTACCATCTTTAATTCATTAAATACTATGAAATTTTGATATTCACAAGGAACACAGGACTGCTTGATTATGTACAATTCCAGCAATGTTGTCAATTGCCACTCATATTTAAGATATGTGAAGACAATAATATTGGTCAGTCAATTCTATCAGTGTTAATATGCATAGACCCCACATTGCTCTTTTTGATTTGCTAAATTGCAAAGTTTGTTTATTGCTTTTCTTTTTCTTTTTGGGGGGTATATCGGAGCAATGGTGAAGAATCAGGCACAGTAAATATACTGGGTACCTATAGAAATCCTTCAGCTTCTGCCTGAAGGCAGGAAAAATTTTTCCAAAGGAACATTTATAGTTTGCCTTTTTGTTTGTTTGTTTGTTTTGTTTTTATTTGTTTTTTATCGGTATGGTGGTGGTATTCATGAGCACCAGATCAACTGGAGAGGCAATGCAAAGTAATCAGGGTTGAAATAGCTTCTTGGCACCCTGGAGATGTAGCTACAAGGGGCTCCTAAGCAAGGAAAGCTTAGGACTTGACTCCTAGGTGGAATTCTGTCCAAGCCTAAAGTACTTCATGTTCAGCAACTAAATGTGATAATAAGTGTATTTATATATACCTTTTTGATATTGTTCAGATTGTATTAATTATCCTCTGATGGAAAGTGACATAATTTTAGATAGAATATTAATCCAATTGAAATGTGCTGCTAATGTATGCTTACCGTTGACTGCTGCTTTTCATATTGATAGAAAGACACAAATGTCTCAGGGAAACAACTTTGTGATAAAATCATCCTTATGGGTGTCATTACAGTTAGACTGCATATTGTAAGTATGACTGTTATGGTTGGTTATAGTCCCGCTATGATGTTATTTCAAGATTTGCCAGAGGGACAGGAAGGATTTTATGATTTTGATGGGGTGACTGATGGATATTGCCAATTTGCATGTCCTGTGGGTCCATGGGCAGTGGTTGTTAAAAATGAAGTTCATACACCCTAAAGTCATAGTAGATGAGGGTATGCTGGATTTTTTTTTTTACCATGCATACGCATTTGACTAATAATATAAAATTTTTTAAATACATATAGTTCATTGATTTTATCCTGAAAGTAGACAAATTCCACTTGTAATGGAAACAGAATGTGACTCCTCTGAAGAGTGAGAAGCTGCCCCTTTTCTCTATTTTTGTAGTGTGAAGCTTTCTTTGGGTTGTATTCAGCTACTGTGTTCATAACAAAAGCATGTTATGGCAAATATATGATTATTTAAATCTTGTTATTTGGCGATACCTTATCTTTGTTTCTCCTGGACAAAGACAGAAGCTTTTATCTTTATAGAAAGTTGTGACTAACGTCATTTTTACAAACAATGGAGAAGTCTGGGTGGATGTTGAAACTTTTGAAAATATGTGAAGAACTGTCCCACCAAATAAATAGAGAAAGATTTGTACAAGAAATAACAAACAGAGGAAGAAATCCTTTAAGTCCTCCACACCTTTAAATCAGATTTTGAAGATTACCTATAACTTTCTGATATGATATTCTGATACCTGAGATTTAGTTCTACTTTTCAAGTGTCATTAGAGTCAGGGTTCTAAAAAAGAACATAAGATTTGAGAATGGCTGTTAAGTTTTAACAAAAGCCCTGTTCTCCCTGTTCCCTATGTTTTTTCCATACTCCAGTGAATTTGGAAGGAAATGGAGCTGGCATAGGTGTGCCTGGTGTCATGACCGAACATGTCAAGTGTAATTTGTATGAGCACAGCATTCCTTTGACACTGAGGCAGGTGAATAAACCTATGAACTCAGAAGGAAAATCCCAAGTTATTAAAGGTAAAAGGTAGATCTTCCAAGGAAATGGGATAACTCCCAAATAAAAACTGACCTTTGAAAAGTCAGAGAGCAAGTGATTCGGCTAGGTCCAGCATTGCCCAGCAAGTCATTCACTGAGAGGAGCGATTGGCAAGGTCAAGTTTCTGGGTAGCTCCAGAAACTTGCATGCTTCCTGTTGCTGGGTCTCCTGGAAGCCAGGATGCACTTATCATCAGACTGTTACCTGGATAATGCCACAAGCAAGTTGACCAGTCAGAACAGTGGCAGAAGCCCCCCATAAGACTCCCTAGGAACATGTTGGTGGAATGCTTAAGGCAAGGCCCTCTGAGGCATCCCAAAGAAGTGTTTGTTGTTGTTTTGTTCGTTTCAGTGCTGGGGATTGAACCTGGAGCATGGAGCATACTAAGTACATGGTCTTCCACTAACCCAGTCTTCCAGCCCCACCAAGTGCAGTCTTATCTGCCATGAAGTAAATGTGGTTCTTTCCTGAGGGCTGTATTCATCACCATGGTATAACCATGACCTCAGGCCTATTTTGTCTGACAATGGAAATTTTACAAGAAATATATGAGGAATTTAAATGGACAAATGCAGACAGATTTGACTATGCTTGCATTTAGCTGGATTTAAAAAGAAACATTGGAAGGTATACGAGTTGATAATTAGTAAACCTGTTGATAATTAGGCTGTGCATAAATGTCATCATTTTATTCTTCCAAACTGGGGAACAAAAATCACATAAAGAAAACTCTTTTGAGGGCATTTTGCTTCCTGACATTTAGTGGATCAAGACTGAATTATAATGCTTCCTGTATTCTGTTGTTCCCAGTGGTGAGTTGGTGAGGATCAAAAAGAATGGAGCCATCCTCTGAGAGGAAGCAAAGCCCCTAATCTCATGTTGCCCAGAGCATCTATTTTCTGGATGGTCCTGGGTCCAAGACAAAGATTTGTCCCTGCAGAATGCAAAGATACTCTCAATGTGCCTTTTCCCATTTAGTCTCTAAATTGGTATTTCTGTTGATGTAGCAGCACCTCCCAGACAAATCCCTCCCTGTCCTGCAAACCCCCGAGCCCATTCCTATCTAAGGAACAGACTGTTATGTTCCTACAGGAAACCTGCGTGTAGTCAGAGGGAGTGTTTGTCATTTGTAATGGTGTGTGCGGACATGGCAGGGGGTAATATACTCCTCTGCACAGGATTCCTGGTTGTATCGAACCTTCCATGCATGAGCACTGGATTCTAACATGACCAGAGCTGGAGGCCCTGAAGAGAAGAAAAAAGAAATGCCTCTATAAAGGATTTACATAAAAGATGCAAGCAACTTTTATTTTTACTATTGCTTAAATATGCTCTGTAAATGCTAAAGAAAATTAAAAATGTATTTTCAATTTACTGGAAAATAATTCCTCTTTTGTCAAGATCCTCTCCTTTCTCTTACTGGCTTCCCCAATCTCTCCATTTATTCTTTTAAGTCTTTTTGTGGGGGGCAGCAGGGGAGGCAGGGATGAGCCCAGGGATGCTTCACCACTGAGCAACATCCTCAGCCCTTTTTATATTTTATTTTTGAAGCAGAGTCTCACTAAATTGCTTAGGGCCTGGCTAAGTTGTTGAGGCTGGCTTTGAACTTGGAATCCTCCTGCCTCGGCCTTCTGAGCTCCTGGGTGCACAAGGGGAACCATCATGCCTGCTATGTTTTTATGTCTTTTGATTAAAAAAAATTTTGAAGAGGCAATCCTATGTGCGTGAAAACTCTAATGTGTCCCTCAGTTTTAATTGGTGGCTTCTGGTAATATTTATCTATTGCTACAAATGTTGCATAACAAAGCACCTCAAAACTTGGTGGCAAAGTGACAACACTTACTATTAATAGTCGGTGGGCTGTCTGGCTATTCTGCCAATCTGATCAGGTCTAGGTTGATATCTGGTAGGCTCCCTCTTGTGTCTGTGATCAGCTTGCAGGATGACTGGGGGTTGATGGATCTAGGATGGCCCCAGAGCAGACAAGTGACTCACATCTCTCCTCCTCCCAGCGTTCCTCACATCCCTCCAGCAACCTAGCCCAGCTGTGTTTTTGTGGCAGTCTCAGGATTGAAAAGAGAATGCAGAACTATTCTGTCAAGCCATGGCTTGGGTACCAAGTTCTCCCCATTCCCATTGACCACAGTAGACATGGTGAAACTCAGCATTAGTGTGGGAAGATGTAGCAGGTTTTTATTCTTGGGTAAAAAATTGCTATAAACAGCTAGGTGCGGTGGTGCACACCTGTAATTCCAGCGGCTTGGGAGGCTGAGGCAGGAGGATAGTGAGTTCAAACTCAGTCTCAGCAACTTAGCGAGGCCCTAAGCAACTCAGTGATACCCTTTTCCTAAATAAAATACAAAATAGGGCTGAGGATGTGGTTCAGTGATTGAGTGCCCCTGAGTTGAATCCCCAGTACAAAAAAAAAAAAAGGGAAAAAAATTGCTATAAACTGAGCAACCCACATTGTTATGATTTCTGTGAAGTTGGGAGTTTGAACAGTTGGGTTAGTCTTCTGCTCAGGGCCTCACAGGCTGCAATCAAAATGTTGGCTGGAGCTGGGGTCTCCTCTCAATTTGGAGTTGAGTTCTGAACTCATGTGACTGAGTTCAGTTACTGTGTTTGTGTAAGGGCTGCAGGGGACAGGAAATGTCACATTTCTCAACAAACTGGGGGGCCGGGGTGGAAGGCCTGGCACTCTGTAGATAATGAATGATGGGGGTTAAGAGAGAATGAGGGCTGGGTTTTACTAGGTTGCTAACAGCTGACCTCTGGGATCACACTTCCCAACTCAATGGGTTGCTAATGCCTTCAACTCTGGGGATGCGCTTCCTAACACAAGTGATAACCCTACCCTAACCCTTCCTACCCTTAGGTATGTACACGGAGAAGAAAGAGAAGGTGAGGGATTCTGGGGGTCCATAAAAGAGCAAGACACACCCCCTCCCATCAGGCACACAGCTAGCTCTCAGCCCCCTCTTCTCTCTGGAGAAATCTGTTTCTGTCCCTTTCTTAAATAAAACTTGCTTTCAGTGCTTGCCTCAGAGTTTCTCAGGTATTTAACATTCAACACTAGGGGAATAAGAACCTGATCCTGATCTAAGACGGTATCATCTGTGGGACTGAGGTCCTTGTCCCCTGACCTATGGTCCTGTCCATAGGCAAGTCATAGGGAGGCAGCTCATTGCTTTAAGGCCCACAGGGCAGCCTGTTTCTCTCCAGTCTAAGATAGTCTTATAATCAAACCAAGGGAGTGACAGCTGTCACTCTTGCCATATTCTAATGGTTCTAAGCAAGTCTTAGGTACAACCTATACCCCAGAGGAAGATATTACACAAGGGCACAGATCATTAAGATCACCTTAGAATGTGTCTGCCCTAGACTGAAATTGCAAAGGGCACAGAAACAAGTAGACTTGAAAAATTGGGGCCATGGAACACAAACTACAATATCACATTACCCTGATGGAGGATTCTGCCTAGGGTGCTTTGGTGAAGAAGAAATTGTGTGAGGTAGTCTCCTGTGAGTGACCTCAACAGCAGGACCTGAATTCCAGAACATTTCTAGTTTCCATACCAAGATTCTGTCAGATGTTTCCAGCAGCCTGTTTGAAAACCAAATCTAACCCAGCAAATAGACAAAGCTCAGTCACTGGCATGAAAGGCAAGAACGGAATTGATTCTTCTAGAAGCCAGAGGAGCTTTTGGTAGCACCATTCTAAACATCCTTCATGTCCTTAAAATTCAGGTGATACAATTTGTTATTCTTATTTTAGCTGTTTATCAAATGGGAACAAATTGACTGCTCTCAGTAATTATGTTTATATGGCAGAAAAGAGGAATTAAATGAATTACAGTATAGGTTAATAGCTACAAGTCACAATCTTAAAAAAAAAACTCATTAAGCAATAAATAAAGGAAAATGCCTCCCTAGTTTAAAGATTCTATCCCTCTTCAGATTGAGCACGTAATTTCATATTCATTTTGCTTTTTCTATGAAGATACCTCAATAATGCAAATTTAATTTTCTGTCACACTATAAAGACTAAAATGTCATGAATTTATTTTGTGCATACACTGGTTTTTTCCTCTAGAGCCATGCAAGGTTGATGCAGACATTTAGGCATCTTGGATATGTGCAAAAAGCTGTTACATAACGCAGGAAAATAGTTGTAGTTTTCCTGAGAATATGGGAACTCATAGGGTGAATCATGCAAGAATCAAGGGGCAGATAACTTAAAGCCTAAATTTCCTAAATTTATCTGTACATATAATAAGTAAACATAATTAAGAGTTTGGGCCATTGGCTTCTAGACTTGGGTTTAAATACCAGTTTCCTGATTTTCTGCGTTTTGAACCTCAGTCCAAGGGCTTCACCTTCTTAAGACTTAGCTTTCACATTTGTATCATTAGGATGGTAGTAGATTCTACTTTAAAAGATCATATTGGGCCTGGCTTGAGGCAAGAATTAAACACTGCAATAAAGTTGAGTTCAGTTCAATGTCAGCCGATAGCAGACTGTGCCCAGGGCTCCATCAGGTCTCCCAGGTCTTTTGATTACTTCTGTGCACTGGCATCCGGGTGCACTTTCTCTCCCAACAACAGGCACCTCGGATTGCTGGAACTGGCTTTGAATGCTGTCATCAATAACACGTGGAAATGTCTATAGCAGCGGCAGCCCTTAACCAGGAGCAGATCCATGGGAACAAATGCTCCAGCACTCTCATCCTGAAGCTATGAGCTGTGTCCTTCAGTGCCTCAGTTTCCTCATCCCTGAGTCAGTCATCCTTCATGGGACTGTGCTTGATAAGGCATCCTCGCCTGGCTTCCCTCCTGTCCCTGTCTTCTCATTGGCTTATCATTTCTTCTGGCAATACTACCTAAAAATTCCATCCCGGGACATACATCCAGGGAACCCTCCTGAGGCACTGACAGAACATAAATGATCAAATCAATATTAGATTAAAATGTGAGAAGGAGTGTGGTTTGGCCGTCTTCTAATGATATGCTGCCCAAGCAGATGATTCACTGATTGGGACCACTGTGCTGCATCCTGGGGTGGCATCCCCAACAAGCAGGACTAAAAGTAGACTCAATGACATGGTAGTTGGGAGCCCCTCCTCTGCACAGGGTGTGCATCAGTGGAGTGACAGAGACCAGCAGCATAAAGACAGGAGAGTTTCCTAGTCCAGGTGCCTCATAAGCCTCTGCAAATATCTGGGTTTGTGGAGGAGAAAGGGAGGCATTCCTTCCTATCCTTGAGGATAGTCTTCTTCCCCTTAAACAGGGAGGAAATAGTCTTACTTTGTCTCAGTTTGCTAGACAGAACCAATAATCTCAGTCTGGAAGAGACCTCCCTGCTGTCCTGGATGGAGGCAAAGGTTGGTCACTCTCCCTTGGTCTCCAAAGAAAGGAATGGTTTCCTTACATGTCCTTGACCAGTTCTCCCATGAGAGTGCATGTTTCTTTCAAATAACCTGAGGCAATGTAATGAGCGTTTGGTGCCTGCTAATTTACTTTAAAAATGCTTTTGAATTATGTTTATTAATCCTACTGTGAACTTTTTAGGTGATCATATCATAGGCCTTTCCAGGAAATGAATTCTCATGACAAACTTTCAGTGTGAAGTGCATAACAAATGACTATTAATTCTTTTCACATGCTTATCAGCCTCTTTGGTCAGTTATGCATTAGGAGCTATTTTCATTGGAAATATTTTTCATAACAATTATCTCACTTTCTCTCATTCCCTGCCTGGTTGGGCCTTATCAGTAGAGTCATTAGCGTCCTGACTATCAGTGTTCCACTTTGGAAAGAGTATTCTGAAGGCTGTCATGCAGGAAGTCAGGGATTGGTGGTAAAATTACTGGTATTACGGTTTGGACCTTCAGGGTGCCCCAATAGCTTATATGTTGAAAGCTTGGTCCCCAGTGTAGCATGTTAGAGCTTGGGCTTTGGGAAGTGATTGAGTCATGAGGGCTCTGACCCTCACATGATGCTATGAAACTAGGTGGGACCCAGGTGGAGAAAGGAGATCACTGGGGGGCATGCCCTTGAAGGAGATATTTTGTCCCCAGCCCCTTCCTCTTTTTTTTCCCCCCACTCTCTACTTCCTGACTGCCACAAGGTGAGCAGTTCTGCTCTGCCACTTGGTCCCCACCATGATGCTCTGTCTCACCCCAGCATTAGAAACCATGGAGCCAAGTGACCAGGCACTGAAACCTCTGAACCACCAGCCAAAATAAATCTATCATCCTTTAAATTTATTTTCTCAGGTGTTTTGTCAGAAAGCTTATTAATACGGATGGTACCGGTCTGCTTGCTCTTTCGGTGCCATGTGTGAGGGGGAACAGTTCTCATTCCTGACCGTGTTTTTGCTCCTAATATGAATCAGTGGAATTACCACTGGAAACCCTTGGCCCCTTCTACTCTATAAACTTGTCATCTGCCTTCCCCTGTATAATGCAACACACACACACATACCCACACATGCACACACACACACACACACACACACACACTTACTTCACTCTTCTGGGGAGGTGAACAAAATCTTCCCAGTCCCTCCTTATGGGTTACCATTTCCATTGTCCAGTTAGCTAGCTTGAAGCTTTATTTTGGCCACAGCTACAAATACCTACTCAATTTTTACATTTCTTTCTCTCCTTTTTTTTTAAAATTCTAGAATTTGGCATGTTAGTTCCTATGCTCTCTTCGACCAACTCTGTGGAAAAGGAAAAGCATCTCCGCCTCTGTGACGCAATGACCTCGAGAATCAACACTGTTTATGGTGCTTACTACTAAAGCTTGTGTTCTTTTTCCTTCTCCTTTCTTCTAATTTTATATTTTAAAGAATATTAAATGTCATGGAAATATAATTTGTTTCCCTCCTTTTTCCTATTGGCTCCATAATGCAGCCTCCAGAGAATTTATAGGACAATAGTTTTGTTTTTTTCCCCTCAGAAACAAGAGAGGTGAATTGCTCACTTTGAAACAAAATTCTGACCTCATTTGTAACTAGCATTTCTCCTTTAAAAGCTTTATGGAGATATTTGGGTTTAAAAACACACACCCAGGAGGTTGACAAACACTCTTTGAATCAGGAGGCCTCTTGTTCACTTAAAGGTTAATCAGATAGGTTTCAGGAAGTGCTAGGTCTGTAGGGGACAGTAGGTTTCTGAGGATAACTTGCAGAATTCTCTCCTTGTTTTCTGCTGGGAGGGAGAGGTGTGTGGCAGGTACTGTGCAAGGCACTTTCCGTATGTCACTTTATTTAGTCACCATAGCAGCCACTGTGAAAGGTTTTAACTAACACTGTTGTCGAGGTGGAAAAACAGGTCCAGAGGCACCAAGCAACAGGCATTAGCTAGTGGTAAAATCCAAAAATGTCCGCATGCCAGAAGAAAGCCTAGATTCTGCATGGCTCCTATATGCTTGATTTTTCACTCCCACAAGGCAAGACTCTTTGCTTGCGTTATAGAGATAGCTAAAGTTATGATATAAAAATTCTCTTATTTTTAAAAATGAGTGCTTTATTTCATGGGATCATCTTGCACCTAAATCTTAGCAGCCATTTTTTTCACATTGCTGATGATACCTTAACTACTGGTAGCAGGGAAAAAAGGTTATAACTAACCTTCATTCTTTTCAAAGCACACATGTAGCCCACACTAACATTTCAGTTAAGTGTTCCATGGCTGCTGGAGCCTGAGTCTTCCCAGAACACTCAAAATCCAGCCCATTTAAAAAAAAATTTTTTTTTTTTTTTAGGATACAAATTAACATGAAGTGCTTTGATAACCTCTCAAGCATGTAGTAAGAGGTCAAGTAATATTTCTAACGAGATAGTTTAAGGATCATTCAGGTATTTTGAATCTAAAAGTAAATGAACTTAACCAAAAGGTTGTCAGACTGAAGTGTTTCCATTCAGAGACAAAGCGAAAGCAAAATATGGCTGTGTGACCTAAGGTGAATGACTCAATCACTCTGAACCTCAATTTTGAAGATAATAGTGCTTTTCTCATTGTATTATCATAAGGATTAAAGGTGGTAACTAATTCATGAGAAACTGATAGTTCAATGTGAGGACAAGAAAACATTAAGAGAGATGATTAGTGAATAGCTTCCTTCTGCCTTGCCCTCCACCGTGATGTAAGCCCAGAGCTGTGGAATTGATGGAAATTGACGAAACTGTGAGTGAAAATAAACTTTTTTTCTCCTCTTTAAAAAAAAGGAGAGAGAGAGAGAGAGATGGTTAGTTTTATTAACCGCTAATTTCCCAAAGGAGAAAGGGGTGGCCTTGATGACTTGCTTAAGTCTTGGTTTCTCCTTTTTGAAATGGTCCAGCTAGTGCATCCTCCTTGGTTGAGAATGTCCCACTGTGAAGACCACTGCTCACGTGCAGGAGGACTGCTGGTACCCACCCGCATCTCTTCAACTCTTGGTTTCAAGTGGTAAAATACTAAACAGTTCAAAATGCAAAAGGGAACTTTTTAAGCCCACATAATTAAAATATTCAGGGTAGGAGAGGTTTGAGGCACTGCTAAATTCAGGGGCTCAGAAAGTATCAGCAGAAGCCCCCACTCCTCCCTGTCTCTCTCTGTCTCTGCTTCTTTCTCTTTCACTCATTTCTGGGCTCTGCTCCCCACCATCTTAGCCTCCCTCAAAAGTAGGTTCTGTTCCCACACTCCTAGGAACCCCAGGACGACACTCTTCCAGTGTCCAGTCTATCACAAAGGCTCCCTCATCAGGCTGGCAGAAGTTCCAGGTTAAGTTTCCATGGACCACCTGGGCTGATGATTTATCATTGAGGCTGGAAGAAGATGCTGATTGGCTTGGGCATGGGTCACACATCCAACTCTAAGCCAGTCACCATGGCGAGGGACAAGGGATGCTCCTCGTGGAGTCCGAAGTAGAGGAGATCACAGAACACTATGTTTTGAAAGTGGAAAAAGCAACTCTCCAAGGATAACAGTGAGGAAATGATGAATCGAAGAATAATGAGCAGCTGGGTTTTTGGCAGACACAAAGGAGATGCTTATGAACTTGACTTAGTCTTATAAGGAAGCACTTGTGCCTGATCATTGGCAGGGACTCCTGACCAAATTGTTCCTGCTTCGTTATTCCATCACTTTGGTTTGCTTAGAAATACTTAGATCAATCATCCCTTCAGCAGGGACAAAACATAATGAAAGCAAGTCAAGGGGACTGGGAGACAATTGTCAACATAGCTTTTGTGTTTCCTTTGTCAGAGAGTCGACTGGAAAAGGGTGGACAAAGCAGCGACACCAAACAAGCTGCAAGAATAGATGCATTCTTCTCTGTGGTTGGTACCCAGGTTTTCTGCACGAATACCTGTTAATCCATTCCTTTAGAGTCTACAACACTCAGTTCATGGGGGCATGCTGGTTTGTGTGTAGAGATGCTATTCTTTTTTTTGTACTGGGGAGTGAATCCTGGGGCGCTTAACCACTGAGCAACATCCCCAGCCTTTTTCTGCATTTTATTTACAGTCAGGGTCTCACTGAGTTACTTAGGGCCTCACTAAGTTGCTGAGGCTGGCTTGAACTTGTGATCCTCCTGACTCAGCCTCCCAAACCACTGGGATTACGGGCATGCACCACCATACCTGGTGAGAGAGAGAAAGAGAGAGAGAGAGAGAGAGAGAGAGAGAGATGCTATTCTTGTTTCTCTTCACCAACCCCCTTCATTTGAGCCAGAGCAGAATTTTCTCCAAACTCTACCCCTCAGTCGGCACCAGTGATTGTTAATCTACAGGCTGAGGCCCTCAAGCCTTGAGCCTATCCTTATTAGGGCAACCAGTGTATTACTGGCAAGTTTAGAGCCATGTGAAACCTCTTCCCCACTTGCAATTGTTGGGAACAGCATTACTCCTGCTGGTCCAGGTCAGGAATGTCAACCTGTGCCCTCCACACCCATGTGGCTCCCTCTGCCAGCCCTCCATCTAACCTTCCAGATGTTATTAGCCTGACCCCTGGGCCTGGGTTGACCTTTGATCCCCAATCCATTTGGTCAAATCCTAAACAAACTTACCACCTGGTACCTAAATCACAGCCTGCCACTCTCCAATCCCCTTGGATAATGGTTCACTCACATCAGGCACATATTTGCAATGTGCAGTTGTTCCCTCTCTGTCCACAGAGGGCCACTTTTCCCAGTCATGTGCTTCAACTCCGTCCTGGTGTGTCTCCAATTTGTCAGTGTGTGGTGGTACTGAACCTGCTTCCAGGAGTATGCCCTGGGGGAAGTTGTCGGGTGGGGTGGGAATGCTGATGCAAACTCAGCAAAGCTGGACTGTCTCTGTCTGGGATCCTCTAGTGAGCCAACAGCGTTCACTCACTCCTTTATTTATTCATTCAACAAATGCTCATCACATAGTCCAGTGCTTCTGAAAGTCTAGCATACATACTGATTACCTGTGGATCTTATTAAGATGCAGGATCCAATTCAGTAGGGCTGGGAGGGGACCCGAGATTCTGCTTTTTTAACAAGCATCTGTGTGCTGTGCGTGCTGATGTTTTGTAAGCCAGAGTTTGAGTAGCAAGGGATATAGGAACTCAAAAAATATTTGTTGAGTGTTAAATGAATGAAAACCTGAATCAAAGTTTTGAATAAAAGTTCCAGTTTAGATAGAAGAGAGAAGCACAGTGTTACTGGGGTTATTGGTAAATGACAATGAGTCAAACACTTTAGCCTTTGACAGTCAAGTCTTCCCTTCATTATCTATCTTTTGTCCTTTGACTCATTTCCCTAGTTTCTTGCTAAGGAAATCAGAACTACCTTCAGGCTAGCATTTTAACTGCTTGACTTTTTAAGTCCGTTCTTTCTGAACAATTGACCAAATTTTGCAATATTTCCTGTATAAGCATGGCTTTGTCTCTCTCTCTCTCTCTCTCTCTCTCTCCCTCACACACACACACACACACACACACACAGAGGCATGCCCACTTACTGACATATTTGACATATCAAATAACCTAGATTCCCCAACCCTCCTGGAAAATGAGATTTTTAATGGCATTTCTCACCCATCTCTGCAACCCCACAGAAACTCACAACGGGTGAAAAAGGAAGGTACTAGAATATCACGCTGGAGACAAGGGCTCTCCCCCCACCTCTTCTTTATTTTCCTCCTCTTGCAGTTCTGGCTTAATTTCTTTGCCAACATGGATCTCTTAGCTGGATGATGCCAGCACTCTTCTGTACCTTAGAAAGTTCCCCTTTCAGCTCACAGCACACTGTGTGGTAGGGTGTGCTCTCTGAAGAAGGAACACACACAGTAGCAATCAAAGGTAAGCTTTTTCACACAGGTCAGCTGGGAGCCTATTCTCTGTCGATAATAGGAATCTTGCCTTGTGGAGGGCTCATTAGAGGTCCCCAAGAGGTCCAAAGAAGAGACTGGAATCTGGAGAGGGGGATAATGATGTGGGGTGTTAGGGCTGTCACTCCTACATCAGAGCTCAGGCTTCCAATCATGAACAACTTGCCCTTAACTGAAACTTGCTGGGAATGGTGCAATTGCCTGCCTTCTGACCATCACCTGCCTTGGCTGTATTCCCATTTTAGACCCCAGACATCAGAGCCCCTGCTATAGTTCAGATCTGAATTATCTGAATTATCTGTGATCCCCCACAGGTGCACATGTTGAAGGCAAGGTGGTGGAACATTAGGAGGCGGGGCTTAATTGGAGGAAGTAGGTCATGAGGGCGTGTCCATGAAGGGGATATCTGGTTCCTGGCCCTTCTCTCTTTCTCTCTCTCACTCACTCTCACTCTCTCTCACTCTTCTTCCCCAGTGGCCATGAGGAGAGTGTCTGTGCTCCACCAAATGCTCTTACCATGAAGAGCCTGTTGCAGTTTTACCAAGGGCTGGACTGAGACCTCTGAAATTGTAAGTCAATATATATCATTTTTAAAAAATTTATTTTTCTCAGGTATTTTGTTACAACAATGGAAAGCTGACTAACAGCCCCAGACAGAATATTATAGAGACTTCTCAAAATATTTTGATCAGGACACATGTTTTTGAAAGCAGAATTAAATGGAAGGGAACATCACATTAAACATCTTCGACCTTGTTCCTATAAGCAACCCCACCATAAATTAAATTTCATCTCTTCTCTGTGGATTGGGCTCTTTCCAACTTAAATAGCAGGTGAAAAATTAGAGTTCCCGTTCAGCTGGCATGCCATTTCAATTTAAACTGCTGTAAACTTGAGCTCAGCTGAAGTCACAAATGGAAAATGCCGGTGTCTCATGGCCACAGTTTAGCAGGCGTTAGAAAACAAACCAATGCTTCTCAACAGCTTTCTGAATAGGCAGCAGCTGGCTACAGAGTTTCAATGTCCTGCTAACCATTACAGCTGTAATAGGCATCCCAGAGCAGAATCTGCTCCCTGTGAGAAGTTGATGTTCTCTGATGTAAAGTCACCCAGTCATGGACTTGTATTGCAGGAAGTCCTCAGACTGAAGCCTTCTGAAGCTCCACTCTCTAGGTCCACAAACATGTCCAATATCATATAATTTCAAACTTTGGAAGAACACAGACTAGGGCGAGTGCTCATGCTGAATTTAGAAGGAGATATTGGAAAAAGCATACTGCATTGGAAATGGCTTGGGCTGGGATTGTTTCTTGAAGGCACTTTAGCTTTTCACAGTGGTTGGTAACCACGCAGCATTTTCAGTTTCTGATTTGGATAACCCTGTTCAAAAACTAGAAGATTGTAAGAATGCCATCATTATCCATCATAAAACAATTTATCTTTAGAGTGCAACTTTTTAGTGGTAATGCATCTATTTCTGTTTTAATTCCCCTTCCTCTAGGGGGAAAAAAGAATATAAAAAAACAAACAAAGAAGGAAAAAGGAACATTTGCAATCTTGCTATCCAGAACTAATTCTAGGCCTACATGTTCTTATTATTCTTTAAATATACATGCTTTCTAACCTGAATTTTTTTCCACTTGTCAACACAATGTGGGCATCTTTGTATGTCTTGATCTACACAAGGTTTCAACAAACTGTGGCCCAAGGACAAATCCTGCCCAGTCTGCTTTGGAAAATAAAGTTTTATTTGAATGAAGCTGCCCATTCCTTCATGTATTGCCTCTGGCTGTTTCCAAGTTACAAGGGCAAAGCTGA
>JAJEJO010000865.1:0-48585 GCA_020662805.1 Glaucomys volans
GGTGGGGCTGAGCCCAGCCCGGCTGAGTTGGTTCTGGAGCGGCACCTGGGGACCCCTTATATGTGCTTTGAATATAAAATCTCGTTGAGAGCCATATTCCTGCTGTTTGAATCCTGAGCAAGTAGGAATCCACGGAGCAAGTAGGAATGCAGCCTTCCTCTAGCCCGCCATCTTGAATCTCAAGAAATAGCTTTTGATTTCATCATTTTTTTTCTGTTTTCATTTTTTAAAAAATGTCATTGATATCTGTTCTTCTGGTTCCCCTCCCCACCATCTCTTGCTTTGAATTAATTTGCTTTTATTTTTTCCAATTTCTTAAGGTAGAAACTTAGATGGTTGTTTCAGTCCATTGGGGCTGCTTTAAAAAAAACTGAGAGACGTATAAGCAACAGAAATGGATCCCTCACAGTTCTGGAGGCTGGGAAGTTCAAGATCAAGAAAATTGTAGGTGGTTGCTGTTGAGGGCCCCCTTCCTAGCTCATGGATGGCACCTTCTCACTGTGCCTTCACGTGGGAGATGGAGTGTGTCTGCTTGCTGGGGTCTCTTTTATATCTCATTCATGAGGGCAAAGTCCTTCAGCCTCCTCTCAAAGGCCCTGCTTCCAAATGTCACCACATTGATCATTAGGTTTCAACAGATGAATCTGGTGCAGGAGTGGGGGAACCACAAACATTCAGACCTCAGCAAAGTAATTACTGGTTTTCTTCTTTTCTGATATAAGCACATAATGCTACAATTTTTTTCTTTTAGCTTTGCTTTAGCTCTATCCTATACGTCGTGATATGTTGTAATTTTATTTTATTCAGTTCAAAATGTGTGACATAGAAGAGTTCTTTTTCATTTTCAAATATTTGGGGGTTTTCCAGATATCTCTTTGTTATTGATATGCAGTTTTTGTTCTGTTTACAGTTAGAGAACATAGAATGATTTTCATGCTTTAAAATCTGTGGAAGGATTTCAGAATATGAATCTATTTATTTAATCCAGAATTTGGCCTACCTTGGTGAATGTTCCACGGGTTTTCTACTCTTGTTGAATGAAATGTTTTCATCCAATATCAGTTAAGTCAAATTTGTTCATATCATCAGGTCTTCTACAGAGTCTATCTTAAAATAATATCATGCTGCTTCTTAAATAGCATAAGAGTTTCATGACAGTGTATTCACACTTCCCAGTTTTTATCTTTTGTGTTACTGTTGGCATGAAATTTACTTCTATATATGCCATAATTCTATAATTCATTACTTCTGGTTTTTTTTCTTTTGCTTTAGAAAATCAGTTATCCTTTAGAGCAATTAAAAAGAGCCTTTTATGTTGTACTTTCAGGTTAACCAATTTAACTTCATTTTACTGTATAGATCCAATTTTCTGCCCAGCATCATATTCCCCTGCCTGTAGGAATTCCTGGGCCATTTTTGTAGCACAGGTCTTCCAGCAATGGATTCTCTCAGTTGCTCTCAGTTCCATATTTATGTGAGATTTCAAGTACTTTACCTGAGATAGATAAATCTGTAAAGATGAACCCCTTCCAGTCCTTTTCTCCCTGTAGGCACATCAATAGGTAGAGTCTCCTTTGCCTCCCCTTGTACCTGGGCTGCTCTTTTAACTTGCTGGGACCAATGAATATGGCAGAAGTTGTCCATAGACTAGCAGTAATATTTTTGCTCTGTACATTTAACTAACAGAGTTTCATAAAAATAGTCTTGCCAAGATTTCAGATATTTAGGATCTACTAGGATTTTCATTGAGTGGAAAAGAAAACCCTGTATATTTTTCCTCCTTCAAGTTTTAAAGTGATGGTGTAGTGTAGCAAAAGAGAATAAGTGTTGTTTTATCCTTAGTTGAAATGAATCACTACACTTTGGCTGCAAGGCTTTAATGGGGATGCACACAGATGGCCAAGCTGAGACTGTCTTGTGAGATGAAATTAGAAGCCTGCTGTTTAGTCTTAGGAGAAAATAAAAGTGGTGAGATAATCTGTTAATTAATGTGGCTATTCATAAACATTTAATGTTTTCAGCAACTCCTCCTAGCTGCCCTTCAAAGAAGGTATAAGTGATGTTTGTTACCAAACTGTTAGTCAGTTTTCCATTACTGTGCCAAAATACCTGAGACGATCAACTTATAAAGAGAAAAGTTTTATTTTGGCTCACAGCTTCAGAGTTTTTAGCTCATGGTCTGTTGGCCCTGATGCTTTGGGGCCTGTGGGGAGGTAAGCCATTATGGGAAGTGTATGGTAGCATAAAGCTACTTACCTCATGGCCAGGAAGAGAAGGAAACAAAGATGACAAGATCAGGTTCCCAGAATTCCCTTTGATGGCACACCCCCAGTGACCTTCCCACTAGGCCCCACCTTTTAAAGGTTCCACCACCTCCCAACAGCAGCAAGCTGAGGAACAAGTCTTAGCACCTGGGCCCCTGGGGGATGCTCAAGATCCAAACCACAGCACAGCCCGAGGATGCCTAGATATATACAGGGCTGACCCCCTTGCACCATTGTGCAGAGTGAAAGAAACGTTTTCCTCAAGCCAGTAGCTGGTAGATAGAGTAAGGAAGTGAAAGATGACTTCCTGAAGTACATGCAAAAGTAAAATACCTACTACCAGGAGGTATTTATTGAAAATATTTAAAATGTATTCATTGGATGCTAGAAGGGGTAAATAAGTATTTTTATTTTTTTGTTACTGACCAGTGCTCGTCATTATTCGTCATCCACCTTGTCTCCAGCTGCTGTGAATCTTGGCTTTGGGTACCTGGGTGTTTGTAGACTTGCCCTGGCAAGTCTTGCTGCATTGATGGCAGTCGCACCCTCCCTTTTGCCCAGGTATTGTCTCCTTCCAGTGACCCTGGTCAGGGGAGAGCAGAGAGTTCCAGCTCCCTGGCCCTAGATTGGAGGGCTCTCAAGGGCCATGCCTCTTCTGGAGCTCCCTGTGGGATGGAATGAATCCCTCTCCTGCTGCCCAGGGCTGGCTCTCTCCCTCACAGATGTTGATCCTTACAGCACTGGCCAGTGAGTGCTGCTCATCTCAGAGACGGTTTCCAAGTGGGAAAATGAGCTACAACCAATGTATTCAGGTAGTTATCCCCTGCCCAATTTGTATGTTCAAATCCCAGCCTCTAAGGGGATGGTATCAGGGGGTCTTTGGGAGGAGATTAGGTAATAAGAGCTCTGCTTTTATGATTAGGATTGGTGCTCTTAGGATACAAACCTCAGAGAACTCCCTTGTTTCTTTTAACTAAGAGGATAGGATACAGCAAGCAGATGTGGTCTACAAACCAGAAAGGGGGCTTCTGCCAGATTCCCAACCTACTGGCATCTCCATCTTGGACTTCTTGGCCTCCAGGGCTGTGACAGGGAAATTTCTGTATTTTATAACCCACCCAGTTTGTGGTATTTTATTATAGCAACCAAAACAGACTAAACCCTTATTTCCCATGGTCCCCATTCCATCCTATATTATCTTAAAGCAAATTCTACATATTATACATTTTAATCTATAAATATATCAAGATGTATCTGTAAAAGACATGGACTCTTTAAATATCATAGTCACAATACCATTATTATAGCTTTAAGATTTAACAATGCCTCATCAAATAACATCAGTGTTCAGTTACTTTGCATCAGGATCTATATGAGTTCCTATGAAATGCAATTTATCTTAAGTCTTTTAATTTTCTTTTGACTTATGGTTTCTTCTCTCTCATTAGGTGGTTTTTAAACAGGATACTTTTCAAATTTTATGATGCTCTGTTCATAGCCTCAGTCCCAGGAGCTTGTGGTAATGCATGTGATGTAATGATAGCTGCCTTCTCAGGCATTTTTATGGCCCAGGCATTATGGTGAGCATTAGTCATAGTTTGGATCTGGAATGTCCCCCAGGGTCCCAGGTATTGAAGACTTGGTTCCCAGTCGATGGTGCTTCTGGGAGGTGGTGGAGCCTTTAGGAGGTGGATCCAGTTGGAAGAGGTGGATCACTGGGAGCATGCCTTTGAAGGGTATATTTTGCTCCTGGACTCTCTCTCTCTCTCTCTGATTTCTAGTCACCACGAGGCAAGCAGCTTTGTTTCACCACGTGCCTCCTGCCATGATGTTCTGCCTCACCACAGTCCTAGAATCAATGGAGCCAAGTGACCATGGACTGACACCTCTGAAAACATGAGCCAAAATAAATGTTTTCTACTCTACGTTGATTTTCTCAGGTATTTTATCTCAGTAGCAGAAAGCTAACTAATAGTGCTTTGCATATATTATCCCATTTCAACTATTTTTTTTTATTCTGTACAGGATTTGAAAAGGGCCTCATGCTTGGTAAGCATGTGTTTTATCACTGAGCTATGCTCCCAGCCCCTACTATCTCATTTAATCATTACAACAAACCACTCAGTTAGGTGTTATCAACCCCTTTTTATACACAGAAAACTGAGGGTTAGAGAGATGATGTAATTTGCCTGAAACACATAGTTAATAAGAAACAGAGCAGATATTGAAAGCCACATCACTCTGACTCCAAAGTCCATGTCTTTAACCTCTAGGGTCCATCATTTGAGTAAACTCATCCACAGAAATTAATAAGGTGCTGAGTGAGCACTATATTATTCTCAGTATTTTTACAGGCATTAGAAATGTTTCTTAGGTTAACAGAGGAAATGGGATGTCAACGCAAAATTGCTGTGTAATCCAGCTAAACCATCAGACAGGTATTGAGCAACTTCTGTATACATGGAACTAGGTAGGTGCCTGGTGGAATCAGCAAATAGACAGTATTTGATCACTGCCTCTTCCAAACACTCACAACCCTGAGACTGGGTGGAGGGAGACAGGCAGGCGACAAAAAGAGCTTTTTTGTGTCGTTTGGGGGACTCGGGAGGCCTTTTCCTCTTGGAGAATGTGGGAGCTGTAAGATGCTGGAATAATGAGCAGGGTGGTTCCAGGCAAGGACTCATGGATGGGGACCACATCCCCATGGGACTTCCATTTTCCCCTGTTGATTATGTGGCAATGTGTAAGCATCCACTGCCCCCTCTCCATAAATCAGCAACTTGCTACATGAGCAGGTGGGAACTGCTGGCGGGGTCCGGGTTAAGGGTGTATTGCCTGTCCTTTTAGCTGCCATTGCCTTTTCCTTTGGCCAGTCTGTTAAAAACGACCAAAAAAAAAAAAAAGCCTGGGATTGTCTTTTGGATCAGTAATAGCCCTGGTGCCTCTGACCCCTGTGGTCCTTTATCTCACCAGCATAGTGACATAACACATCCTTTGGCTTTGTTTAGGTCAGGCAGCCTGCCAGCTCTACCTTGGCAGGAGGGCCCCAATTCCCAGGATAGCACTTTTGTGCCTCTCTGATTACACCTCGATTACAACCTGGATTGTTCTTGGTGAGCAGGGAGCAGCTTTACTGCAGGAGGCGGTCAAGCCAATGCTGAGCACAGACCCGTCTGAGACTCCTTTTCGTCAGCCACCTTAGAAATGAAGCTCTTCTTTCCAGTGCTCGGGAGGACTATTTTATTTGGCATGGTTGTCAGAGAAACCTGCTACCAGGGATGTGTGGGGCTGAGTGAGACGGGAAGGGCGAGCAGTGAAGTTTTCATTTCTGTTTTGTCACCTATCAGCAGCAGAAGCTTAAATTCAGACTCCCTGACCCTATCCCCCCAAGCCTGGTGTACCCCTTCCTTACACAACCATCCGTTATGGTCTTCTCAGGAAAGATAAGCAGGTTTGAACATTGGTCAGAGCAGAATCTAAGCTGAGAACTAAAATGAGTGGCCAGCTCCCGCCCTCCAAACTGTATATGGCAATGAATATAAAAGCCAGAAGCAAAGTATTTTAACCATCCATGCTAGCAGCTCTTGTTATTGAGAGCAGTGATTGAGTTATACAGCCCACAGGCCCTTATTTTGAATACAGAAGGATAACATCATGGCTATATTATCCCTGATGACATTTTTTATATGGACATTTTCTATTATTATTACACTGATAGCATATAGTAGTTGTTCATACTATCCATCAAATATTGCTGGTTTTCCTCTCAGATGCAAAATAGTATTGAATTTGTGAACTGTGGGAGTTCAGTGCGGTAATATCATTTGCTTTAATTAAGGCAACGTAGCTGGGAGCACTACCCCATGCCTATAATCTGACTTGGGAGGCTAGAGTAGGAGGATGGCAAGTTTGAGGCCACTCTGGGCAACTTAGGAAGACTTTGTCTCAAAAAAGGAAAAAAAAGAAGCCAATGTCAACGTCCCCTCCTCGCATCCTTGCAGGCTTTGAGGGGCAACATGTGACTGCGGATGCTTTGCTTTCCCTGCGGTGGTATGGGAGGCTTTCCGCTGCTCCCTCAGTCTGGTTACATTAATGATGCCAACACTGGGCAGAGCCTCTCACCAACTGCCACCTGATGAACATGCAGCACCAGCTAAAAATAAAAACTGTTGTTTTAAGTTTCTGCAACTCTGAAGTTGGACATTATGCCAGCACCTCCTGGCCTACCTGATTGATGCATGGGCTCTCTAAAAACCTGGGCGGTGGGGGTAGCTCAGAGGTAGAGCATGTGCATAGCATGTGACAGAAAGGCTCTGAGTTCAGTTTGCAGCACCCCACCTCCAAAAAGAGGTGGGGGGAAGCTTCTGAGGATTAAAACAAGCCTGTGGATAACCCATGAAATAATGTCAAAAAAAGAAATTGACTTGATCACACACTTGCCCTCCAGCAATTGGAACTAATAATAGCTTTGCTATACTTTCTAAAAAGGCTCGTTTTCTGCTCCTCTGGAGATTTACGTGTGTGCGCGCGCGCACAATACATAATAAATCTTCCTCTAACAATTTTTTTTTCCAAAACATTAGAAGCTTTTATAAAGTACCAGCTGGGTATGGTGGCGTATTCCTGTAATCCCAGCAGCTTGGGAGGCTGACTTCAGCAACTTAGCAAGGCTTTAAGCAACTTAGTGAGACCCTGTCTCAAAATAAAATAAAAAAGTGGGCTGCGGATATGGTTCAGTGGTTAAGCACCCCTGGGTTCAATCCCTGGTATCAAAAAAGAAAAAGTTTTGTCTAGTGACAAGTGACCAGGGGGGAAATTACCTTTGTATTTAAAATTTAGAACTTCTCATTTTAAAAAAATTAGATTCTAAGACCTCATATGCCCCTATTCTGCAGGATTGGCCCTCTTTGATTATATTTCTTGCAAGAACCTGACAAAGCTGAATTGGCAAATCCCTATTGAACAAACTTCTGCTAGGCTTGGCCGTGCCAAATTTATATTTTAGCACCCTCTGCTGGAGACATAATGTAAATCTCAGACAAATACAAGTAATTCATGCCAACATAAATTTTTGAATTGTGCCTTTTAAACACAGGCTCTGGAGAAGTTATTACTTAAAATATGTGCTACAAGAAGTCTCTCCTTTAAACAAATGCCCTTCTGACAAACTGTCCATGAGCCAAAGGTATTTGTCTCCTGTAGATCCCATAGAAAAAGAAATTTAAATGAACATACGGTTGTTAATATATGTATAATTTACACATATTAAAATGTACCTAATGAAAATGAGAAATTTATAATATTATGCTTTTCTCCCTCACAATACCCCTCTGCCACCCAGACTTGTGAGCAAGCATTTGTACACACATATCAGCTTCCAGTCTTCCTACAATGCCTTCTGATTCGTCTGCCAAATCTCAGTGCCAATGATGTTATCCCTGCTCATTCATTCAACCCAACTGCTAAGTGCCAGGAATTCCACTTTGAGTTCAACAGATGCTATTTCTGTCCTCAGGGAGTTTACAGTCTTACTGGGAAGCAGACTTTCCCCAAATAAAGAGATCAGTACGTGTTTAATTGTAAACTGTGATGTGTGCTGTGAACAGCTACAACTCTAGGTGAAGATATAATAAGGAGGCTAAGTCACAGGTGGAACTGGGCAGTAATAACTGAACTCAGTAAACCAGCAGGGGTGGGTTGGGGCCGCAGTCTGCACCCAGAGAGAGCTTGGATGGCTTTCCCAGTGCCAGACAAACAAGGCCCCAGAGCTAGGAGGTCAGGAGAGGGACAGGGGAGGGAGGTCAGGTCTGGATAGACCCAGGGGACCTGTTGGTCATAGTAGGGAGCTTTTCTCTTTAATTTAAAAATAATGGGAGCTGGTAAAGGGGGAAAAGGTGTTTGGGTGGGACACCATTAGCTCTGTGTTTCAGAACAAAATTACTATTGCTGTGTTTAGAAAAGGAAGATCTAACTGGATATAACAATAGTGACAAAATTGCCAGGTGCAGTGCCACACGCCTGTAATCCCAGGGGCTCAGGAGGCTGAGGCAGGAGGATCGTGAGATCAAAACCAGCGTCAGCAACATAGTGAGGCCCTAAGCAACTGTATGGAAAATTCCTAATAGTTTTGTTTATGGTTTTTGATGGTGAGCTGCTTAAGGTCAGAATGTTTGGTAGACATAACAGAAGGAGTGGACAAATGAGAAATATAACATTGTTTGGAGTGCCATAAATGTTCTGGAACATTTTGAGCTCAAATGGAACAGAACACAGCAATAATATCCTTGGGAACTCGGCTCCTGGCCAGATCTGGGAACTCAAGTTTTATAATAATATATGGGGCTGGTTTCATAATGCCAGACAATGACTCGTATGTCCACTTAAAAAACTATAAAAAGGGAAGACTGGACAAGAGCGGTAGATTTTGATTGCTTCAGTGAGAATTGCTGCATTGCCTATGATGCTTTCCAGTGCTAATCACCACATTGCCTCTGATGCTATTTTTCCAGTGCTGATTAGTGTGGCGGTGCCTGTGATGTTTTCCAGCGCTGATTGGTGAGAGATTGTTCGGCCAGGGTGCACTTTGTAAATATTCCTCTTATTATTATTATTGTCTATTTCCTTAACTAATAAATGTATTTTTATTGATTGTATTTCTGTGTCAGCCTGGTGAATACAACCCTGAACCTGCCGGTTTAAATTAAAAAGATCAAGCTTGACAAAATTCTAAAACAGCAACTCAGTGAGACCCTGTCTCTAAATAAAATACAAAATAGGGCTGAGGACATGGCTCAGTAGAAAAGTGCCCCTGAGTTCAATCCCTGGTACCCTGCCCCGCAAAAGTGAGCAATTAAACCTATGGCTGAGCATGCCATTTAGGACTTTTCAATGAGGCCCTGTTTTTCCAATTTCATCCTCCCGTGTGCTCTATAATTATTTGGTGCTCCCTGAGAAGGCCTGCCACCATGCTCACTTGCAATGTCCTTGTGTTGTCTTCCCCTTTTTTGTACCCCTGTAGAAATGCATTCATCATTTTAAAAGACTAACACAAAGCCATCTCCTTCGGGAAGCATTTTCTGATTCCCCACTCAAAATAAGTTTTGCTTCTACTTCCTCTGTATTTTCATAATGTTGGACCTGCATTTCTATGCAAGGCATTTTCTACTTCTCTCCATCATAGGATTGTAAAGAATATGATAGGGATGATGTCCTCTTCTTCTTTATACCCACCTCCCCCTTATATCCTTGATCATTGATTTAAGCTCAATAAATGCAGTTGAAGGTGAAATTTCAGTATGCGTTTTATTATACTCCTTAATCAATTTCATTAAGTCCCCCAGAGATGCAGACTACTAAGGATACATCCACACCCCTAAGTATATTTAGATGTGCTTCTAAGAGCAGAATGAGCCAGAGTGTAAAGGAATTGTATTGCTTGATTCGAGAGAGAACAGAGTAGAAAGAAGAGAGAAAGGGAGAGGAGGTGGGAATGAATAAGGAGGTGAATGAGAGCGAGTGAACAAGTAGGTGAGAGGGTGACTAGTGACCAAGTGACCAGAGGGTGAGCACATAAATAACGTTGTTGATCTAAAGCCAAAGGCTTGCTTCAGACCACTACTGTCTCTCTCACATATATACATTAAGGGTTGGAAAAACAGATACATACCAGTTACAGATAAACTAGTTGAGATATTCAGTGATCCCTTAGTATTCAAGACCAACGTCTGGGTTCCCAGACCCCTAAAGATACCAAAATCCCTTGATACTCAAGACCTTTATGTAAAGTGGTGTGATATTTGCAAACAACCTTCATACATTCTCCCCTAGACTTCAGATCATCTCTAGATGACTTATGTCAGTGCTGTGTAAATAGTTGTTGTACTGCATTATTTAGAGAATGATGACAGAAAAAAAGTCTGTACATGTTCAGTAGAGACACGGACTTTTTCCTAATATTTTTGATTCCAGCTTGGTTGAATGTGTGGATGCAGATCATGTGGCTTCCAAGAGCTGACAATGTAAGTAGACCTCAAGATGTAAGACAGGATGCAATGGGCACTTACTACTCTCCTTTGCCATTTTCTTCTTTGAGAAAAGCTTTAGTAAACCTACATGGATCAATGTTGCTCCCTTGTTAATACCAAAAGCCCTGACCTACAGGGAGGCCAAGGCTGACATCCAAGCCCAAATATCAACTGGAATCATATTGACAACATGGATTCTGATTGTGGAGGTCTGGGATGGAGTGGGGTTGGGGGGCCTGAGATTCTGCTTCGAGTGATGCAGATTCTATTCTTCTGTGCCTACACTTGAACTCCAAGAGATTGGATGGTTTGGGCTAATCCTTTCCACTTCTTTTGCAGTTATCATATTGGGAGAACTCTATTATTGTGTAGATCTTCACCTCTCACTTATAGCTTAATCTTTAGCGCTACAGTTGAAAAAAGAATAGAACATTGCAAGGTATGAAACTGAAAGATTAAGTCACGGTTTTAAATGTAAGTGTAGAAATAAGATAGACTGAGTTGATAAAGGAAAAATAGTGACTGAACACCTGTAATTCGAAAATCCCAAATCCAAAATGCTCCAGAATCTGAAACTTTTGAGTATCGCCACAACATACGAGTGGAAAAGGCCACACCTGACCCCATGTAATGAGTTACAGACAGAACACAGGTACACTGAAAATAGGGTATGAAATACCGTTAGCCTCTGGGTTGAAGGAGTACATGAAACATAGGGGAACTTCATATTTAAACTTGGGTCCCCTCCCCAAGGTATCTCATTGTATATATTCAGTATTCCAAAATTGGGGAAAAAGTCTGAAATCCAAAACACCTCTGGTCCAAGCATTACCTATAAGGGATACTCCTCAACCTGTACTACAGTTAGCTGTATAAATTGCCACAGGGAAATTAGTGTATGTTCAGAGCCTAACTATAATCTAACCAAGTCACTTAGAAGATTTGAACCTAAAGACTTTATATTTATATGGATTTCCATGTGATCAGAATGGGAGTAGGGGACAGAATAATTGAAAGAAATATTCTTCCAAAGTCCACGTTGTCAGCTTTGTGCCACTGTGACAAAATGCCCGACATAATCAAATTTTACAAAGGAGTTTCACTTTGACTCTGTGTTTCAGAGGTTTCAGTTCATGGTCACGTGGACCTCTTGCTCTGGCCCTGTGGCGGCACTGTACATCATGGAAGGAGTATGAGGCAACTGCGTCCCACTCACTTCACAGAAGCCAGGAAGCAAAGAGAGAGGAAGAGGAGAGACTGGAGTTCCAAAATCCCCTTCAAAGGCACACCCCCAGAGACCTAACATCCCTAGGCCCCACCTCTAAAGGTTCTGCCACCTCCTGATATGCCACAGACTGGGGACCATGCCTTCAATACATGGGCCAACTTTTAGGGGTCATTCAAGGTCCAAACCATAGCAAGGTCTAAAAGGAAAGCTTTCCTCTCCCTGATTCCTCACTCCTCTCATTGCCCTTCTTAGCAATGTCATTGTATGCATCTTCTCTTTCCTGCCCTCCCCCTCCCCCACACCCATGCCCAGAACATCACCAGCCCACAGCTGCATCCCTGCAACCTCCTTTGGTTCACCCTGAGACCTAAGGTCCCTCCACACCACTGCCAGGTCCAATCTTTAGAAAATGCTCCCTTGTTTTTGTTACCCTTCCTCTTTACGCTCCCATCACTCCTTTGGCTTCAACTTCCCCAAATTTGCAGATGACAACTTGAGTCCTCTCTTGAACTCCCTCCACATATAAAGACTGGAATTATCCTGCCATTTTTTTTTTCAATCTAGATGTACCACCATCATCATTCTGACTCCCACATGGCAAATGTCACCCTAATCTCCTCCCAAGTCAAAGATTTCTCCTCACCCACTTTCATTCCATCTCCCAGACTAATAATCAAGAAGATATCATCAGCCCTTCGCCTATCCCCAGCAGCAACTCTGGGGCCTGTCTCCACAGTGATGCTCCTATCTGTCCTTCCTTCCCTAACTTTAGTTCTTGTGGTTTTTTACCCAGTATAATTATTTTGTATAATACATTAAGAACATAAGAAGAAAGGATGAAGGAAAACATGCTTTTATTTTATTCTTTTTTCTTTTATTAAAAATTAAAAAAAATATTCTTATAAATATTTAAAATATTTTTTATAAAACAGTGTTTTTAAGAATATGTTTTTACTTTAAAAGTAAGTGCTACAATTTGAGTCTGGAATGTCTCCCAAAGGCCCATGTTTTAAAAGCTTGATCCCCAAGGTAGTGCTATTTGGAGGTGGTGGAACCTTTAAGAGGTGGGGCTTAGCCGGAGTAAATTAGGTCACTGGGGATGCGCCATCAAAGGGGATTGTGGGTCCTTGATATCTTCATTCCTCTTTTTTGTGTTCGAGTCATGAGATGAGATGCTTGCTGTACCACGTGCTCCCTGCCATGACGTTCTGCCTTGCCACAGGCCCCAAAGTCAGTCATATTCTGAAACCCCCAACACTGTGAGCCAAAATAAATCCTCCTGCTTTGTAAATTGATTGTCCCGGGCATTTTGTATGGCAATGGAAAGTTGACTAACACAGTAAGAGATTAAGCTTTCCTAATATTTGCCATCAGGAGTGACAGGCCCAGGAGATGCCAGTGGGATGGCCAAAAGGTGGGAAGCAGATGGGCAGAAGGAAGGGCCAAATGGAGTGATCCAGGCAGGAAGCAGCCCAGGGGGCATTAACTAACAACTCCCTGTCTGCAACCTGTAGGGAGGGGTCGTAGAGGCAGGTAATCTTGGTAATCAAAGCGCTCTGGGGACATTAACATTCCAATCTCCCAGGGGCGGGTCTCCAGCTTCCCAGATCCAAACCAGCCTCCAATTTCTCCATCCTACCCAATCATTTTTCTACACTAACTGCCTGTCTTTAATTCTGGCTTCAGATCAAAAGTTCAAACTCAGCCTCAGCAACTTATCAAGGCTTTAATCAACTCAGCAAGACCCTGTCTCTAATAAAATATAAAAAAAAAGCTGTGGATGTGACTCAGTGGTTAAGTGCCCCTGGGTTCAATCCCTGGTACCAAAAAAAAAAAAAAAAAGACTGACACTGGAGCCCTTACTTGGGTCTTATGTTATATGGTCATGTACCAAATAGAATAGTAGGAAGCATCCTGAGGGCAGAGTAGGAGTTCCGTGGTCAGTGTATTACTGCATATTGCTGTTTCCTTGCAAGTTGTTTTTAATGACCTAATTTTGTAAATTTAAAGCAAGACTTTAAAATAGCAGGTCATCACTAGAATAGCCAAGCAAACCTTTTATACCACACAGGAGTTTTTTCTGGGCAAAATATTTAAAGACAAATGACACATTTCTTTTTCATTTAAAATGTGTTGTAGTTTGGGTTCCTAAAAAGGAAACTCCAAGGCAAATTCTGCAGGATGATTATTAGGGCATGCCCAGGGTTTTAACACCAGTAAAAGGAAGGGAAGAAGGAAGCAGACCCAAGCAGAGGGAACAGTCAAGAGGCATTTCAGGCCAGAGACCTATTGGTTGACCCCCGCAGGAGCTCCGGAGTTAGAATGGCACTTCAGAGTTGTCCCGAGTTGGGCTGAGTTGAACAGATCTGTATATTCCTGCATATATCAGGCCCTGGATGGGGGCTGCCCAGGAAGGGAGATGGGCAAGGCAGTCCCTGAAGAGTCACCAGCACTCCTACATCAAAGGCAGATGCCTTTAGGTATTCGATCACTGAAGATAAACATACAAGGTTTGTTGACCTCTATGGTCCCAATGTCACCCATTCCCACCCCAAATACCTATGTTGAAATCTAATCCCAAGATGATGGCATTAGGAGATGGGGGCCTTTGGGTGATTAGAGCCTCATGAATAGAATTAATGCCCTGATAAAATGGACCCCAGAGAGCTGCCTGCCTCTCTGGCCGTGTGAGGACACAGTGAGAAGGCATTATTCATGAACCAGGAAGCCCTCACCAGACCACATCAGTAGGTGCCTTGACCTTGCACTTTTCCAGGAGTGTGAAAAACAAATTTCTGTACTTTATAAGCTACCCAGTCTATGGTATTTTGTTATAGTAGCTGGGTTGTACTAAGTAACTGAATTTTTATGCACCAAAAAGAGTGATTCCCTATAGCATACCACATAGTAAATGCTTTTGGGAAAATAACCGCATTTAATGTATTTCCTTAGAGAAGAAAGGATGTGTTAACAATAAATGAAGAAGTTGTTACTTTAGAAAGAAATTTACCCTATGGAAAGAGTATTTTTTCAATAAATGTTTTAAAACATTTCCACTGTTATGTGATTTAATTGTCAAAATCCATACAACAATGTCATTCTCTGCACCCAAACATGGACACAGAGTTGTTTCACTTGCTCAAACATTTTCTAAACTGTTTCTCCTAATTTTTAACCTATTTATAAAAACAAGAAAAAAAGTAGCACCTTTCATTAGTGTTCAAGAATAACACATTAGCACCAGAAAAATGGAAATTCTCCAGCCGAATTTTAACAAAAATCTTTTTATAATTAAGGCGTAAGACTCTCTCCATCCCTAACCTCAGGGGACACGGGGTTACCTTTCTTCCCCATCCTAGGCAGAGTTGTCTGTCCCTGAGTCCACACCCACCATAGGAACAAAGTAATTCAGACTTTGGGGATGGCACCAGAAGATCTCAGAAATGACTATCTCCCAAATTAACAAGTGAATTACAATTCCAACAGAAAACACCTGGAATGTAGTCCTTGGGCCACCTCTTTAAAAGCCTCCTGTTCCTGCTGAGGGGCAGAATCACAGCCTTTGGGAGAGGAGTCCCTTGTGTTTCTCCTTTGCCAGCAAAGCAACAAACCTTTTTCCTTTTTCTCAAAATAAATAAAGTGAATGGGATTGAAAAAAATGTGTCAATTCAAAAGTCAGTCAGAGATGTGCTGCTTTCATTTCAATCTCTCCATCCAATGAGATGTGGAAGGAAAATGCTCTCTACTCACCACATTGCAGAGAGAAAGAGAGAGAGAGAGAGAGAGAGAGAGAGAGAGAGAGAGAGAGAGAGAGAGAGAGAGAGAGAGAGGTGTTCTCCAGTGTCCAGACACCCATTGGGTCTCCTATGATTCAACTCTGACACCAACTCCCCAGAATCAGTGCAAACCCTGCAGGTTAAGTGCTCAGTCTCACAAAGCTGTTTCCATTCCCAATGCCAGCTGCATACCTCTAACCAACCGACAGTAAGTTGTGGGCTCCCATGATCCCATCCTCAGGTTCCACAATTGGTTAGAGCAGCTCATGGAGCTCACAGAAGCCTTTTACTTCATTTACTGGTTCATAATAAAGGGTATGATAGAGGATACAAATGAATAGTTAAATCAGGAGGAGCCTAGAGAAGGTCCAGAAGGGTTCTGAGCACAGGGAGCTGGGGTGTACTACCCTCCTGGCACCTGGATGTCTTCACCAATCCAAAGGCTCTCAAAACACACAGTGTGGGGATT
The DNA here is from genome assembly GCA_020662805.1 of Glaucomys volans. NCBI lineage: Eukaryota > Metazoa > Chordata > Mammalia > Rodentia > Sciuridae > Glaucomys > Glaucomys volans. Next base: position 15,762 of record JAJEJO010000865.1, read on the forward strand.
GTCGTAGAGATTTCATCACACAACCATAAATGAATAGTCACGCCATCTCTGGTCTTCTCCTCCCCGTGGGGTGGGGAGAGGTGGCAAATGCTCTAAACTTCTAATCATGGCTTGGCCTTTCTGGTGACCAGATCCCAACCAAGAGGCCGCCAAGAGTCATTTCGTTAAAATGGAAGATGTTCCTGTCACCCAGGAAACTCCAAGCCATGAAGAGCTGTTTCTGCAATCCAAGTTAAAGATTAAATGTTAGAAAAAAGATGTCCCTCGTACCCCTAGGGTTCAGGAGACTTGGAGGGTTTTTGGAGCTTATGTTAGTTATGTTAGGTCTCTAGAGGCAGAGACCAAATGAATACTTTTGTTATATCACGGATCTCTTTTAAATTATGACAAACATTAGGCATTGAGAGAAGCTGGATTTAGATCACTGAACTACTGAACCCGAGTCTTCATCATTTTCAAAATATTTTTTAAAGTAATGAAGATGATTTGGTGATGGGTCAAATTGTTGTGCCCTAGGCAGTAAATTCTAGGACCTGAGAATGACCTTATTTGGGAACAGGGTCCTTGTAGATAATGTAAGTTAAATTAAGAGATCATAAGGGTGGACTTTGGTCTAATCTTATGTAACTAGGGTCCTTATAAAGAGAGGAGGCGGAGGTACCAAGGAGAGGCCAGGGAAAAGGAAGTGGAGATGGATCTTCCCCTAGGGCCTGCTGAGGGAACATGGCCCTTGGCAGCACCTTGATTTTGGACTTTCTGGGTGGGTCTTCCTTCCTTCCTTCCTTCCTTCAATCCTTCCTCCCTCCTTCCCTCCCTCCCTCCCTTTTTCTGTAATTGCTTTTGGTACTCAGGGGAGCTCTCTACTACTGAACTATATCCCCAGCCCTTTTTATTTTATTTAATTTATTTAATCTAAGGGCAAACATTTATTTCATTGTAAGTGTTGTGGACACTTATATAGAGAATACATAAAGCATTCCAGACCTCATATATTAAAACATTGAGAAATTGGATTTCCTTTATTTAATTCTTTTTTAAAAAAATTTCCTAGGAAGGTTTTTTAAAATTTCAAAAATTTATCTTAATTAGTTATATATGACATAGAATGTACTTTGATACATCATATATAATGGAATATGATTTCTCATTCTTCTGGTTATACGTGATGTAGAATCTCACCAGTCCTATAGTTATATATGTACATAGGGTAATATGTCTGATTCATTCTCTTATCCTTCCTATCTCCATACCCACTCCCCTCCCTTCAATCCCCTCTACCTAATCTAAAATAACTCCCTAGCCCCCAACATCCTGTTATGAATTAGCATCTACATATCAGAGAAAACATCTGGCTTTTGGTTTTTGGGAATTGGCTTATTTTGCTTAGCTTTTATTTTATTCTCCTGCTTTTATTTTGAGACAGTATCTTGCTAAGTTGCCCAGGTGGCCTTGAACTTGGGATTCTCCTGCCTCAGCTTCCCAAGTCGCTGGGATTACAAGTGTGTGACATCATACCCAGCAATTTCTTTCATTTTAAGACACTCAGTTTGTGGTACTTTGTGGTTCTAGCAAGTTAGTAAATGATTTTAAACATTTCCTCTGTCATTAAAAATACAAATTTTAAAGGTTAAACATCTTATTCTCTTTATCTCATCCTGTTGAATGTCTGCATCTGTGTTTCATAATGTAAGTAACAGGGCAATGATTTATAAGCCAACATGTATAAATGTGTATGTTCAAAAATTTTTTTGTTTTAAATTAAGAATGGCATACAGTTAAAAATGTTTGCGTCTGTACTGGGAATCACGCTTGAAAAGCTATTCACAGAAAGAATTTGAGGCTCAGGACAATGAGCTTCCTTCTTTGTCTCTGACAAACCTCGGGGATGTACTAATCCAGGATTTCCTTAATCCAATTTCAGAATTTGAATTTTTCTGGGTCATGGAATCAGACAAAGCCTACCCAGTGTGCTGGTTTATTTCTGGCTCCCCTTCCTCCTTTGGCATCTCAGACCATGTGCCTGGGAGTCTTCGGGTGCCCCAAGTCCAGGCTCCACTTTGTCTGTGGCCCTGAGGGCTGTGGAAAGCAGTGCTCAGAGTCTTCTGAGTAAAAGAGTCAATACATGCCCTGCTTTCATTTCTGGATTTCCATTTCTATCTTCCCATTTCTATCATCTGCCCAGTTGTTCCTTACTACTGGGTTAGCTGCTTGATATTTGTAAAAAAGAATCTTTTCATCCTGATTTTTTAATCCTATTCAGTCAGAGGGTTGACCCAATTGGTCTAGTCTACCTTTACCAAAAGCATAATCAAAACACATTTCAAGGCCACTATCCCAGGGTGTTTGCCTAGTATGCACAAGGTCCTGGGTTTGGGGTCCAGTACAATTAAGATAGTAAAAATAATGATGATGGTAATGATGATATCAGTTAAAAAATAGTGAAATAGAGTCCACTATCATAGACTCTCCCAAGAATCTCTTAAATAACCCCATCTTTTCTCACTCCTAATCACTCCTCCACATTGCTGCCAGATCAACATTTTTTTTAAAATTTTAAAATCCAGTTTATTTATTTATTTATTTATTTATTTATTTATTTATTTATTTATTATTTATGGTGGTGCTGGGATCAAACCCAGGGCCTACTCTAAGCTAAGCAAATGCTCTACCACTAAGCTATGTCTCCAATCCCTAATTTTACTTTTGATTGACACATGATTGTACCCATTTATGGGGTGTAATGTATGTTTTGATACATATGCACATGGAGTAGTGTTTCAATCAGGGTATTTAGTACATCCATTATTTTAAATATTTAGAATTTTTTTGTGATAAGGACACTCAAAATCTTTTCTAGAGCAGGTTTGTAGGTTCTGACAAGGGAGTACAGCTGCTCCTACACCCTTTACTGAAGCCCATCCTCCTCTTTCAGGGACATTGCCCTTTTTCACAGTTCACAGCTTCGGATGGATGCACATGAAGTGGTGAGGGAGAAGGGGACATGGCCTAGCCAGCCAGATCAGCCCAAATCAACCCTGGCAATCTGTGTGGTGGCAGTGTGGCAGCCAGATCACCCTCATATCCTCTTCTAGCTAGTTTGAAATATATAGCTCAATATTGTCAATGACTATCCCCCACTGTGACATGTGTTGGCTCACCTATGCCTGTTCCTCTCTCCTCACAGCCTCTGGTAACCACTATTCCAATTTCAACCTCCATGAGTTACTTTTCCTCTCTCTCTCTTTCTTTCTCTCTCTCTCTCTCTCTCTCTCTTTCTCTTTCTTTCTTTCTTTTGTACTGCGGATTGAACTCAGGGGCACTTAACCACTGAGCCACATCCACAGTCCTTTTAATTTTTTATTTTGAGTCAGGGTCTCTCCAAGTTGCTTAGGGCCTTGCTAAGTTGCTGAGGCTGGCTTTGAACTTGCAGTCCTCTTGTCTCAACTTCCTGAGCTGCTGGGACTACAGCTGTGTGCCATTGCAACCCTCTGAGATTCACACATGTGAGTGAGTTCAGGCCTTGTCTTTCTGTTTCTGGCTTATTTCATTTAACACTGTGACTTCCAGGTTCATTTGTGTTGCTTCAAATGACAGAGGTTCCTTCTCTTTATAAGTGGAACAATATTCCACTGTGTGTGTATACCACATTGTCTTCAACCACTCATTCACTGATGGAAGCTTAAGTTGATTCCAAATCTTGGTTATTGTGAATTTTAACAAAAAAAAAAAAAAAAAAAAAAAAAAAAAGGATGGAAGTGGAAATGACTCTTCAACATACTGATTTCAAGTCCTTTGGACATAACCAGAAAAATGATTGTTGGTAATTGATGATAATTCTATTTTTAATTCTTTGAAGAACCACCATACTCTTTTCCCAGAACAATATTTTAAAAGCAACATTCTCATCAAGTCATTTTCCTGGTGTTATCTCTCTCTTTCTCTCTCTTTCTCTCTCTCTCTCTCTCTCTCTCTCTCTCTCTCACACACACACACACACACACACGAACCTGCTAGTTGTGCACCTGTAATCCCAGGTACTCAGGAGGCTGAAGAAAGAGGATCAAGAATTTGAGGCCAACTTGAGCAATTCAGTGAGCACCTGTCTATAAAAAAATTTTTAAAAAGCAGGAGCAAGAGAGAGCACTCAGTGGTAGAGAACATGCATGAGCTCCTGGGTTCAATTCCCAGTAGAGAAAAATAAAAAATAAAAGTCCTCCATGTCTTTCTCTCTCTCACTGTGTGGTCACTCTGTACTAAGTCAAGTTAGAAATTCTGGACATTTACCAGAATTTCCTTTTTGGCATGTTTCTGAATCAGTGTTATCCCCTAGAGACGTTGAATGACATTTGGGAGGTAGCAATGAAGCAGATGCCAATTAACAAAAAATATTTTTTGATGGCTCATGTCGGCTGTCCAGCACATTGTTGCTGATCTATAGCAAGTTGACTTAATGGATATTAAGCACCCCAAATCACAGTTCTGTACTGGGTAGAACAGTGTTGTTCCTCCAAAATTCATGCCCATCAGCAACTTCAGAATGTTACCTTATTTGGAAACAAGGTCTTTGGGAATGTAATTACCTGTTGTTATATTAAGATGACATCATACTGGAATAAAGTGGGCCTTATTCTAATGACCATTATCCATATAAGAAAGACATAGAGAAGGAGGCCATGTGGAGGAAGAGGTAGAGACTGGAGAGATGCATCTTGGCTAAGGAATGCCAAGTTTGCCAGCAACCACCAGAAGCTAGCAAGGACTCTCCCCTAGAGTCTTCAGGGGGAAGATAGCCCCACCAGCATCTCGATTTTAGACTGCTAACCTCCATTCCTGTTAACAAATCAATTTCAGGGCTTTACTCATGCCAGGCAAGTGCTCTACCCCTGAGCCACATCCCCAGCCTAATTTCAGTTGTTTTAAGCTACCAAGTTGATGGTACTTTATTATGGTAGCCTCAGGAAATGAACACACTCCAGTTCCTGCTAGATCTCCTCATCTTCTCACATCACCTATGGCAACAAGATTGGAGGTGGGGAAAGGCAGATGTGAGTTAGTCTTTGTAGGGTGTAGTTGTCTTCATTGATTCTATTTCTTTGCCTCTTCCACATCCGACTTCCCTTCCCAATTCTTGCTATTGCAACTTAAAACTCAAAGCTAGACATAGAAAATAAACATGGGTTGTTCCACCAGCTCCTACCATTGCCTAGGGTTTACATTGTGTGATAAGTCTCTTATTCCATACCACTTTTTGTGGTTTTACTTCTCTGATCAAACCCTGAAACATTATTTGAAATTAATGGAAACCATTCCTGCTGCCTAGTTCCTTCCATTACATGATATTTTGATTTTTTCCTTACTGGCCATCTAAACCATCAGCTAATTCTGATGATTTTCTTTCCAAAATGTGTCCTCTATCTGTCCACTTTTCACTAACTCCAGTAAAGATCATCCTAATCCTAGCCACCACCTTTTATGTAGATTACCATGGACTTTTTAGATTCAACAAATCTGTCTGGGGCATTTCTAGCAAGTTTCCAGGTAACTGAAAGAAATTGTTCTTTGAGAACCATAGCTTTAGAGTGCACATGAGCACCCATCAGAATCACTTGGGAGCTTTTAAAAATGGCTTGGGCCCTATCTCTAGAGATTCAGATTCATTCAGTATGAGGAAGAGATTTGACCATTCATAATTTTCCAGTCTCCCTAGGTGGTTCAAAACGGGTATGCAGGGTTGAGAAATACAGCCAAAGATTAGAACAACCAAGCTTGTCTGCTTCTTTTGCACAAGCTGTTCCTATTACCTACTTTATTCTGTCCAGGTTTTTCCGTGGCTGGATCCTTGTCATTCAGGACTCACACCAAATGTCATTTCCTCAGGGAGGCCTTCCTTGATCCCTCAATCTAAAATAACACCTGTTTTTTTTTTTTTTTTTTTTTTTTTTATCATACTGTCCTGCTTTTCTTTACAGGAATTTACAGTACTTGCAGTATTCCTATTTAAGCTTATTGTTTGTATTTTCCAACTACAATGAAAGCATATTGAGTATAGGCACCTTGTCTTATTCACTGCTTTATCCCCAGCACCGAGGATTCAATATGCATGAATGAAAGAAGACAAAAACCTTAAAATAAACTCAGTTCTTCACTCTTTTCAGATTTTAGTAAAATGTTTTATTTATGCAATAGAATTGAATCATTCATGAAAAAAGCATAAATTGATTTCTTTCCACTAAATACCTCTTAACTGTACTGGGTTCATTCTTTATAGTAATCCTACATTAGATCTGCAAAGCAATGTATTATATACAGTATTTGTTCACAATGCTGATCCTTACAGAATACAGTTCACGAATTAAGGCAGCCATGAATAGATATATTTATTAAATCAAGGGATTGCTGCTTTGATTGTTTTTGGAGACAAAGAAGAGGGACAGGAATTTGTGACAGTGTTAAAAGGTGTTGCAGGGAGCAAGAGTCACAAGAAAACGTGAAGGCTCTCATTTCTACAAAAAGGGGCTGATTTATCCTCTTTTCTGGGGGCACAGCTTTCACGATTGAATAATGTCACAGAACAGGGGAGTTTTGATTTTAAGTAGAAGTAGAATGCTTGAGATTATCAAAGTGTTTTCATACAAATACGTTCAACAAAGTGCAGCAATCTTCAGCTCTGGGTCATAGGTTGTTTGGTCCTAAATGAATCAAACTTCCAACTTAGGCAGGTGAATTAAGGGTAGAGCAGATGTCCTAAGTCACCAGACCGCCGGGCACTTCTGAAATACACTACTTAGGAAAAACAGAACACAACATCTGTTGCTGAGGAAGGTGATTCCTTCCCTCTGTCCATCAGAGACCTGAATACTTCCTCTAAAGTCCCAAGTATACAACCTTCGCCCAGGGAAGTAAGGTTTGGTTCAAGTGCAACCAGTTTTTCAGGCAGTCGCCTACCCTTTCCTCCCTCTGCGAACAAACGACTTCGTGAGTGGTGTAATGACTGAAATCCCTCTGGGGTCCTGGAACAGCGCAGGAGGAGGCTGCCAAGTGTTTGGATTCCGGGACCACCAGTCCGCAGTCCGCAGGCAGAGGTGGCGGCTGGAGAAAGACCCAAGCCCCTGAGGCCTGGGGGAGGGAGCGGCGGGGCCTGCTCGCGATGCTTTCTGGGAGTTGTAGTCCCATTGGGGCAGCTTGCTCCAGCTTCTGCCTGTGTCGTACTACACCTCCCAGCAGCCCTCGCGCCCTGGCGGAGGCGAGCGGAGGGGGCGCTTGGTGATGAGCTGCGGCAGGGGGAGGGGGCCAGGGGCCGAGAAGCCGCTGCGGCAGCCGCCAAGAGACGTTGACATCTGGCGTCCCTGGGGGCCGAGGGATCCTCGAGCAGGCGACAATCTGGGCCTTGTGGCCGCCGCTTGTCCCCGTGCTCACCCCCTCTCCTCAGACGTGCGGCGTCCGCCATGGAAGCACATCCGGCCGCCACCGGAGTCTCCGGGAGCCGCGGTCCTGGGCTGCCCGGAGCGATGAGGGGGTAGCGGCGCGCTGCGGCCCAGCTACTCCAGCGCCCAGTGCGCCCTGGTGAGGAGGGTCGGCGGACTGCAGCGCCGCGGTGCCCGCCCCCGCGTCGCGCCGCCCCGCCCCCTGGGGGCGCTGCCGAGGGGCACCCGCCGCCCATGCCGCCCCGGCGCACTACCGCGCCCGGCGCCCGCCGCTGAAGCCTGCTCGCACCCGCCCGCTGCCGCCGCCGCGCCCGCCGCCTTGAGGCGCCCACCCTCCGCCCAAGATGTGGCACAACGTGGGGCTGACGCTGCTGGTGTTCGTGGCCACGCTGCTGATCGTCCTGCTGCTGATGGTGTGCGGTGAGTGGGGCGGCCACCGCGGGGGAGTTCCGCGCGCCGGCGTGACTCGGGCTGCGGGCTCGCGTGTTGGGTCTCGTTTGAAAATAGCCAGCCCGCGAGAAAGGCGTGGACGGACGGGCCTGGGATCATGGGCGCCCCCTTTCCCCCCGGGTGGGCGCGGAGCTGCGCCCCCGCCGTGGCAGGCCGGCGGGCATCCCGGCGAGGGCGAGGATGGGCTGCGGGCTGGGCATCTCGGGTGCAGGTTGAACCAGATGCTGCTTCACCGCGGCGGCTGCCCTGGATTGCAGTTCCTGCAGGGTCTGCCCAAATTTTGACCGTGTGGCCTGTATTCGAGGGGAAGCGATGGGTTACTCTCAGTCCTTTACAGGTTCTGACCCTATTGACAGTGAGAGGGTTCACTACTTTCATTTAACCAGGGATTGGGACATACCTGGCTTTTCAGCGCACGTGAATTGTTTGTTTACTTCGTGTTCCTGCTTCAGCTAAATTCCAGGGATGTTGAGAATGAGCAGAACTTAAAAACAACGGCTATATTAAACTTCCAGGGTCAGGTAACCTAACCCTTCGTTCTGCAGGAAGGGTACTGTTTTATTTGCTGTGGGTATGTTCCTTATTGGAATGAGAGAACATTAGGCTTTCTTCCCAAGGCAGTGTTAGAACAGTTTTAGATTTTTTTTTAAATTTCTTTATACCCAGTAATTTATAATCACAGGTTTCAGCAACGAGGCTGGGCAATTGTGAAGATTTGCAAAATATTTCAAGTAGATGTGAGTTTATTTATATTTAAAAGATTAAAGTAGGGGTTCCAGTTGATGCAATAATTAGTCAGAATTCACAATAAATCCTCCAAAGCTTTTTCATTACACAGTTGAGAGTATTAGAGCTATGCTTGGAGAAGATATCTGTGCCTTTGTGTATATTCAGAGATATGTATTTGTATTTTTATAATTGGATGTATATTTAAGTGGTGTTGAGGGTGAAGTCCAGGGTCTTTACAAATAGTAAGCACACACTATACACCCCCAGCCCTAATTTTCTTCCTATGGCTCCAGAGTTAAAACTTTTAACTTGCACCTTTTCTGAGGTAAAACAATTGAATAGCCTCTCAATTTTCTGTTTGTTATGTCTGTGTTTTAGGCTAATCGAAGAGGTTTAAGGTGAAGTAGGGAAAACCAGATCCTTGTGATTTGTTTGGATGTGGTAAAGGAGAAGTGTATGTTGTCCCTTCTGATTTGAACTTGCAGTCTACCTGGGCATGGGGATGTGACATCCAAACCACACCACACTTGGAATAGAATAGAATATTTGCCAAACCTACTTTGACACATCAGAATTCCTATGCCATCTCTCAGTGTCTTCATTTTTCTACAAGTGCCTTACCTTTAGTTTCAGGAAGCATTATCAAATAAGAGAGGTGAGGTATATAACATCTTATTTTGATTGGAATGGTGAAGAACCTTATGAAGAAGTAATCTAAACACTGTTTTTTGGGAGACCTAAAGATGGGGTAGGATAACCTCCTGTTTTTACTAGAATGGGGTTGAGACTTAGAGGAGGGAAGAACCAAACCATCCTTGAGAAACTGGGGCACTGTATTAGTTTGCCACCATAGCAAAATATCACAGACTGGGTGGCTTAATCAACAGAAATTCATTTTCTTATACAGTTCGAGGGGCCTGAAGTCTGGGGTCAGGGTGTCAGCTGGGTTGATTTTCTTCTGAGAGCTCTCTGCTTCTTGTTTCTTCTCCCTGTCTGTCTTCTGTGTTTGTGTCCTAATCTTTTATAAAGGACAACATTCTTTGGATTAGGGTCCTCAACCTTATGACTTCATATAACCTTAATTTACCTCTTTAAAGATCTTATCTCCAGCAGGGCGCAGTAGCCCACGCCTGTAATCCCAGCACTTGGGAGGCTGAGGCAGGAGGACTGTGAGTTCAAAGCCAGCCTCAGCAACTTAGCGAGGTGCTAAACAACTCACTAAGACCTTGTCTCTAAGTAAAATACAAAATGTGAGACCCTGTCTCTAAATAAAATACAAAATAGGGCTGGGGATGTGGCTCAGTGGTGGAGTGCCCCTGGGTTCAATCCCCAGTACCAAAAAAGAAAAAAAAAAAAAAAAAAAGATCTTACCTCCAAATATATAGTCACATTGGAAGTTAGGATTTCATATGTGAATTTGGCAGCTGAGGGGACATGGTTCAGTCTATAATAAGCACTGTGTCTTTAGCACTGACTGGAAGGTGAGGGAGCAGAGCACTTGGCTGGTTTAGGTGGATGCCTTTAAAACAGTTACCTTTCTGGTGGTCACAAGCCCTTTTGAGATTATAATAAATGTTATGAACACTTACTTTTTAGAAAGATGTACCAAGACTTTTCTTTTTAGTTCAGATATTTCATGGACTCCTTTTTTTTTTTTTTTTTGAGGGAAAAGAAAAAGGTTTGTTACTTTGCTAGCAAAGGAGAAACACAAGGGACTCCTCTTCCAAAGACTGTGGTTGTGCCCATCAGCAGGAACTGGGGGGCTTTTAAAGAGGTGGGTCAAAGACTGCATTCCACGTGTTCTCTGTTGGAGTTGTAATTCACTTGTTAATTTGGGAGATAGTCATTTTTGACATCTTCTGGTACCATCCCCAAAGTTTGGATTACTTTGTTCCTATGGTGGGTGTGTGCTCAAGGACAGATAAATTTGCCTAGGATAGGAAGAAAGGTAATCCTGTGTCCCCTGAGATTAGGGAGGGGAACATTAGGGAGGAGCAGGGAGAGAGGAAGAGAAAGAAACATGTCCATTTTAAAAATAAGTTGCAATGGCAGACAGCAAGGGCTGCATTCAAAGCATAAAGTGGACCACGGTTACATTTCTCCACTGTCAATTTCTACATTCTCATGGACTCCCCTTCTTAAACCCAAACCTATGTTTAGTACAGATTAAGAGCCTTTGCTTTTAGGGCTGGGTCTCTTGTATTCTGTTTTCATTCTGTCAACAAACTGAGTGTTCAGTGTCTACTAGGCACTGGAAACATTCTGTGATGGGATCTGCTGGAAGGAATCATAGCTTAAGTTTGTCTTAGCACTCTTACAGGCTGTTTTACATAGCAAATTCTGATTTTCAAATTACAGGTTCTTGGGGAGGTTTTCCTTCTATCTATATTGGTGTTTTCTGTGTTCTAACCTCTCATTCATTCTAAAATGTTTTCCACCCCCATCATTCACTGAAACTGCCCTTGACAAGTTCAGTAATATACGGCTGCCGTATATCCAAGTCGGTAGTTGTTTATCAATCCTCATTGAACTAGACCTATTATACCCACTTTTTAAAACTGAGCGTTTTCTCAAAAACATTTCTTTTGGTTTTTGTATGCTCTGTTTCCATGGTGTTCTTCCTTCCATTCCCCTACTTCTCATCCCCTAGAATTTCTTAACATTTTTGACCACAATTCATAATAGGAATTATGTTATTCCCCATATTTTCATAAGTATATGAATTTTAAGTATCAGTTGGTTTGTATATACATTTATCCACCATCTATATATCTGTCTTTGGAATAGTTTATGGACTAGACCTTGCCCTTGCTCCATGAAATGCATGCTGTTTTTATTTTCTCTGTTATATTTCTGTAATGTACAAATATATTTCTGTTTTCTACTTTTTTTCTCCCTATGCCACCTTATCCAATCCTACTGACTCACATACCAGTTTTAGCAAATAACTCTAAAATTTATGTCTCCAACTTTTGTTGAGTCTCTGGCTTTTGCATCAGACTTTTGTTCCAGTCTACTTGGAGATCTAATAAGCATCTCAAATTTAATACATCTAAAATAGAACTCCTGATTTCTACCACCTGTTTCTTCCCCAGTTTTTCCCATCTAAAGTGTTCCCTACTTCCACTCAATGGGTCAAGCCAAGAACTCCGGTGTCATCCTTGGTTTTACCCTTTCTTTTACTCCCCCATCCATGCACATCAACCCCCTGTGCAAGTTTTCTGTTTTATTTCCCTAAGATATCTGAAATATGTTCTGTTCTCTATTACCATTGCAGCCACCGCCGCTGCTTCCACCACCACCACTACCATCATCACCATCATCACCATCATCACCATTGTCTTTGACTGCCTTAGTTTCCTTACTAGTGTTTTTCCCAGTCCATCTTTTCTTTCTGGTTTACTTTCCACATACTGGCTAGACAGGGTTTTTTTTATTTGCGGGGGGGTACTGGGGATTGAACCCAGGGGCTCTTAAACACTGAGCCACATCCCCAGCCCTTTTTTATATTTTATTTAGAGACTGGGTCTCACTGAGTTGCTTAAGGCCTTGCTAAGTTGATGAGGCTGGTTTTAAACTCACAATCTTGTTCCCTCCAACCTCCCTGGGATTACAGGGTGTGTGCCACTGTGTCTGGCACCAGACAGGTTTTTAAGAAAATATTTAATTAAAAATTTTACTAGAAGAAATATAGTTTTGAAGTCAGTTGTACTTAAAAGAATAGTTCCTTGTAACCTTCAGTTTCACTTTCTTCCTAGTTATTTACTTCTGTGTTTATAGATAACATATTCATTACTCTCTCTCTAGATTTTGCAATTTTAAACACTGTTAAAGTAGAATCTCCATTTTTTTCCCTTCTTGTTATTAATAACACAATTTTTGGCTAACTTAATAGTCAGGATTTATATTTAAACTATGTAAATATTATTCCCTGCTGGTCAAATGGTATGTGGTTTCTTGTATGGTTCTTCATGTTTCCTGAATTTAATAATTGCCTTTTAAATTTACTTAGTATTACTTTTTTGTTTGTTTTCATTGTTATTTGACCTCTTCTTCAGTGTTAATCTTACACATGCTCATGAGTAGTATTTCCCATGTGTTCAAATAAATTGATTGCTCTTCCCTTTCCCCACCCAGTCCCAGGGCCCTTCTTCCTTTTTAGCAGCTATCATTCTCATATAGGAAGCTGTCTTTTCTCTGCTACCCAGTTCTGTACTGTTTTCTGGATTCATGGTATCTGTCTTTCTCAGTTTACATTCTTGTGGGAGCATGTTTTCTAGTGACTTTCTAAGAAAGAACACAGGAAAAATAGTTTTTTGAGCTAATATATGCTTTAAAATCTTTTTTTTTTAACTCTTGATCAATAATTTGACTAGATTGGGTTGTAAATAATTTTCATTCAGAATTTTAGAATTATTACTCCATTGATTTCTGGCTTCTTGATTTGATTTTGAGAAATTCAATTCATCTTTTTGCCCTTGCAGGGCATCTTTCGAGATGTTTTTGAATAGTCTTTTGATCATTGATATTCTGAAATGTCATTATGATACACCTTGGTATTTGTCTCTTTGATTTTTATGGATCCTTTTAATTCAGAGTTTGCTTTTCATTTCTGGAAATACTTCTACTAGACTTTGTTGAAAATTTTCTCTAGACTGTTTTGTATGTGTGTGTTTTCTCCCTGACACTTCAATAAGTTGGAATTGGATCTCTTGGACTCATTCCTTAATTTTATCTTTTTTTTTTTAATGGATACAATACCTTTATTTCTATTTATTTTTATGTGGTGCTGAGAATTGAACCCAGTGCCTCAAGTGCTGTAGGCAAGTGCTCTACCACTGAGTTACAACCCCAGCCTAATTTTATCTTTTTATCTCCTATTTTCTTATTACCTTCCATCCTCTTTCCTGAGATGTTTTGGGTTTTATCTTCTATCTATTGTATTGAATTTTAATTTCAGCTATACAATTGTTAATAGCAGAGCTTTCTTGTTCTCTGATTTCCTCTTTTATAGCATCTGTTTTTATTACATGTCCGCATTCAGTCTTACTTTCCAAAACATATAGTTTTATATGTGTAATATATTATTTTGAAAAAGTGTCTTTATTCCTGTATTGACTTTATTTCTGCTTTATTTGCTTTGTACTCCTTTTATTTTTTGTGGTACTGAGGGTTGAATCCAGAGCCTCATGCATGCTAGGCAAGGACTCTATCACTGAGTTACATCCCCAGCTCTTTTTATTTTCTTATTTTGAGACAGGATCTTGCTAAGTTGCCCAGGCTGACCTCAGACTTGTGATCCTCCTGCTCCACAGACTCTGGAATTGCAGCTGTGTGCTCATCACACTGGGCCTGGACTCTTGTTTTTCTGTACATGGCTAGGGGTCTGCTTTCTGTTCATATTTAAGGGTGAGGTAATAGAAGATGATGATGAATCCTCTGTCCGCTCTGGGCTTTGAGCAGGGTGACTGGGCAGTGACTTAGTCTCTTCTTTAGGCTTTTACCCAGTTTGTTGGTATCTGGAGGTCTGTTCTCTGTGGGCATTCCATTTCACACTTGGGTATTGTACATGTCTACTCTTCATGAGTAGACTTTCCACCAATCCTTCGATGTTCTTCTTTCCGGCCTTTTGTGTGGTTCTTTGTTGTGTTTGGCTTTAACTAGTATTTTCTGCCATTCAGATTTTTGTTTTCTCTGCTTTGCTAAAACAAGTCACCACTTGTCCTCAGAATAATCTTAAAAATTTCCCTCCTTGGAAAGGGGAAATACTGGGAAGTGATATTGGCTAAATCATATTATGTTGTGTGCACATTATGAATACGTAACAATAAATTCTACCATTATATATAAATTTAATGTCCCAATTTGTAAAAGGGGGGAAAATGTCTCCTTGCTTTGAAAACCTATCCTCCAGTGACTTCCCATTTCCCTTCAAATACTCCAAGTTTCTTACTGGGACCAACAAAGACCTGTGTGAGGTTGCCCGTCTACCTTTCTGATCTCTCCATTCTCAGTGCTACTCAACATTGTAGGATGGGCCAGCCTTGTACCTTTGCAGGGCATTGGTTCTCTCTTCCTCAGGCTTTTCATATGACTGGTTTCTCAGCATTCAGCTTTCATATCAAATGTCATCTCAGAGACTTTCCTTGACACTCTTTTTCCCTTTTAGTTTTCAGAGCATTTTGCACTTTCTGAAATGAGCTATTTCATGAGTCTTTTTCCTCTGTCAATGGAGAACAGTGTGACAGTTTAGTTTAATGAACTGTTGAACCCAAACTCTGGAGACCAGGAGTTCTCTGAAATAAAAGGATTTATTGAGCTCTTATAGATGTTAACCTGAAAAGGATGAGGCCCTAGGACAAGTTCTGCAACTTCCAGCAACAGGGTTAGATAACAGTTGGAAGTTTGTCCACTGGACCTAAGAGCCAAAAGCATTTTTATAATGATAAATATTCCAATTCAGTGAACCTCAGCCTCTGGTATCTAAAAAACCATGACTGGTGTGGCTTACTGACTGCACTGTTCCTCAAGGAGAGCGAGTGGTAGAACTCTGACGGGGCTGACAGGACAGAGCTCTGCTGCACCCATGGCCACATACAGATCTTAATTAACTTTGTTTTGATTCTAGAATGAGGCAGCACTTTATTCCATAAAATAGAATAAATTCTGATGGGCCAAGCCAGATGAGCTGAAGGCTGAAGAAAGACATAAAACAACAAATAGTAGATTTGTCATTTCAGAGTTATTTTTCTTATAAGGTGGGGGACAAGGAGGATAGAACAAATAGAAAACTAACTGATTGGTTAACATCAGGTTGCTTCAAGTTACTTTTCTTGTGGAAGGATTAAGGCAACAGGAACTTCATTATTAGGTCAGTTGAAACTGGCCTGTTTGGGACATTTGATTTTCAACAAATCCAGATTTGTTGAAAGGTCAGATAAGCAGTTTAATTTCAGTTTAGTGACATGGAACTTTAACCTGAGTGACTCCACTTTGATATGTAGCCTGGTCTATGCAGAAGGTTACTTCAAAACAATGATCTCCTGTAATTTTTATTTAGCAATACCAATTAGAGTGTAAACTCCATGAAATCAGTGACCTCGTCTAGTTTATTTACTACTCTCTCTCTAGATTTTAGAATAGTGCCTGGCACATTATGTAGTAGTAAGTAGTAAGCTCCGTCCTTGTCCCTGATGCCAGTCCAATAACAAGGACATGGTTTTGAGAAAAAGGAAAAAGAAGTTTTATTGCTGTGCTTGCAAAGGAGAAATACAGGGAACTCCTGTCCCAGAGGTGGTGATTCTGCCCATCAGGGGGAACAGGGGGTTTTTAAAGAAGTGATTCAGAGGAATCCTGTTTCCTGAAATTAGGGAGGAGAGATTAGGAAGGAGAAAACCAGGGAGAATAAGATCCAGGAGGAGAAGATTAGGGAGGAGAAGGTCAGGGATAAGGTCAGGAAGGAGAGAGGAAAAAAAAAAATGTCAGTTTTAGAGCAATAAAGGATATTTTCAAAGCATAAAGTAAATCACTGTTACATTAGCCCCTCAGCTGTTTAAAGAATGAAAAATTCCTTAGATGTTATTAAAATTCCCATTACAAGTAAGTCTTCAATGTGGTAAAAGCTAGGATTGCTTCAAGATGAATAGCCCTTATGTTATTCAGTAAAATACAGTTATTGAACTCTTATGTACATTTGCTGTAGATAGTGGTCATAGATATCCAAAACATGATCTATTGTTCTCAAAGACTTTATACTCCAGTAGGAAAGATACTCCCACAAAAGATAACTCCGGTAATACCTAGGCTGCTGTTTCTCTTTCTGGTTATCTCAGCTCAGAATCTTCACCTAAAACAAAACCTGGACTATTTTGCCTTCCTGATTCATTCTCATCCATTGGGCCATGTGCTTTCAATTTTTCCTTCTTTATCATTGGATAAATAGGTTGCAGTAAGGATAGCATTTGGAACATAGTATGTGCTGACAAATATTTGAGTGAATGAATTTTTAGTCCTCAAATAATTAGCTGGGATGAGGTAATAGATGGGAATCAAAGGCATATAGATTAGGGCACTTTATGGCTATCACCTGCAGAGTTTATCCTTTTTTATTGGCAATGGGGAGCTGTGTAGGAGTTTTTCACAGGAACTTTAAAATTCTGTAGGTTGATATGGCTGTGTGTCGGGGGGGAGGGGGAGAATAGAGGCACAGAAACCAACTAGGAATATCACCTGAGGAGGGCTTGAGGAGAAGGGGACCTCACCTCAGGAGGATGGGGTCCTTGATGTACTTGATGGAAAAGAATTTCAGCACAGTCAGATAATGAGGCACAGAGATGTTTTTAGGATTGCAAGGAGTACACGCTCAAGGGGAACTCGGGCTGTCTTGAGTGAGAAGCCGTGCTTTGGTCTGTGTTCTGATGGTCACAGAGCAATAGTAGCTAGAGGGTTAAACTAGAGGTGGAGTCAGGCAGAGTTACTTAGTTTTGCAGCAGTTTTTCTTGCACTTGATTATTGCCCTTGCATCCTGCTGCTTTTGTGCTGCTTTCGGTGGGCAAGGACCTGGGCAGAAGGGTGAGGGCTGGGTTTTCCTGTTCACAAGTTGCTTGTTTTACATTCCAGGGTTCATGGGCGTTTCCTACGTTCCAGTGGTTCCTGGGCACTTCTCTTTTGAGACACTCAATGTATCTTTTTTTCCTCTTATATCTCTAAATTCGTATCTCAGTTGGTTTATGTTAAGTATTGCCAAAAATTTGAACTAAGGCCACAATAGTAGAGGGTGGGAATGGTGGAAGCCTTCTGATTGTAGGGTGATCCAGCAGTCCTGAGGTCACTTCTGTCTGCTCTGTCACTATAAAGAGCATGTGGGATTTGAAGTTTTTGGACAGACTTAGAACTTAGTCAGCATAAGTCCTAGGAGAAGATCAGAGCATGGCCCTTCTCCAGAGTTTGACTTGGTTGCTTACCCTACTTCAGTCTGGCCTGACAGACCTTGCGCAGGTTGTAATTAACAGGCTTGGAGTACTCAATCCCAGGTTCTTGCTGTGCTTAGCAAGGTCAAGGAGTTAGTGAGAGTGAACAGAATTGGACTCAGGCCACCTGTGACTGTCTGATCACATCACACCACCAGCATTGCCACTTACTAGCTTTGTGGCTTGAGCAATGCCCGAGCCTTTAATTTGAGCATATAGGTGTAGTCACAGATGAAGGAGTCTGGGAGTACTGAGGATTGACTGTTTCTGCTTATCTGCTTATCTCTCTAACATTGAAATACAGGTGAATAAATAGGAACTAATGTTTGAAAATGAATTTTCAAAGACATTATGGCTTTAGATATTTAAGATACACTTTAGTATGGGTTTACTTAGAATATCATACATTTCAAAGATAATGGTAGAATAAGATAAAATGTGTTGATCAAAGAAAAGTGTGAACAAAGTTTTCAGATTATCTAGTTCACTGACTTTTATAACTATCTTCAAAGACTTATTAGAAGATAAACTTAGGCACATTAACATTTTAAGCAATGTATTTGAGCAAACTGATTCATAAATCAGGGAGTGCCAAATTGTAAGGGGTTTTGCCAACAAATGGTATGAGGGAAAAGGTTCATGGAACAAAGTAGAAAATGTTCGATGAGGTAAAGTAGAAAGTTTCTAGTTAGAGGCTTGTTGGTGGTTTCTGAGTGTATATTGGCTTAAGTCTAGTGCTGTTTATGCCTAGATGGGTTTTGGTTTGCTTGTGTAGGAACCCAAGGTGCTAGAACCATCTCAACCTCAGGCCTCCGAGTTATTTTATCAGATATATCAGATATGTCAGGATTTTGACACAATTGATTTTTTTTTTTCCGGTACTGTGACTACACCTATATGCTCAAATTAAAGGCTTGAGAATAGTGGTTGCTGTCTTAACTAGTTATGAGGAATTACGAGGATTAAACAAAATGTTGAATGTAAAAGCACTTTGTGAACTGAAAACTGTATAATTGAAGATGAAATTACAGTTACTCCTCTGGGTTTCAGACATATTAATGGTGGTGGCTCATCACTCAAGTTCATCTATCATTACTACCCTGCTGCTGCTAGCACACTTACCTTGCGTAGAAAGTGTTTCATGAAATTTATCTTTTAAGCTAACGCTTAGTAATAACTAGGAACACACAAATATGTGTTCCTTTGATTATCCCAGAATACACACCCTCTGTTGCCAGCCAGTTTTTCTGACTTACAGTGCTTATCAGTGTGAGACTGGAACAAGGCACACACTCACCTTCCATGCTGTGAAGGATGGCTATTTTAACAGTCAGCCTTAATTTCTGATTTTTGGTACAGATAATTGTAGGTAGTCGGCCCTCACCCTTCCATTTCTTCTCTTCCTTCCCTTGTTTCTCTTTCTAATCCCAGGACAGTGGTACAAGATACATGTCTATAAAATAAGAGTAGGTAAGATGTTTCTTGTGTGTGTGTGTGTGTGTGTGTGTGTGTGTGAGAGAGAGAGAGAGAGAGAGAGAGAGACTGACTGACAAGTGGGAATAATCATAGGACCTATATTTCCATAAGGTGTCCTGTCTGCTATAACGTCATCCAGGGTACAAGGAGTTAGTCCTTCTCAGTAAAAGGTTGCCTAGGTTGTAGTGGTTTCTTTCCTAATCTTGTGCTTCCCAAGTACGTATGCATACCTGGGAGAAGTTACTCTAGGACTTGGGATCCAAATTAGGTTGTTCTAGTCTTATGGTAAATTAATTATGAATCCAAACTGTAGTTCTTCCCCTGTGACTGTGAAGCCTCTTCCTCTGCAGCAGACCTATATACACTGGCTACATACATTGACTTTTGCGCCCAATAATATGTAAAGGTTGATAATTTTATATTAGGAAGCTTCCTTTTTGTCTTCTCTTAGATTCATTGTATACAGGAGAATGGGCTCCAAATACATATTCTAGCCCATTCTAGTCACCAGGCAGTACAGTTCTCCTTAGAGCCGAGACACGCTCATTCTTTATGTCCGACTTCTGTTTGCCTTAGTCTGTTTTCTACTGTCCAATGAAATACCACACATGGGGTGAATTGTAAGCAATAGAAGTTGGTTTGATTCGCAGTTCTGGGATTGGAAAGTCCAGGAGCTTGGTGCTGGCATCTGGTGAGGGCCTCTGTGCAGTGTCATAACATGGTGGAAGGCCACGCACACACAGGGCAAGACAGGGGGCCCAACTTTTTACAAACCCATTCTTCTGTTACTTAACCCACTCCTGTGATAATGGTATTAATTCATGCATGAAGGCAGAATCCTCGTGACCTGATCACCTCTTAAAGGTGCCACCTTTTAGTACTGGTAAAGTAACAGATGTGAACATGAGTTTTGGAGGGGACATTCAAACAGCACTGTCCATTACATTGTATCTAATCCTCCTATTACATCACCCCACTCCTCACTGATGTTAGCGAAGTTTCTTTGTTAGCTCCCTTTATATAGTCACACTGTCTCACTGGGGGAAGTATTAATGTGACTTTTGTTGCCTTTTCTTAAGTGGAGTCTTCTCAGGAAGGCTCTCTGATCAACCGCTGCTCCTCTCTTCCCCATAGGCTCTTCACTGTGGATATTTTTCTCCTCTTCCTCAGCCAGTATCCATAATTGATCAGCAGCAGCACTCATGCTGCTGCTTCACTCTCATTTCTATTTTTTCCAAACCTGTGTATGACATCAGAATTATCTAATGAGCATGAAAATAATAAGCACAACCTTGGAGATTGATATATGGGATATCTGACATGAGCCTTTTCAGTCTTTGGTTTCTAAAAACTCTCCAACAGATTCTGATGAGTAGCCAGTTAGATTGCTCGTAAGAATTGCTGCAAAAGGTAATCACAATTTTTTTTTCTTTTTTTCCTTTGTTCTTTTTAGATATGGGCAATCACAATTTTTTAGCTGGAGTCATTCCATTGGGATAATGCTTTACATTATAGGTAATGTAAAGGGAAAGTATGCCTCCTGGCCTCATTCCATCCCCTCTTCTCCCCACCTCAAGTCATTCCTCCAGAGGACTTCTTGCAAAGTGGATATTGAGTAAAGTTCACATTGTGTTAAAGTTTTAAAGGAATTGAGACAGATTCCAAGAAGATTGAAGGTTTTGGTTAGCTTTTATTCAGCAAAAGTATTGCCTCTTGAGGTTTTTTGGGCTGCTCCTGAAGTGGATATTGTCTTGCAGGAGTCTATTACCTAATAAAGGTAGAGGAGACATTTTACTGGGGATGCTTTCCAATCTGTCTTATCCACACCATTCCAGTCTTTTAAAACTTCCCATCCTTTTACGGATAGCCCTACACCATGTTCCCAGTACCTGTCCAGAGGTAGGGCTGATCCTTTATGCAACTTGGAGCAGAGCTTTTAGGTTGTGTTTTGAGAATATGAGCTGAGAAGTCATAGAAAGATGGGGAGGGAGTGGCATTGTACAAAGAGAAGTGTAGAGAAGGATGAAGCCAGAGTGCAGAAACAATGCCGAGAGAATGACCTTATTCCTGAGACCCCTCTTTCTTCTGATCCTTGGTAGGAGTGCCTCCCCCACAGGCTCTGAGACACCCTGTCAATTTATAATAAATCACCATTTTTTGGTTTAGCTCAGTCTCAAGAGTTTCTGTTACTTGAACTAAAAGCTGCTTTGTTAGAATAACAGATGAACTATGTGTGTGACTTTCTCCTTTGTGTTGTGTTTGTCATAAAATTACTGTGAATAAAATTTTATATAGATCAGAGGCCTATTAGCTACAAGGAAAGTGATGTACCAGAAGTATGAGATAGTTAAACTGAGTAACAATTTGGCCATTAGATGGTATGTGCAAAGCTCTTCTGTCCCAAATTCTTTTAAAGGCTATTATTTATTCTCTAACATAGTTTTGAGTATCCTAGCAGTTTTATTTGGCATTATAATACCTCTCTTAGTTTCTTTGCTAAGTCTTGCTTTTTCTGGTATATACCCATTGGGGTTTTATAAAGATTCTTTTTCCAAAATGTCCTGAGTAGTTGTTTTTCCTTCAAACTACCTGTAATTTTTGGTATTGTCTTTTATTCAAACTGGTAGCATTGTTTAATGAACACACTGTGTTGTATAGAAGCATCTTCCAGTGCTCAGTACTGTAATTTAGAGAGACCCCTCACTCCCATATCCTGCTCCCATTTCTCTCCCCAGATTAAGTTCTACTGCTCTGTCAAAATGTAAGTGGTTTTACTTAGAGGACAACTTGTTGAACTAGTCAGTTTAGTGACTACCACAGCCATTCTTATCAACACTACGATTTCTCTTTCCTTTGTACTCCCTACCCTGTCATTACAGTAGTCATTGTGAAAAACTGAACACAGTGGCTATTTGTTCATCTGCCCAGCAGATGAACTCCACGTGTTCATTAGGGGAATTTTCGACCTCACACTTTTTTGTGGGAAGCAGTGTCATTGTCCACAGCCTTCCCTGTGAACCTCACACAGTATAAACCCTGGCAGAATAGCGTACTTTTAGAGTTTTCTCCTCTCCAGTCTGAGAATAACAATTACAGAAGTATGGGGTCTCCGTGGATGGGAGGAGGGTGGTGAGTGGGACGTGGTGTGACCTGCTTCTCCAGACCCTGGACTCTTCCCCACTGGCACCGCCTTCTGAATTTTCATTTGGAATTGAATCTCATACACTTTGGTTACTGGCAGTGATTTTAAAATATTTGAGGGTGTGTGTTTTATTAAAAATAGGGAAGAGAGAGTCTGTCAGGTAGTGGATGAGCTCACATCCCAAGACTCAAACAACTCTAGCTACCCTTACCTCTTCATTTTGTAGATGTTTGTACTGGAGACTTTGCTTTCTAATATTAATCATCTTGAGGCCACTAGAACATTTTATGGTCAGAAACCCAGTAGAGAGAGAGAGAGAGAGAGAGAGAGAGAGATCGAGAAAGAAATTAGACTTCCTCAAAATCAGAAACTTTTATGCTTCAGAGGACACTATCAAGACAGCAAAAAGATAGCTCACAGAATGGGAGAAAAACTCAAACAGCATACCTGATAAATATCTGTAACACATAAAAAATGCTTCCAACTTAATAATTTTTAAAATAAGTGAATGGATATTTCTCCAAAGTCAACATTATTATTTATGAGGAAAATGCAAATCAAAATATACCTGCTAGGTTGACTACAGTTTTGGTGTTGGTGAGGATGTGGATGTTGCTGGTGGGAATGTAGAGTGCTGCAGTTCCTTTGAAAAGCAATTTATCCACGTCTCCCATATGACCCAGCAATTCTAGATGTCTACCCAAGTGTGTGCATCCATGCAAAACTTGTACATGAATATTCCTTGCAGCCAAAAAGCAGAAACTGATTTTTATTGCAGCCGAAAAGTAGAAGCAACCCAAATGTCCGTTAATTGGTGAAAAGTTAAACAAAATATGATATATTCACACAATGAAATATTATTTGACAATAAAAAGGAAATGAAGTACTTATATACATGCAACAGTAAGGAGGGACCTTGAAAACAGCCAAAGTGAGCCAAGACCAAATATTGTATGATTCCATTTCTGTGACATGTTTGGAGTAGGCAGATGTGACAAAAGTGGAGTAATGGGTGCCGGGGGCCATGGGAGGAGAGAATGGAGAGTGACTGCTAATGGGTTTGGGGTTTTTGGGGGGGTTGTTGAAAATGTTCTAGAGTGTAATAGTGATAGTTGCACATCCTTGTGAATATACTAAAAACCATTGAATATTGCAGTTTAAAATGATGAACTTTATGGTATAATGAATTTTATCTCCATAGGACAAATAATTTAAGCAACAGCACAGGTTAACTTTAGATGCCTCTGCCCAAGGATCACCATAGGCTCACGTCAGTTGAGCATTTTACAAAATGCATGCTCAGTTCCAGGCACCAAGCCCTTTAGATAACTTCTCTTCTATTCATCATAGTAGCTTTGTGAATCTTCGGTAACAACTGGGACTCCTGACTCCTTTCCAGTGTTCTTTCCAATGATTCACTGTGGCTGTTTCACAGCATTTTGGGTAAAGGGAGAGCACATTAATTTGGAATATCATTAAAGTATCTTACAAAGTTAGGTGCTTTATTCAAACATGCAGTTGCTCAGAAATGTTTATGGAAAGCAAACCCTGAGAAATGGATTAAATCTCCTGGAAGTTTGTCTTTAGTGCATGTTAAACAGATACTTTTTTTTCACAGATTATAAGAAACACCAAGAAAACATGTTAGCATAAAACCCTTTGTTACAATGGTTAATTTTGTTTATTATATGCTCTTAATGTCTCAGCCACCAAGCCCAGGTTTAGAAGTTTTATCCTGTTTGAATTTTTATTGATTGATATTTGTCCCTTCAGGATTTTGATGTGAAAATGCTGTTTTTTTAAATTGGTATTTTAAAAACCTTGAACCTAAAACTGGCTCTCTGACTTTATTCTTTTGTCATGTAATTAAAGAAGTTATTTTCTGTGAAAATTATTTCTTGAAGCTTGTAATAGCTTGGTTTTAACTGAAATATTCACCATAGCACAGTTGATTCCTACTGTTTGGTGTCTTGATTCTGGTTGACGCAAAGTGGCTTTTAGTCAGTAGCTCTGAGATGTGAATGTCACAGACATTTGCCAAATAAGTTCTTTTGTCCCCAGAAAAATTCTCTCAAAAAATTGATTTTAACATAAAACTATTTTCTTGGGTATCATAATCTCATAATTTTAATGTAGACTGCACCAAGCTTGGGTTCTAAATTCCATGAAAGCAGAATCTCTTTGCCATTATGGTATAGTCTCAATGTTTATCCTTAGACCTTGTATATTATAAATGCTTAATAAATGCTTGTTATGCAAATATACATCATAATTACTTGTATTTATTTATTTGTGTTTATATATTGTTTTGTCATATACCTCCAAATTAGTTTTAATGTTCCAAATTGTTAATATTATAATAATTTTTTAAATGTTTTTTGTTTCTCTTTAGGTTGGTATTTTGTATGGCATCTGTTTTTGTCTAAATTCAAGTTTCTTCGGGAACTGGTGGGAGACACAGGATCCCAGGAGGGAGATCATGAGCCTTCAGGGTCTGAAACTGAGGAAGACCCTTCATCCTCTCCACACAGGATCCGATCGGCACGCCAAAGGAGGGCACCTGCTGATGAAGGCCACTGACCCCAGTCATGGTCCTTTATCAGTAAATGATGAAAGGCTATTGTGAGCCTCTGTCTTTAGTAACTTGGCTTTAAAATATACTAAATGACTGAAGAACATTTGTACTTGGATTTCATATCCAGTTCAAAAAATTTACATGTAAGCCATATAGTAATAAAGGGAATTAAAACCAAATTGGACCATTGCAAATTTCATCTTAAAGATAGTATTTTGTTTTGCTAGCTTTCTACTTAACACAGTTATTCCTTGGCTCTTGGGATTTTTTGTTTGTTTGCACTGGTGTGAATCTGGTAAACATTTCAAGCTTGAAAAACATATTTTAATATAATGTATTTTTCTTCATGTTCTAACTTGTCTGAAATTGGGATGCATCTCATTACTGTCAGCCAGGATAGTCCCATAATTATCCTAGCTTGTGCACGTGTGAATTTACAGTTTATAGTGGCATCCCCTTAACTGACATGTATTGTAGGTATCAAATGTGTTAGGTTTAATTGGCATTTTAAAATGTCTTCAAAAAGATTACACTATGACTCGGCATTGAAACGCAGGGTTATTGTATATGCAGAAAAGCATGGAAACAGAGCAGCGGGGCGTACATTTGATATTAGTGAAGCAAATATTCGTCGTTGGAGGAATGATCGAAATTCCATATTTTCTTGCAAAGCAACCACAAAATGTTTTACGGGACCTAAGAAAGGAAGATACCCACAGGTAGACGAAGCTGTACTACATTTTGTCAGTGAGGCACGTGCTAAAGGATTGCCTGTCACACGCCAAACAATGCAGTTGAAGGCAGGGGAGATTGCCAAAACCCTCGGAATTGATGAAACAAAATTTAAAGCAACAAGAGGCTGGTGTGACCGATTCATGCGTCGAGCTGGACTGTCATTAAGACATCAGACATTGTTTTGTCCAAAACTTCATGCTGACATTAAACGGAAGGCAGCGGTGGAGCGCTCTTTCAAGAAGTGCTGCATCGCCAGTCCTCTTGAAGACACGGAGGGCCATGTCATGTGGGCAGATACTGACAGTGAGGACTGTGACATGAAAAGTGATTCAGAAGAGTTGGCTTCAGAATATGAAGTTATAGTTATAACTTGACAAGTTTATTTCCCACACTCTTTACATACACACAACATTGATGTGACAAAAATCTTTTAAGAGCACTGTTTTAGTAAATATAAAATAAATATTTTCTGTGATACAAGGTATCAGGTTGTAGTTTCACGGATAGTTTTTCTTTGTGATAGTACAATGCATCTTAACTGATGGTATCAGATTAAATAAAAATGGTAATTATAAATTTATTTTTCTTTTCAAGATAGCATCTATTTATTGGGATACTTAATACTGACTCTTATGTTAAATAGTTGTCTTCTATGAAATACATTTTTGGGTAAACTCTTCAAGATTTTAGGGTAGTTAGGAGTAGTGAGAACTATCCTCTCCTTTAGGAAGAGTAGGGTTAGTCACTCCCTTTGTATGGGAGGACTTTATGCTCAAGGCATGTGTTGTGGAGAAACTACTGCTTCACAATAATTCAGTGACAGGACCTCAGAGGTACTGGGTGTTGAAAAATAGCGGGTAAAAATACCGCTTCATTGTAAAACAACTCCTGCCAGGTATCCATGTTTGTCTTAACTGAACTTTGGACTGAGTGTTTACTGGGGAAGAGAGGTGTGGATTCAAAAACCACACTTATCGTTCAGTGTTCCCTGCTTTGTATAAGAATGAAATGCAAAGCCAACTTATTTTATTAATCAGTTCTTTTTATGTTTTTCACTTTTGTTTCTCAGAATTAGTCATCACCTCTAATTTATGGAGGTGTGCAATTATGTTTGATACCTCATTCTTCATGCTGACAGTTTTGTTTGTCTACTCACAGTTCACTAGCTCTGCCCCAAGTTGTGTTCCTGATGAACACTTCTTTGCTGATACTGTAGCCCTTTGGACATAGTAAAAGGGAGTTCACAGAGCAGAACTATATGTTTGCTAGGGGAAGATTCCTAGCATCTGAGAGTGGAGCACAGCCATTCTGTCTTCGTTTCCTTATTGGATGCTGTGTGACTATAAGGCATAAAAGAACAGTGACACAGTTTCTAGCATTAATTTTAATGTTGCCTATACTAGCTGAATATGGCATTAAAATGATCATCAGTTGGAAAGAAAAAATGAATGAAAGCATCTTGGTACTGGGAGGATATTTAATTAGATTTTTTTAATATTAGAATGTTCTGAGTGCTGGATTCTGTTTCACATTTATGTTTTATGGTATAAGGTTTAGATAATAATTGCTGAAAGACTTTTAAGTAGCTGGTGAGTTTCCTGTTGTGTCAGTATTAAAGAATGATAGCTGATGCAATCCTCCCCCCAAATCTGTAGTCACCTCCAATTTAATATAAATTAATCCATGTAAAGTTATATATTTGGGCATTATTTATTGGCACTTATGCTTCAATCTTGTCTTTTTTATAGAATTTTAAGAAATGTTCTGCTTAACTTACTTGAGAAATACACCTAGGAGCATATTAATAGCTCACACTTACCATGCTATAACTCACTGGAGAAGAGTGAAGAGAAATTACTGATGCCAATAATGAGGAACCTGCAGACTAATGGTTTATTTTAAAATTTCTTTTCATGCAACCCACTTAACATAGTGCATATTTCTAAGGCCACTAAGAGATGGAAGAGAAATAATTATTAACGTAGAATATTTATGTGGTATGGTGTTTTCATTCTTTTTCCTGTTTTGTTTAATTGTTTTTGTAGCTGAATCTTAACCAGAACTGCATCCCAACTGCAGTTTTAGTCTTACTGAAAATTAGTCTTCCAGTGGGAAGTGGACTACCCTGTGGTTAATTTTAAGGTTATGAGCATTAAAAACACAAATAGTAGACTCTTACCTGCATCCTCCCCAAAATGATGGTTCTGGAGTATGCCTTCTTTTTCAGGATTGATTCTAATCGCAAGGCCCTGAGTAGATTGGTTTCATTTCCTTCTCAGCTAACCATTCCCAGATCAGTCTTTTGCTTCTGAACCTTTCTGTAAAAATTGATGAGATTTAAATTGTTGAGATTTAAATGCCAAAACACTAAATATTTGTATAGCACTGTTAAATGAGGTTTGAAATATTTACATCAAGTTAAATATAGAACACATTCACTGGCTATTCATAGGGGAAGCATTGTTATGTACTGGACAGCCATTTCACTGACACGCTGGCCCATTTCTTTTGATGTTATTAGGTTTAAGAACCATTTCAGAACATTTTGTTGAAAGATATAAAGTAATGGGTTCACACAGCATGGCATGTGAAGACATGTTGAAAGATTGAAAGTGGTGCATTGTTCCTTATAAGAATGACAAGTTTGAAGTCAACAATGTAATCTTTTTAAAATTCAGCCTTTCTCAATAGGTGTGTTTTACTGTAACATGTAATCAATGTAGCTGTAGAATTTGACTGGTAATCTAAATGCTTATATATTTAAAGTTGACTGTAAAAGCCAAGGAGCAGTCCTCAAAGGTCATGGACTCTCAGCGACTAATAGAATAGTGTTCAGTTATGGAGTCTGGAGTTAAAGCACCTTGTGTTGTCTGCTTTTAAAGTGTCTCAGAGTTTTACATTTAAAGCATAAAAGTAATGTTTTATATTAAAAGTTACATTTCTCATTTGTTGGTGTACCTGCTACCGGTTTTTTGAGGAATGTTCAACATTACCTCCAAGTCAGTTCTATGCATAACCATTCACCAAATCCTGCTGCTGTGGTTTCTCAAAGGAACCCTTGTGTGCTGTTGCTATGATGCATTGTCAGCCTGCTGCTTGACAAGTAAGCATCCGAGGAAGTGGACTGTGTGTGTTAATAGGACCTTTGTACATACAGCAAGATGTAACCTTAAAATGAGGAATGTGCATAAATGATCACTCTGATTTTGTTTAAAAATTGGTCAGTACTTTATCTAAAGCTTCTGTGGTTTGTATGCTGTTTTAACTTTAATTTTAAACTGCAAAGAATAAATTATAATGAAAACAAACAAGTTGTGTATTCATTGATAAAGAATAAGCATGAAGGGTACCTTGGATGTGAAGGGATCTCAAAACAACCATTTTTACTAAAGGTCCACACTTTACCTTGTTTTTCAAACTCTAGAAAAACTAAGTGAAGAGGATAGCAGTAGTATTCCTTAGTGTATGAAAGTAATTGACTTATAGCCTAAATTAGAACTGAATTATTACATATATCTTGCTTAGCCCTTTTACTTCCTCATATCCAACACTCATGATTTTTATTTTTTTTTAACAATCTGTTCACTGTAGATCATGTCCCACATTTTTGTGAGTATTAGCCAACCAGGTACACCGAGAAAATCACAGGCAAGTAAAAAGATTGAGGGTTGCCTTTGAGAACCCATTTGGGACAGGAAAGCATGAATTTTGGTGGTTCAAGTGGTGATTTTTCTTCAGCAGTACTCAGCTGTTAAGAACATGTGCATTTGCCACCTTCTGGTTTTGTATGACAGGCTTTTCTGAAGAGTAGGGTCATCAGAGATCGTTGGGGATTGGCCCTGGGATTTGGGTTGGCTTGTAAGAAGAATCAACATGAGGCATTGGTGAGCTGGGTGAATGGGAAAGGGGAAGGGGTTGAAAATAAAAACTAGTACAATGTATGATGGGTAGAATAGGAAGCTTGAGGGGGAGATGAAGACTCCAGAGGTGAAACAGCTCTGAGCAGAGGTATAAATAGAGCTATAGAAGAATGGTGACTTACTCTCAGGTACTATGTGACTCATCAGCATGGCCACCAATACTTTTATAGGATGGCCAGAGTTGGGATAGAGAAGCTGACCATGAGCTGGGGGCCAGGTCAGGGTCTTGGAAGACCGACCTCAAGTTCTGGGATATTAGCTGGCTCTTAAGGAGTTTACTTAAAATGTAAGAGGAATTGGAGGAGGTGTGGAGTGCTCATGCTCCTGGCAGCTCTATGGGCTGCACAGGCATGAACTCTACTGAACTATAAAAATAACAGTTTATGGGGAAGTGGGGGGTGGGAGTTGGTGACCCCAAAAGCTTCACTAGGATCTTGAAAGGAGGAGTAGGAGCTTTCCAGGAGGAGGGGTTGAGGCCTTCCGACAGAAGGAAGAGCACGTGTGAAGGCAGTCCCTGAAGAGCCTTGTTTGGAGAACTTGATAGGTGGTTATTCCTGGAATAGAGAGTGCAAATGGGGACACGAGTTTGAGGCTAGAGATGTATGAAAGATCTAGGTCACAAAGGACCTTGTATGCAATGGCAAAGGCTTTGAAGTTCAAGCCATATATAATATAGAGTTGCAATATTTTAAATTGAGTGGGAACACTGATTCACTTGTTTAACACATGGAATAACTACTCTTTCAGGCACCTGGACTAGATGCAAGTGGCTTAGAAAGCTGCTCCCTGCAGTGAGGACAGATTGGAAGCACGATGGAAAAGGATGTCTCTTAAATAGTTCAAGCAAGAAATACAGAACTAGTAGCAGACTGCAAGGGGAGTAACCATGGGGAGTTTGAGGATGAAGAGTGAGTAGGACTGAGTTGAACGGTGAGAGCAGGTGAAGGAGAGGGAGCAGCAAAGGATGATTCTAGCATGTAAGTTTGAGGTTGAGAACACTGACCCAGGTGCTGCCATAGAAGGAGCGTATTTGAGACTGGGTCTAGGGAAATGAAAGATGGGAGTCCAGGCATACATACTTGGCAATTAGGTAGACAGTCTGAAGGGTATGAGTTGATACAAACTCATTGTATGTGGATGCGGTTGAAGCAGTAGACAAAAATAAGGTCCCCTGGGGGAAAGGTGGAAAAAGAGACCCAAGGAGTGGCACACTTGTGGTGGGAATGTTTTGTTCCCCTCTGAAATGTATGTGTTGTGCACTTAATCCTGAATGTAGCAGTGACGGGTGGCAGGGCCTTTTGGGAGGTGTCTAGGTCATGAGGACTGCCTTCATGCATGGATTAGTGCCTCTTTACAAGGGGCTGCAGGAGTGGATTTGCTCTCTTCTTTCATGTGAGGACAGTATTCCTCTCCAGAGGGCACAGTGAAGAATTACCTTTTTTTTTTTTTTTTTAACCCAGTTGGGGATTTTTAACCCAATCCTGGGGATTGAACCTAAGAACCCTCTATCACTGAACCAACTACCCATCCCTTTAAAAAAATTATTTGGAATCAGGGTCTTGCTAAGTTACCTAGTCTGACCTTAAACTTAACATTCCTCCTGCCTGTGCCTTCTAAGTAGCTGGAATTACAGGCGTGTGCCATGGTGGCTGGCAGGAGGCACCATCTTGAAACCAGACATGGGATCTGCCAGTACCTTGGTCTTAGACTTCCTGTCCTCCGGAACTGTGAGAATCAAATTTCTGGTTATAAATTACCCAGTCTCGAGTATTATGTAATAGTAGCAAAAACAGACTAAGATCCCTAAAAAATACCAATCTTTAAGAAGCTGATAAAAGAAAAAAATAATTAGGAACTGCTAAAATAAACAGTAATATACCAATAGAAGAGTAATGCTCTAGAAGCAAAATGAGGAAAGAACTTTAAGAGCAAGTATTTAAGGATATTACTCAGTGGTAGTGGTAAATTATTAAAGTGGTCCCTGCAAAAGATGGTGTGAATCTGTACAAGGCTGGTGGTATTGTGGAGACACATTGAAGAGATTTTGATGGGAGTCCATGTGACAGGGTGTGGTGATTAATGAGATGTGGGAGATGAGGGACAAGGATGAGTCAATGTGAATCACTGGTGGAGGACAGAGGGCAGAATATGTTTGAAGGAACAGTTTAGAGATAAGCCCAGTTGCATGTAAAAGCAGTGGAATTGACCAATCTGGATCTCAGGATAAAGATCAGAAGAAAAGGGATCCTGTCCACATGCTGTAACTTGGGAGTTGTCTCTGTTTCCTGTTCTCTAAATAAGAATGATAATATCTATCTTATAGGAATGCTATTTTAAAAATACCCATTAGGCATTTCGGTATATAGGAAGCAACCAGTAATTTAACCACTGTCTTCCTTTTTCCTGTTCACCTTTGTATCTGTAGAAGCTTTCTTAATGACACCTTAGACCAGGAGTTTCTGAGCTCTTTGGAAAATGTCAGTTGAAAAGTAGACTAACAAAAACATGCACATTCATCCTACATGAACGGTAAGACCGAGGCTTTTTTTCTTTTATCACGGAATAAAAGCCCACTAGAGTTGCATCTCATTTTCTTTGCAAAAGCCAGACATAATTCTGTGACTAATGGTGGTGTTCTTCCAAAATTAGAACAAGAATAGGAACTTGCAGAGCAAAAGATTTTTACTATATTTATCATCCATGGTACTAGAGTTCCATTTTATAATACTGCTAATATAGTACTGAGTTTTCCAACATTATAGCACATGTATCTTATAGTTGATCATTGTAAAGTAGATGTGTAAGGACAGTTACCTCACTGTGTGCCTAGGATGGGTAGGATCTTTAGCAACTTGCCTTTATCAGTTTTCCCCAAAGTATTGAACAGAGTTTTTCTAGACACACCAACTCTCATTTCACATACGTTATTTCACTGTGATAATTAATTATATAATTATGACATCAGAGACATTTGGAATAAACCGGGGTGGAAGCAATTTTGGTTAAATGTAGAAGTCATTTGGTGAGAATGGAAGTGTGTGAGCATAGGAGACATTCATCCTCTCTTTGACCAGGCAGCCCATTCTGACAGGGACTGGACGTCTTATATCTGAGCCAATGGAAACCTGAACCTGGAAGCCACTTCCCCTTATGTGGTGTGTTCACGCCTCTCTGTATCTGTTCTCTGCTCTCCATCCCTCCTGGTGTGTGAGAACAGACCCCTCTGCCTATCTGAAATGAATCTCTACTGTGCGTTGAATTTCATCTCCTCTCAACCTTTCAGCAATTGACACTATCAGTGATTTCTTCTCCTGTATATCCAGGCACTCCCTGATGATTGGATAGTTCCCTTCAACACTTAAGTATATTCATTGAACATATTCTGTCTTGAGAGAATGAAGGAA
>JAJEJO010000865.1:48685-198368 GCA_020662805.1 Glaucomys volans
CTTAAGTATATTCATTGAACATATTCTGTCTTGAGAGAATGAAGGAAAGGCCTCCTTCTCTCCCTTCTCCATTTCATGCCAGACCCCACAAAACAGTGATATCTGTGCCTCCTCTACATTGAATCTGAAGGACATTTTCTAGTCCTCAGCTTTGCCTGAGCATTTGTCATGGCTGCTCATTCCTTCCTTGAAACATTCTTTTCCTTGGTTTTTATGACACTCAATTCTCCTGGCTTTACTGATTTTATTCCTGTCCATCTGGTCATACTTCAACCTCATGCTTATCTTGCAACTAAGTGTCAGAGTTTTCTTAGTCTAAATTCTAGCCTTTCCTTCTCCTGTTCTGTCCCCTCAGGCCATTCTATTTGTGACTTCGTCTATCATCTCTTCACCAGTGGGGCCCTCATTTCTCTCTTGGGCCAGCTGTCTTCTCAGTATCTCAGCTGTCTGAAACACTGATCATATTCAGCATCTGCAAGGTCAAATTTGTGACCCTGCAAACCTGGTGTTCTTCCAGTCTCCTTATGTAATTGCATAGGTCAGCAGCCTAGGTATCATCCTTGACATGGCCCTGCATGGTGTCCTGTGTCCGCACTTTATCAGGCCTTGTTGGTTTGCTTCTGAAATAGCTCTTGAAACCATATACTTCTCTCCATTTTCTTATTACTCTCTGCCAATGATGCAGTGTAGGAGTTTTATAATAATGGCACATACTTTTGGATTTTGTTGGGGTTAAATGAACCAGTATAGACGATGCATTTAGAGTATGCAGAGTATTCCCAGCCATTCTGTGCTCCCTGTTTACTGTGGCAACTGTGGCTGTCGCAAATCGACATAGCCATCTTTAGTCTTCTTGTCACCGGGATGACCCTTTTGAAACTCAAATTTGTTGTGTCCTTGCTTTTGGCATGTGAAAGGTTTCCCACTTCCATTAGAAAAAAGGCTGGGCATCTTAACACGCCCCGTGACTCGCTGCATGGACACACTCCCAGCCTCTCCTGCATCAGCTCACATCTACTGCACATTTACAGCTGGATCATCTCTATTACAAATATGCGCTCCTCACTCTGACACCCACGTCCATCACTGGGTCCTTCCGCTGGCTGAGAACACTCCTCCCTCTCCTTATCTCCTAGTCATTCTTCAGACTTCCACTACAAATCACTGTCTGAGGAAGCTTTCTTGAACGCCCCACCCTTTCTACCCAGTTCCTCTGTTAATATGTCTTCATAGAATAGTCTTCCTCTCCTTCAGTGGCCTGATCACAGACAAGGGTTAGACTTTTGCTGATGGGTTTATGCAATTAAAGCCTGTCATCCCCACTATGTTGAATTAATCACTATTTTAATAACAGATTGCACTTACATTGAAATAATCTGCAAGCTGCCTGTTTTCCATTTTCCTGTTGGAATCGTGAGAATCTAAAGTCAGAGACTTGATTCTCACCAGCATCTCCTGAAAATTACTGCCATTTTGCTTTACAACAGAAACAGAAAGGTATGATGATAACGAGATGCTCGTTTTGCAAGCCCTTCATCCTTTCTGAATCTTCCGGTTTACTACTTACCCTTCGGTCAAGGTCAAGGAATCCTGTCTGATGTAGTCAAAACAGCAGCCTTTGACCACAAGGTGGCGACAGTTTTCAAGAGTTGGCAGGCCGGAACATTTTCTATGCTGGTCAGTGAGGAGTATGCACTTCCAAACAGTGCAGATGGGGTGCATGCCTGTAGCCCCAGTGGCTGGGGAGGCTGAGGCAGGAGGATCAAAAGTTTGAGGCCAGCCTCAGCAACTTAGCAAGGCCCTGTATACCTTTGATGAAAATAGAACATTTTAAGCGAAGAGGAGTAAGACTTACATATCATTGGTCCAGGACAACAGGTAAAAACCAGAACTGTTCTGAACACATATGAATGTCTTTTGTCCCCATCTAAAGCTGAGGTAAGTCAGGTGACACTATTTATAATCCTTCTGACTCCCACTACTGAGGGTTGAAGTCTGAGGAACAGAAGTGCTCTCAAATAGCACTTGAACTTGGGCTCCGAACTTCAGCTCCTAGTGCGGGGCTCCAGAAACTAGAGAGTTTCAGGAAATGAAAGGTGAACGGGTGATCGATCCACCCCAACGCCCACACTCCTGCTTGTGAGAGCACCGTGGAAACACTCAGGCTTCACGTTCAACAGTGCCTTCAGCTGGCAAAATTCTTTTTCATGTATTATCTCCATGCAACCCTGCCGCTTTGTGATGGATGAGAAAGAGGGAAAGTACCATCCTTGCTTTACAGGTAACGAACTCGAAGTTCCAAGAGGTAAAGTAACTTGACCTTGTTCATAGGCACTGCCAGACCCTGGGCTTCTGCCTTGTTGCTTAGAGAAGGGAAAAACATTTTCTTTTTTTATTGGAAGTTTCTTCATATCGTTCAGCACAAAGGAAAACAAATACATACTTAAATGCAGACACAAGACGAGGCCATGTTTGTACATGGCAGGGTGCACTGACTGAGAGTTGGTGCTGGCTTCGTTTTGTT
Organism: Glaucomys volans; assembly: GCA_020662805.1. NCBI lineage: Eukaryota > Metazoa > Chordata > Mammalia > Rodentia > Sciuridae > Glaucomys > Glaucomys volans. The sequence goes on from JAJEJO010000865.1 coordinate 51,210, forward strand.
TCATCCCCAGTCTCTAAACAGAGGAACCAGCCTCTGTGTCCTCTCACACAGTCTGCTTCACTCCACAGGATTCTGGACTGTCCAGCAACAGGAAGGACTTGCAGAGGGCTGGGGGAGAAGGGGCATTAGAGAGACTTAAGCAGTGGATGGTGGGCTGTGGGCTTGGACTCTCAGGGGTTGATAGCAGGAACCTACACCCTGCTCACATGGCCCTGGAAGGTGGCGTGTCTCTGGTGGGGTCTGAGCCCTCACTTCCACCTTGGGAGAGGCAGTGGGCCCCGGAGGGCTGCCTTGAGGAGGTCGCTCAGCTCCAAATGGCTCTCCAGGAGCCGAATGATGGGTGGCATCCCCGATGGCCCCAAAGTAAAGGCTTTCGCTGAGTTTTCCAGGCTGTGTGGGATCCTCCCAGCTCTTAAGCAGGAAGATATATTTGCCAGAAATGACTAACATCAAATGTCTCACCAACCCTGGTGAGAAGACTCAGACTCACATTTAATTTGATTCTGAAACCAAACAAAATACATATGAAATCTTGCTCTGAATGTTATCAAGTTAATTCATTATGCATTAATGATTGCCTGTAAAAACAAGCCCTTAGTGATCCTCCCAGACCAGAAAATGAAACAGAAAGAAGCCCAGGACCCAGCCAGCTTCCTCCCTACCCAGCTCCACTGTCCTAGCATTGCTGAACACCATGCCCTGGACACTGCGAATGCCATCACCTCTTAACCTTCAACTCAGGGACCACCTCTTCCCTGCAGCCTTCTCTGCACCCCTATGTTCCTGTGACCTCTGTTGGTACCTCTAGGAAACCACTTTCCACTTGTTTCTCCTGCCAACCCGTGTTCTCAACATACAGATTTACCCAGGGGCTCACCAAGTGCAGGGCCTGGGCCCTTATTTCAGTTCACTGAAGCAGAATATTCAGATGTCAGGACTGAGAGTCTATTTTCAACACATTTTCCCCCTGGTGATTACTGTCCTTTCTTTGCCTCCTATGCTGATGTGAACAGCATCCCTCCAAAACAAGGATCTAGGACTGTAACATGGATGTGACCCCATTTGCAAATAAGGTCTTTGCAAATGTGATCACATTAAGATGAGGTCCTATTGATGAGTGTCCTTATCAGAGGAGGGAACAGAGACACAGTGACCCAGAGCAGCAGCACCACATGAAGGTAGAGGCAGAGGTTGGAGTGATGTGCCCATGAGCTAAAGAACCACAGGATTCCAGGAGAAGGCTTGGAACAGATTCCATTCTGAGCCTCCAAGAGGAATGGAGCCTTCTGACACCCCAGCTCTGAACTATGTCTCCAGACTGTAGGGGATATAGTGTGCTGCACTGAGCCACCAAGTTTGTGGCACTTTGTCACTGAAGCCCTAGGACATAAAAATATCCCTCACCTCTCTCTTTTTCTAACTTCTGTTTATTTCCCCTTTTCCTCTAGAGCAAGTTATACTTCCTACTTAAATCATTTTAATGATATAGTGGACATATATCAGTTCTTTTGGCTGACCAGTGGACTACCTCTATGGGGACATTTCCTACCTTGTCTCAAAGCTGAGTCTATGTCTCAGAAAAAGTAAGAAAATCCCAGACCTTTACTTTCCATACCTGCAGTTCAGTAACTGGGCAAGTGCATCAGCTGTCACCTGTCACAATTCTCATATCCCATGGCAATGTCTGAAGTTACTCTTTTCCTTGAATCACAATAAAAAGTAGATATTATGAATATTTTTAATATTTGCTAGTCTGATCAGTAGAATAACTCTAAATATTTTTCTTTTTTGGTACCAGTGATTGAATCCAGGGGTGCTTTACCACTGATCAATATTCCCAGCACTTTTTATTTTTTATTTGGAGACAGAGTCTCACTAAGTTGCTTAGAGCCTCACTAAGTTGCTGAGGCTGGCATTGAACTTGTGGTCCTCCTGCCTCTGCCTCCCCAATCACTGGGATTACAGTTGTGCACCACCATGGCCAGCCACTCTAAGTTTGATTTGTATTTTCTTAAATAATTGCCCATCTTTTCATATATTTGTTGGCAATATTAATTTTTGACTTCTGTGAGTTATCTTCATATTATTTGTCAATTTTCTAATTTTTCTTCTCTTCAATGAATAAGGAATATTTGTACACTTCAGATATTAACCCTTTCTCTGCATTGATACTACTTTCCTGAAACTCTTTTGTCCATTAGTTTTGTTTATGATATCTTTTTCCATAAAGCATTTTAAAAGGTTAAGAGTCAGCTGGGCGAGGTGGCGCACGCCTGTAATCCCAGCACTTGGGAGGCTGAGGCAGGAGGATTGTGAGTTCAAAGCCAGCCTCAGCAACTTAGCGAGGCCCTAAACAACTCAGTGAGAGCCTGTCTCTAAATAAATACAAAATAGGGCTGGGAATGTGGCTCAGTGGTAGAGTGCCCCTGGGTTCAACCCCTGGTACCAAAAAATAAATAAATAAATAAAAATAAAAAAAATAAAAGGTTAAGAGTCAAATATTACTCACTGTTTATTAATAGCTCCTGGGTTTCCAGTCTTGATTAAGAAGGTCTGTGTCACCCTAAGACTGAACACATAGCTAGGAGATTTTCTTTTTTATTTATTTATTTTTTGATACTGGGGATTGAACCCAGGGGCACTTGACCACTGAGCCACATCCCCAGACCTATTTTGTATTTTATTTAGAGACAGGGTCTCACTGAGTTGCTTAGGGCCTCACTAAGTTGCTGAGGCTGGCTTTGAACTCCCGATCATCCTGCCTCGGCCTCCCAAGGGCTGGGATTACAGCCTTGCCTATGTAGGAATGCAGGATTTCAATTTTATTTTCATATTTAAGTTTTTCATTCACTTTGAGTTTATTTTTTTATAATGCAAGGTAGTGATTTTGTTTTGTATTCTTTCACATCCACCTGTGACAGATGCCTGAGACTTTTATTTTAGGTGGGGGTAATTTTCCCCATCTTAGTCCCTGCACAGAAGACTACATTTCTTGTCTCTTTTCTGGGCCAGTGTGTGGAAATTTCTAGGCCTTCTTTCATAAACGAGGGTCAATGATGCCTGCAGGGTTTGGATCCAGTTCCTGTGCCTCCTGGAGTTTGGAGGCCCATCTCCTGTCCATGTGGGATCTTAATACTCCAGACCCCAGGGCCTTGTCAGGCCCCCAGCCTCGGTGGGCCTCGGTGGACCCCAGTGCCCTCTTGCGGCCTTGATCTGGCTTCTGCCTGCATGCCTGGCTGCTCCCATCTCCCTCGTTCTGTGTTTAGCTTGGTCGTGAACACGCTAGCTCAGGCACGTGGCTCCAGCGGTCTTGGGGTGCAGTAGGAGGGAAGGCTGTCTTCATCACCTCAGTCTGTGGTGTCGCCTGGAGAGATCCCCGAGAATGGGCATTTAATTCTGAACCTTGGAAACCAAATATACAGCCCCACCAGGCCCTGCATGAAACGCGCCCCCGACCCCGTCACCCCCAGGTGCTCTGCTGCTGCTCTGCTCAGGTGCTGTCTCAGCACTGCCAGTTCCCATTACGTGTCAAACCCCGTTCCAGTTACATTAGCCAACCTCCTGCCCCGGGGACTCCTAACCTTCGGGGTAGCTGCTTTTTGAACTGGAACAAAAGTAGGTAGTGCGGATTCTTAAGTGCCGCTGTTAAACCTATGGGGCAGGCGTCTCCTGCGTGGGGTGAGATGAACGTGCAAGAAAGACATCCCGCCAGGAGACTGGGCGAATCCTCAAAAGCTGGGGCCCCGCCCAGCGCTTCACATCACATCGAGTTTGCCATTTGCTGTTTTCTTTCTTCTCTCTTGCTCTCTCTCTCATTTGTGCTTATGAAATTTACTTAGATTCAAATCAAAGAATATCTTCGCATTTTTCAAGGAGACAGTTCTATTTTTTTTTTTTCCCTTTTAAAGAAGAACATTTTCTGAGCCGGAAAGCAAGGCTCAGGAATCTAGATAATGTGTAAACTAGTTAAAAATGTAAGATGTGACTATAAATTTACACTACTTTGGGGGACACATTATGCAGCAAATTTTATTTATTGTTCAGACATATGAAGTTCCTATTGTTAGCTGTTTGCAGAAAAGTACCTCTTTCTAAAGGTAGTCCAGACACATCTGGAAATCCTTCATATTTTAAAAAATGTCACATCTAAAGGTCTTTGGGCTGTGGTTGTGGTTCAGTGGTAGAGCACTGGCTTAGCATGTGTGAGGCACTGAGTTCAATCCTCAGCACCACATAAAAATAAACAAATAAAATAAAGGTATTGTGTCCATCTACAGCTAAACATAAAAAACAAATAAAAGAATAAAGAAGATTTTTTAAAAATTTTTCTAAGAAGCTCTGCTTCCCCTCTTTGTTTTCTTTTCTTGGTAAAGGGAATTGAACCAGGGTGCTTAACCACTGAGCCACATCCCCAACCATATTATGTATTTTATTTAGAGACAGGCTCTCATTGAGTTGCTTATTGCCCTGCTATTGCTGAGGCTGGCTTTGAATTTGTGATCCTCCTACCTCAGCCTCCCAAACTGCTGGGATTATAGGTGTGCACCACTGCGCCCAGCTAGAGTTACACCTTTTGAAAAAGTAGAAATAGGTACTGTAAACCAACTTGCTTGCTAAAGATAACTAGTAAAGCTAGATAAAGTGTAATTAAATTTTAAAATAATTAAGATAGTGCCCCTGGTTGAAGCACCTGGTGGGAGGGGCAGGAAGAAAGGGTGAGGACAAGAGTGGGCCTGAGCACCTGGAAAGAGGCTGATTATTGGGGCTTAAGGTTTATCTCAAGGCCGAGAGTCTCAGAATTAGGCAAGATGCTGGGCAGGTGCTTTATAGTGCTTCTACTTGGGGGGCAAAGATGATAATTCCCTTCCTGCCCCTGGACACATCTAGAGATGCCCAGGGCCTCAGTTACCAGAAGTGGCCCTCAGGATGTCAGCAGTTGAATTTAATAAGATAGTATAGTCCCATCCAGCCCAGCCATGCCTGGCTCAGAAGCAAAGCATCTCCCCGATTCTCTTTCCCTGCGAGTCATCCCCACAAGTTTAAAGTAGGAAAGGGGCTTCAGGGGAGCTGGAAGTCCCCTGTGCTGCTGACTTTCCAGGGCTTTTAGAGGCCATGATGGTGCTTAGCCCAGGAGAATGAGTGGGATAGTCAGAATGACCAGAGGGAAAGAAACTAAGGATTTACAGGATGAATGGGTGTATTTACAGGCCACCTTCGGGCAGAGATCAAGAGAGTGAACCTAGTGTTGGGGACTACTTTTGTCCTGGGAAACATTTGCAGATCTTGAAAGGGCATCTGAAAGATTGACTGTACTTTTCAAAACCCCTTAGGGCTAGAAAGAAAAAGCTGTGGTCCAGGACCTGCCAGGATGGGAGGTATTGGGATTAGAACCCTGAAGCAAGGGTGGACCAGAACTAAAGTCACCTCCATGTGGACCACAGCCTCCCTTCAAGTGATTCAACAGGCCTAAAAGTCTAAAATTCCAAATCCAAATCTAAATTGGAATAGGACAAATCTGGGTGTCAACAGTGCCCCTAGAATTATGGCATAAATAGGGGGAATCCTCTCTTGGGCAAGATGTATCATCTGAGATCCCAAATTATTTCTACAAATAATATTTCAAAAACAAATGTCTGGAATGCAATTACGAAAAATAGCATGGTGCTACTTGAACCTTAAAAAGTGTGTGTGTGTGTGTGTGTGTGTGTGTGTGTCTGTGTATCCATCCAAATGCTAGCCTTACGCTTAATCTTAACATGTCAAACCCTGTAACATTTTCCTACACTCAGGGATAAGACAAGGATGCCCACTATCTCTGGTTATTTTACATTGCATAGGAATGTTAGCTAAGGCAGTTAAATAAGAGAGAACAATTAGAATCATAAAAATCAGAAAGGAAGAGGCAGACTGTCTTCATTTCAGAAAATATAATTGCATATCTGGAAGAGCTCAACAGAATCAATGGAAAAGTATTAGGTAGATAATAAAATAAGAAAATACAACATATGAAATTAGTTATTGAAATCAATAACCTTCATATATACAAACTGTTTTAAGAGAGGACCCTGTTTACAGTAACATTTAAATACACATAAGCCTAATAAGATAGGCAAAAAATAATGCAAAACTGCAAAATATTCTTGAAAGACTTCAAAATTATTTTGAAGGAATTGAGATGCATACTGTGCTATTAAGTAGGAAAACTCAACATCATAAAGATGTTTTTCTCCCTAATTTAGTTATATATATTCAATGTACCATTAACAGAAACTTCTAGACAAATTGATTGCAAAGTTTATATAGAAGAATAAACAAGTGAGCATGGTGAGGAAATACTTGGAAAGAACACCAATGTAGTGCATGGGTAATCCTATCAGAACACAGTAAAACACTGGCTCAAAAAAACAAAAAACAAAAAAAGACCTGTAGATCAACACATCAGAATAAGATACCCAGAAATATGCTAAGGAAAATTTAGTATATTATTATAAAGCAAGCAGTGAAGCCAGAGGATTTTAAGTAGCATTGAGGTACCTGGATAGCTGTAAAACAAAAGATAAAATTGGAGTTTTTTCTCAGTGTACTCCAGGATAAATTAAAAATGAATGAGTATTTGAAAAACAAATATTAGAAGAAAATATAAGTAAATCTTATTTTTATAACCCCAAATTTCAGAATTCTAACTGACTAAAAAAATTTAGACTCAATAAGAGATTGATAAATTTGATAGATTGATAAATTTGATAAATTTGAAAGAAAACAAAATAAGTAAAGTCCTAAGGTAATTACCAACTGCAAAAATGTACAACTTTTACCACAAAGCATCGATATACTTCATATAATACGGTTTTCCTAAGAATTGAGAAGGAAAAGACGACCCCCCACTACAATAGCCAAGAATATGTCTAGAGAGTTCACAGAAGTGTGCTAATGGCCCTCATTCACAGAGCAGAAAGGCATGTCAGAACTCTGAGATACTATCTCTAACTGATTGAAAAAAATTCCCAATGTTTGACAATGTAAATTTTTGGTGAACCTTTGGGAAAACAGGCATTTTATATGAGTGTGAGGATACAAAGTGGTACAATCTTCATGAAAGGAAATCAGCAATCTCTAGCAAAATTACTTATGCATTTCCCACTTAATCCAGTAATCACCTTCTAAGATTAGATACAGCTGAAGAGAGAATTGCAAACTGAACAATAGGTCAGAAGGAGGAAACACAAAGAGAAAAATGATATGAAATAACTGCAGGGGTAAGAGACACATATATTGAGTGAAAACATCTAACATACATTTAATTGCACAAAAAGGGAGGATGGGGGGCACAGTAATAGTTTAAAAAAGAAAATGGCTAGAAGGTCATATATATCCTTGGGGGCTGAGGCTGGCATTTTCGATAAGCATGATGGACCATACGTTAGTAGATGAGTTAGTGGATTTTCAGAGGACAAAGAATGAATCAAGTCAGGACCATGCTCCTCCCAGAGGGACAGAGGCAGAGACTTCAAGGCGGTAGCTGTCTCCCTTGCATCCTGGAATTTTTCAAGTCCTCATTCTAGTACTTTGTGATGTCCATCTGTATTTCCTATTCTTTGCTTTTCTGAATCTTTATACTCAATTCCTCTTTACTTAAGCTTATTTTTTAAGTTTTTTTTTAAGTATTTGGGGGATAATTTTTTCTAACAGATTCACTGCCATTACACCAGCTTTGCCTAAGTGGAATAAACTTTACTTGGTTATGGTATATTATTCTAATGCATTATAGATCATTCTTCTTTTCATTTACTAGTATTCTGTTTAGAACCTTTATGGTTTTTGTTAGATTAAGCAATATTTCTCTTTTCTTTCTCATATTTTGATGTCAAGACTATGCAGTCTGCTGGGTGCGGTGGTGCACGCCTGTAATCCAAGTGACTTGGGAGGCTGAGTCAGGAGGACCGCGAGTTCAAAGCCAGCCTCAGCAACTTAGTGAGGCCCTAAGCAACTCAGTGAGACCCTGTCTCTAAATAAAATACAAAATAGGGCTGGGATGTGGCTCAGTGGCTGAGTGTCCCTGAGTTCAATCCCTGGTTCCAAAAAAAAAAAAAAAGACTATGCAGTCTCGTAAGTTGAATTGGAAGCTTGATATTTTCTGTATTCTGGAATAGTTTAACTCACAGAGGGACTATTTATATCTCCCTCAGTGCTTTGATAGAACTATCTTTAAAATCCATCTGAATCCACTATTTTATTTTTGGGGTAATTCTTTGAAAACATTTTCATTTTTTCTCCTAGGGATTGTTTTCTAGGTAGGTTCCTATTTCCTTCTGATACTACTCTGATGACTAACTTTTCTAGAAACGATCTCATTTCCTCTTTTCATCCAGATTTAGAGACACTATTATCACATCTTCAGGTTATAGAGTCAGGGTATTGTTATTTCCCTTTCTCTCTGCACACTCTTGCCAAGAGTTTATTTTATTTTATTTTATTTGACTTTTAAAGGAAAATATCTTGACATTACCCATCAATTCTGCCTTTTTATTTTTTAAAATTCATTATTTTCTGCTTTTATCTCAACTAACTATTGTACTTCATTTTGGTTTATTTTGTTTTCCTTTTCTTACTTTTGAGTGAAAATTAATTTGTTTTGTTTAGTTCCTTAATTTCCAATTGATTTTTTGGAGTGTTAGTCTAAATTTATGACTATGACATTAGATGCCTTCTTAAGAAACCTGAAAACATTATTTCCAGATTCCAGACATGGCACTGAATTAATTATATTATTCTATTCAAGGAATCAATTTGAGATAATTCACATTAAAATATGAAGTTATATCTTCAAGTGAGAATAGAAAATTGTAGTCTTGTAAATTAAAAAGATATCTTTCTATAAAAATATTAAAGAAATGTAATGACCTGTTTCTTTTCTGTTATTTCTACTTGACCATTCAAATTCCATTTCCTAAACCTGCAAAAAAAAGTATGTGCCCCAAAGGAACATCTTTCTTTTAAAAAGTTCATCCCACTTTTCCAAAGTCTTTCCTATTAAAACCACTTGACAGCCCTCATTCCTTTCTAACCAACCAGTTTTCCAAGTTCCACCAACTTTGTTTAGAAGCATTTTAAATTTTTTATTAATGTGGAAAAGGGATTCATTTCCATTGAAGAGAACTTGTTCAGAATTTCCAAAATGAAACTTGAGCTTGGACAAAGAAAGCTTCAGACAGAAAGGCTAATTTTTCATAAGCTACTGAAAACAGGGGCCGTAAAATGAAAGTCTGTCTGTGACCTTCGCCTCCGTGGTTCCTGCCATGGGACTGAATGACCATTCTTCATTGTTGTTCTGTGACTCAGGCCTTGTGCATGAATCTGGTAGAAGACAGAGCACACAGCAGGGCGATTCTCCACTAGTTTAAATTGTTTATGGTTCCTTTTGTGCCTATAATTCACAATTTAAACATTCCTCTATGTGCATTTGTTAATGTGTCACTCAGGCTTCACACTGGGGCTTTTGAGAAGTTATGCAGGGATACTTTGTGAGATGTCTCCTAACCATGGAGCAGAAGCGGGGCTGGGGATGGGAATATGACCTTCTGCCCCGACAACATGTGGAAAGAACCCAGGGTGACTGTGGGAATCTGGGGAAAGAGAGGATTCCTCCCACCACTGAATGAGATGCAGCAAACAGGTGCTCCAGTACTGGGGGGGAATGTACAGGAGCATAGAGCCTGGGGGTCGGAATGAGAAGACAGGGGCGGGAGGTGACTCATGAACCAAGAGGCAGAATCAGGCCAGTGAGGAAAACGGTAATTACGTGCCAGGTGGAGAAACAGCAGGAGCAAGTCTGGACAGTGTGGAGAGGTGGATGTGTAACAGGGGTGTGCACAGGACTGAAGCAAGCAGAGGCAGGACCTGATGCAGGAGAGGGACTCCAGCCAGGGAGGGTTTTGTGTGCCACACCAAGGAGGGCACTGGCATTGTCACATGGGAATTGGGGTGGGAAAGGGTGGGCTGCCTGGGATCAGGGAGGTCGGTTAGGAGGCCCTGGTAATTATCCAGTTGACAAGAGTTGTAGCTGGCATTCAAAAATCTACCATGGTGGCAATGTAAAGTGAAAAGATTCTGCGATATTAGAGGCCAAATCTATTACTCTTGGTCATTGGCTAGATACGGGGCCTGAAGGAAGAGAAGGGTTTAGGTTTCTGGCTTTACCAACAGTAATGCCATTTGGTAAGCCAGATCATGTAAGTAGAAGTTGTCTACAAAATGCTAGCAGAGTGGTTAGAGGCTGGGAGGCACTAAAAAAGTGGGGGTGGCTTGAGACAGTCACATAGAAAATGGCAAGCTGGCCCGAGATGGGTTAAGAGCACCGGGGTCAGCTGAGGGTGGGAAGCATGCATGGCAGAGTCTGCATGGCTGTGCGATTTTCCCCCCTGGCTTTGAGAGGGATGATGTTAACTGATATCCTGTCTGGAGCAGGTGTCCCTTAGATCAGAGGGGGATGCCCTGAGATGCCAAAGGGTCCCACCAATAACACTTAGGAGATGGAAACGGTCCAAATGTCTATCAGTGAATGGATGGATAAACAGAACGTGGTGTGCCCATACCACGGAACTCAGCCCGAACAGGAGGAAATTCTGACACATGCCATGACATGCGCAAACCTGGAGGACACAATGACAAGTGCAATAAGTTAATCAGGGAAGGAGAAATACTTCATGACTTCACTTTTATTGGCACCGAGATTAGTCAAGTTCACGGAAACAGAAAGTAAAATGGTGTTTGCCCCTGACACTACTGTCTTGAGTACTTAAAAATGGTGGAGCTGATTAACATTTGTGTTATGTGTTTTTGCCCGGTTATTATTTCCTTTAAAGATTAAAAAAGACACGTTATAAACAAAAAAGATTCTTGGCTTGACTTATAATTAAAAACCTGCTAATGTAGCCGAGTGGGAGGGTCTCACTTCCCTCTCACCTTGTGTCTCTGCTGGTCCTGGGTCAGGCTCAGCCTGGGACCTGCTGTCCTGACAGCTGGGGGCTGACTTTGGTCATGACCTTGGGATTCACCTGATGTTCCCTGTGGCCTGCCAGCCCTGCCTCAGGTGAGGAGGGCATCTGGTTTTGCTTTGACCAGCTCTTGTTTGGTGGAGAACACAGGGAACTGATTTCTCTTGTTCCTCACACAAGTCCATTTTGTACAGCTTGGCAGAAGGTCACCGTTTTACACATCACTACATTGTAAGGCTGAGAAGGTCTCCATGATGCATTTAGCTGTGCTGAGCTTTGGCTGTGGTTTGTCCCCCAAGGGTTCATGTGTGGGATCTGGGTCCTCAGGGCCATGGTCATGGGAGGTGGTGTGAAACCTTTTTAAGAGGTGGGGAGTCTAGAGGGAGGTCCTTAAGTAGTTGGGGTGTGTCCTTGGAGAGGAAAGCTCCTAGGAGACCCTGAACTGGTTTTTATAAGATGGTTATTATAAAGAAACAAGCCTGGCCCCTCCACAGCCTTTCTGGCTAGCTATCCCCATGTGATTGCAGTCTCCCATACGGCTCTGTGATCCCATCCACCATAAGGTCCTCACCAGAGCTGAGCCAATGCTGGTGCCATGTCCTTGAACCTTCAAAATGGTAAGCTAAACAAACATCTTTTCTTTACAAGTGGCCCGGGGGATGGGGGCATAGCTCAGAGGTATACTATTTGTCTGGCTTGAGCAAAGCCCAGGGTTAAATGTCTAGCACAGGGAAAAATAAGCCTCATTTATTTTGTTACAGTACAAACAGTGGACAAATATAAGCTCTGCGTAACAACTTAGAGTGAGTGAAACAGTCCAAGAGGAACAGCAGAGAAACACAAGATAAGATCAGAGCTATGGATCGATCTCTCGAACTCATATTGCCTGGTGCAAGTATGAGAAAAGAGCTTCATCTGTGACTGTAAACGTCCTACGCAGCCATCAGAACACCCGTGTTACAAGGTCCACCATGCTCCTGAGGCTCGTTCCATAGCCACTTGTTAGCACATCTCCTACCCCAGGCAGTATATTGGCTGTGAGAACCCAGCCATGAACAAGATAGGCAAGCACTGCTTCTCCTGGGAGTCATATTTTAGGGGCAAGTAGAAAGAGAAATAAGGCAAGAAATAAGGATTTTGAGAGGATCATGAGAGGTGAATGGACTAGAAGGAGGCTGGGATCGGGGGTGACTGTGGATTAGAAGTTGAAAGCTGCTAGGCTCTGGGTGTCAATAAAAAGAGCCTGAGCCTGAGGATTTGGGAAGGGACTTTCAGGGCAGGGGCATAGGGGATACAAAGGTTGAGAGTAATGACTTCAGAGACGTCGCCCCTGTGGTTGGAACGCGCGTGGGAGGCAAAGCTGGTCAGAGGTCAGCAAGATAATGAGAGGCGAAGCAAGCCAAGGTTCAGCTCAAAGAGTAAAGAGGAAGAGTAGCAAGCAAGCAAGTCTGATGTGCGGAAGCTTTTCAAAGGTCCTCCTGTGTGGTAACTGCGATGCACACGGGAGTGCAGAGCCGGGGACGGCCGGCAGGGGGCGCTGGCACTGCCTGGGAGACTGCAGCTCGGATTAGGTTGATGGGCCTGGGTAAGATCCCCCTTGTCCCTGGGAGAAGAGAAGGGGTCCTAGCTGTGGGCCCCGCGGTACCACCGTGGCTTTTCGGGATAGCTGAATTATTCTCTTTTTAATTGACTCGTGACAATGGTACGCATTTATAGGGCATAGCATGATAATGCAGTATGTGAATATATTGTATGATGATCAAATCAGGGAGATTGGCATGGCCCTCCCTTTAAACGTGCATCATTTCTTTGAGTTGGGAAGCTTCAAATTCCTTTCTTTTAGTTCTTTATAAAAGATACATAAGCACTTGGGAGGCTGAGGCAGGAGGATCGTGAGTTCAAAGCCAGCCTCAGCAACTTAGTGAGGCCCTAAGCAACTCAGTGAGACCCTGTCTCTAAATAAAATACAAAATAGGACTGGGGATGTGGCTCGGTGGTGGAGTGCCCCTGGGTTCAATCCCCAGTTCCAAAAAAAAAAAAAAAATACATAAATGGTCGTGAACTGTAGTCCACCTACTGTGCTCTGCAGCAGCTAATTCCTTCTCTGTTTTGAGGCCTACTGTCCAATCTCTCTCTCCTCTCCTCTCCCTGCTCCCAGCCTCTAGCCGCCCAAGTTCTACTCTCTTCTTCTACAAGGTCAACTTTTTTTTAGTTTCCCCAAATGAGTGAGAACTTCTGGTATTTGTCTTTCTGTGCTCATTTCACGTAACGTAATAATCTCCAATTTCATTTACATTGCTAGAAAGGACAGAATTTCATTCTTTTTATGACCAAACTATATTCCATTGTGTTTAAATACCACATTTTCTTTAACCATTCATTCATTGATGTGCACCTCAAAGAATTCCCTGTCTTGGCCGTTATAAATACTAGAGCTTTGCTTTTCTTGGTTCTGAAGTCCAAGAGAAATTTCTCAGAATGGGGAGAGATCTTTATAAAGGGACATTAGAATACTTGCAGAAAAATCCACTACCTTCTGCCTCAGCCTCCACCAATCCCCTCTGCCCCTCCTGAACCCCTAGGTCAGACATGGCACCTCTTTCATGACATGGCAACTGGGGAGTCTTCAGCCCTCACTTATTTTGATGCAAAACCCAAGGAAGAAACTGAGAGTAGAGGGTGAAGAAAGTGGAGAGATGTTGGTCAATAGGAACAAAGTCTCCCTTTGTGATTGCCCACTGCGCAGGAGGAGTAAATTCCAGAGACGTGCTGGACAGCGTGCATGAAGACTGCCGTTAATCATAGAGCACTGTATTCTTGAAATTTACCAAGACAGTATCTCTTCAGTATTCTCCCCTATTCTCCCCCCCACACACACATGCACGCGCGCGCACACACACACACACACACACACACACAAGTAGGTGAAGTGATGTAGATATGTTAATTAGCTTCATTGTGATAATCATTTTTCAATGCAAAGCGTCATACTGTACTTCACAAATATACAATTTTTTTATATGTCAATTATACCTCAAGTTAGATGGGAGAAAAAGCAACCAAGGAAGGGCCAAGACTGGGAAGAATGATCAAATTAAAAGAAGGTAGGGCAGGAGTGTTCTATTGCAGATTCAGAAGCAAGAATCATAGGAACTGAATAAAACCCAATCTGAATGCCAGGCCTTCCATTGAGGCACTTCAAAGTCTAATTTTTTGATTTTGGGGTTTTGTTTTTGGTACTGGGGATTGCACCCAGGGGCCCTTAATCCCTGAGCCACATCTCAAGCCCTTTTTTGTATTTTATTAGAAATAGAGTCTTGCTGAGCTGCTTAAGGGCCCTACTAAGTTGCTGAGGCTGGCCTTGAACTAGTGATCCTCCTGCCTCAGCCTCCTGAGCTACTGGGATTATAGGTGTGTGCCACCACACCCAGCTCCAGAGTCCAGTTCAGATATGTCATCTCTTCATCACTGTGACCAAAATACCTGACAAGAACAACTTACAGGAGGAAAAGTTTATTTGGGGCTCACAGTGTCAGAGGTTCAGTTCATGGACAGTTGACTCTATTGCGCTGGGCCTGAGGTGAGGCAGAACATCATGGTGGAAGGGAATGGCAGACAAAAGCTTCTCAGCTCATGGCAGCTGGGAAGCAGAAAGAGAGTTCAAGGAACCAGGGACAAAATATATAATTCCCAAGGCAGGCCCCTGTGACCTACTTCCTCCAGCTACACCCTACCTGCCTACAGTTACTGTAAAACTCAAGAAAGGATCGGCGCGGGGCCTTTGCAGGTAGAGGTCCCAAAGGCGGAGGCGGGCGAAAAGAATGCGCTCGCCAGAGTCAGACAATAGTGGTAGCTTGATTTTATTGGAATGTGTGTCCCGGGCGAAATCTCTAGCCCCCCGGGGGTGAAAGTCGGGGTGGGAGAGCCAGGAGAAATCGCACGTGGCTTTGGCTGCTCAGGGTTTTTATACAGAGGAAGGGGGTCAAGGGGTTCTGCCCAGGAAAAGGTGGACCCAAGGTGGACGTCAGGGTCAGCAGGTCTGCCTCATTGGTCACTTCTGGCACAGTGTGTTGCTAGGTGACCGTGCTCCCTCCCCCTGCAACCACCCAATTAGACCTAACAGTTACCACTAAGTAACCCATTCAAATGATTAATCCACTCAATGGATTAATCCATGAAATGAGTTACAGCTCTCATAATCCAATCATCTCACCTCCTGCATTAACACAGGCGCTTTTGGGGGACGTCTCTTCTCCACACCATAATAGGAGATGATTAAGGAAACCGGCACATTTGGAGACAAATTACGAAGCAAACCCCAAGAAAACACTCTCAGTTAGAAAACCGTCACTGGATTCCACTGCATCCTGATTGTATATGTGGTTTTCTCTACTCTGTCATTTCCCCTCCAGCTTTCCTTCCTGGTACACAAAGAAACTGGCGTATGTGACAGGATCTTTTGTACCATTATTTTTTAACTAAATGGTCAGCAATCTAGCTGGCTGACAGCAGAAGGAAATGGGTGGAGAAAAGTTCTCTGTAAAAAGACCCGTTAGTGGCTTGCTCATTCCACTTTTATTTTTGTATGTCATTGTGTTATCTTTCTTTCATTGTTTGACAAATAATAGCAGCAACAATCACATAATCCTTAGCATGGCGTGCCTGATTGGATTAGAGAATTTCAGTAAGTTTCAATTATCATTGTAAAACCATAGACAGTTTTATGACTCTTTTTGTATACAGCTGTTACACATTGGGCACTCTGTTTTTAAGTTGGGGTAAATTTGTCTAAACGAATGAATCCTAGGGAGCTTTCCTTTCAAGAGTCTTTTTAGATGAACTTCTTGTTTAAAAGTAATAATATGAAAACATTCATCACTGTATTGGCAGAACAGTGAACCCATTTCTTACAAGATGTCCATCAAGGGCAGGTCTACGGCGTCACCTCAGGGCTAAGACCCCCTGAGACACGGGGCCACGACAGAGTGTTCAAGGTGCACAACTTGCTAGAGACTGACTTGATCAGGGCCAAGTGTGGCATGGTTAGAGGGATAGATGGGTGGCAGATCTTTGGGGGAACTTCTGGGAACATTCCTCACCACCCCTCCATGGTGTAGTCACCTTGACTTGGATACTTTTAGGTGGTCAACTTCCTGGAACTTGGGGGAACAACCTGGTGCTTTCTCGAAGAGCCCTACAGCACGAGTCTGGGGTGGCTGAAGACACTGCTGTAAGGACTTTCTCAGCAAGAGACTTCAGGAACTTTGCAAAAAAGACTTCATTGCCCCAGCTCTGGTATCTTCCAGGAGAGGTTAGAGTAGAGGCCAAATATGTAAGTTTTTATCTTTCCTTTCTCACATGTTTGGTATGTAGTAAGACATTCTATGAAGTTTGAATAAATAAGTTACGGCTGTAAGAAGACTGATTTTCTAATTGCTTTACATCCTAGAACAGGGTGGACCATATTATCCTATCTCTCCCTTCATTTCCTGGAAGCCCAATAAAGTACCAAAAATGTGTCAGAAGAGTAATGCATTGTCTTTTTTACCTGTGCTTATTTTAATTCAATATCTCATATTTAGTACATCTCATAGCTTTTGCAAAAGCAGATTTTCACCAGTAACGTGATCTCTCCCACACTCCCAGTCCTACCTGATCAACTGAACATGACTTTGACGGTTCGTCCAACAATTAACATAATAAGCTCATGCTGAGTCTATTAAGACATAGACTAACATTATTTTAACTAGTCAGTGGATCCTGAGAGGGAAGCTTAGATGTGGAAAACTTGTTTTCTTTTTTTTAAATTTCAGAATTAATGTAGAGCATTCATCAAACGTTTATATAAAGGAGAAGGGGGAATGGAGAGATGATGATTGAAGGCCACAAAATATCCATTAGACAGGAGTATTATAGTTTCCTAATTCTGTTGCACAGCATCGTGAATACAGTTCATAAGAGAGTATTGCACATTTCAAAATTGCTGAGAGAGTAAATTTCAAATGTTCTTACCACAAAAAAATTAAGTATTTGAGGTGATGAATATGTAAACTAGGTTGATTTAATTATTGCACCTCATATTCATAAATCATAACATTACTTTTTACTCTGTGCATTTGTACAATTTTAAATTATCTGTGCATAATAAAGAAGGGAAAAAACCCCAATCCCCCCAAAAAGTTTATATGATGATGTTTGCGAGACCCTGTTCACAATTCTTGCCCAATATTCATAAATTTTAGTTTTGATCTTCTAACTAGTCTCTGATTCAGTTGCTGTTGAACCCATTTCACTGATAGGAATATCAAGGCTTGCAGAGAGATGGGTAGTTCAAGATCACGCCACTAAGAGGCAGAAATGAGAGTGAAACCCATTTACTGAGGCCAAATTCCTACATGTAATATTTATGTGTTGTTGTTTTCACTTTATAAATAGTTCCAAATTTTCATAAAAGCTGTAAGATTCAGAATAGCACTCACCCTTTACTAAGATTCACTTACTGTTGATGTGTATATAATTTTTTTTTTTGAAATACAGTGGCATAACTATGTATATTGAGGCCCTTTAGCCTAGAATACTTCAGGGCATATTAACTAAGAATAGGAACATTCTCTTGCAGAACCACACAGTATTTATCAACTTGATTACATCTAACACTGATCTAATTTATTTAATTTACCATCTGCATTTCCATGTTGACAGTTGACCCGATGATGCCCTTATTATTTCCTCCAGGGTGGAATCAGTCTAGGGCCAGATACTTGTATCCATTTGTCATGTCCCTCTGGTCTGCTTTAATCGAAAACATTTTCCAAACCTTCATTTATCTCTTATGGCAATGGTACCTTGGCAGAATATGCCCCCCCCCCACCTTTAAAAAATAGAACAAGTATTTGTTTGTGTGTGTCTGATGCTTCCTCAAAATCAAGTGAGGAAATGAAATACTATTTAACCAGGTGACATTGGTCTCTGGGTCTCACTTCTGGAGGCCATGGTGTTTTTCTGCCCCTCACTGTTGGTGTAGATTTTGACCACATCGCTTGGTCCAGAGGTCAACTGATCTTCCCACTGTGTGAATGCTATTTTCTCCTTGCAGCTAGCCTGCGGTCCATGGGGAGACTGGAACACAGCCACCAGACCCAGGAAGCAGGGCATGCGTGGGGTGGAGAGAGTGGTGTGGTGACAGAAAGATTCTGAGATGCCTAGACTTAATTAGAAAGCCTAGGGCTTTGAGGAGGAAAGAGATAAAGGAAGTGAATCACCATCTGCAGGGAAATCAACACAAGACCTGTTCTCATTCCTGAGTGTAGAAACCCCAAGTAAATTCCACGGACTGAAATCCCACTGTGGAAACTGCAGGGCCACCTTGTTCCCTCCAGGATCACCAGGCCTCCAACCAACCTGGAAGCAACAAGTATTTCTCCTTGTGGACTGGCCTCCTGTCCCAAACCTTGACCTGCTTTGCCTCATCCCACCCTTTTCATCTATAGCCAATGTAATTTTAATGTAGATAACTTGTGTTTTCCTTCCTCAAATTGTTGTTATAAAATACTGTTAGCTCCAGGTCCTGTGGACATTTCCCAGCTGCCATCTGTCCGTGCTGCTGGAAGTTGTGGAGACTTGTCCTGAGATCTGATGATTTTTCTGGCTAGCATCTGCAGAGGCTAGATTTAGAAATGTCTGTGTCTCAAGAGTTTTGGTTTCACCTGCAATTGGGAAGTTTGCATGCCCTTTAGTTGTCATTATATTTTGGATCTGGAATGGTCCCCCAAGGCTCGTGTGTTAAAGACTTGACCTCCAGCTGGTGGCATATGGGAAGTGGTGGAACTTTAACTCCCAGTGGGGTCTAGTTGGAGTATTTTAGTCAGCTTTGCATTGCTGTGACCAAGAGAGCCAACAAGAACAATTTAGAGGAGGAAAAGTTTATTTGGGGCTCATGGTTTCAGAGGTCTCAGTTCATAGACGGCCAGCTCCATTGCTCTGGGTGCTAGGTGAGGCAGAACATCATGGCAGAAGAGTGTGGTGGAGAAAAGCAGGACAGGACATAGTCCCAGGAAGCAGAGAGTGTTCCTCACCAGGGACATAATACATACCCCAAAGGCACACCCCCAGTGACCCACCTCCTCTAGCCACACCCTACCTACCTGTAGTTATCCCCTATCAGGGGATGAATGCACTGATTAGGTTAAATGTTTCATAACCTAATGATTTCACTTCTAAACTTTCTTGCATTGTCTCATACATGAGCTTTTGGGGGACACCTAATACCTAAAACATAACATGAAGGAAGTAGGTCTTTGGGTTGTTACCTTGAATGGTATATTGGGACCTGGCCCTGGCCTTTCCTCTCTCTGTCTCTTTTTCTATCTCTCCATCTCTTTGTCTCTGTCTGTGTGTTTCTGCTTACAGATTGAAATCTCTGAAACCAAGAGCCCAAATAAATCTTTTCTTCTTTAAGTTGCTTTTCTCAAGTATTATGTCACAACAGTGGAAAGCTTACTAACACAGTCATGAAGTCCTACTGATGTCTCAGGCATTTTGATTAAGGCTTAGATATTGCTCTAGGCAGAGCATTTGGAGCTTCAGCATTTCTATGCTCCAATGAGCTCCAATGAGCTCCAATGAGCTCCAAGCTTGCAAGTATGACATTAGAAAGTAACAGAGTCACCTCCTGAAAGAAAAAGAAATGGAATCTTAACCCTTAAAGCTATATTTGAGGGTCAAATATATCAACATGTGTCTGAGATTTCAGGAAAAGGCATTTTTTCCCTGAAGGGAGATTGACAGAGGGAAGTCTGGCTGTTTCATTCCAGAGGCTGGGAGAAGTTGCAAGGAAATATTGATGGAAATACATGAGAAATAGACAACAGAAGAACTTGTTCTACCTAGCCTGCTAAGGGGAGGTACACATAGGAGAGAACTGTCTATGAGCCGCAGTGCTTGGGGCCAGGAGGGTTTATTACAGAACAGTTTGACTCAGCATGAAGAGAAGCAAGGCCATGCTTCCTTACACACACAGGGAACATCTGGACTCCTACATCTGTTCATAGCATGTGACCAACCATAGAAGGTTAAAAAGAAAGAATGGAATAATCTGTGTAGAAAAGATGGGAGGAAGAAAAAATAGATCCAGATGTTCAAGTTTTACTATTTAGTAATTGACTCTGGGCATGGAATTTGCATTTGACCTTTCTGTCAGTAGAGTAAAAAAACAAACAAAAAAATGATCAGTTAATGATTGGTTTTTCATTTCCATGAGAAAGAGCTCATCAATTACTTAGGAAAAACAAACATTGCCTGATGGTTAAATATGCATACAACTGCCTATAATGTGCTATTGGTAAGAAAGCTTTTCTTCCAGTCAGGCTCTTGTCAATTTTCTTTGTGATTATTTTACCTGTTAGCACCATGATTCAAAGGTCTGTCAATGCTGTAATATGGGGAAGACTCGACCCTGAGGATGGAGAAGTATCAAGCATGTCACATCATGTTGAGCGTGCACGGACTGATTAACCTCAGAGTTATCCTAAATCCAGGGACAGGGTTTGGTCTGATTCCACTAACTCCACAAAGGAGTGCATCAAGTTTATCGGGTGCTATAAAACATGAAATCCACCCTCAAAAACTTACAGAAGAGAAATCCCATAGTTGTGCAACAACAACAGAAGAGACTGAAGTAAAAGATGGAAAATTACAATGATGCAATAATAGCTTATGGAACACTCTAAATCCTGTCCTTAGAAGGGATTTTAGTTTTTATTTAAGGATCTTGCAAAGTCATTTTTGCTTTAAAGGACTCCATCAAAGTGGTATTTGTGGGGGATAGGTAAGGGGTGGATTTATTTATTTGGTTAGTCGGTCAACAAACATGAAATGAGCTCCTATGTGAGCCAGGCCACGAGATGGAGATGAACTTCTGGTCCGAGATGCCCTCGTTCTGAAATGCACAATGGAATAGAGACATCATGTGCAGTTCAGGAAATCATAATATTGCTATGTGGTTGTAGAACACTGAAAAATTATTTTAAAACCTTATTTTCATAGAATTGAGTCAGGTCATTATTAGCATGGCTAATTTCCCTGGCAGATTAGGGGACTCCTTTATCAACCCTCCTCACCTGACCACAAGGGGGTGCTATGTGTAGCATCCCCAAGAAGGGATCCAATTAAACATGGCTGTAGACCAGCCAAATGCTGGATCCTAAAGGATGCTTCAAAGCATCCTAGGTTAGAGCCCAGAGACCTTGGTTACCAGGCGATCGAGTGCTTCTCATTTGAACTCTTGGGGGCTCTCTTCCAACTGGGGCAGCCATCTGGAAGGAGTAAATGCCCAGAAGTTTACCTCCCTTTGCAAACAATAGGGGACATGATGATTTGTCTCTAGCAGACTTTCTGCTGCACAACAGGTCCCTGCAAGTCCTCTTCTCATTGTTCCCTGCAGATCTGCTGTTTTCTCGCCTGTTGATTTTCCTTCTGCAAACAGGACTGGAGGACCTCTTATTCAACTAAAACCTTTTGTCAAACCTCAGGTCCTTTCTAGTGTTGACTGGACATCTAGACAGACAGGTAGAAATAATTGCCAGGACAACCCTAAACTCAGCAGCCTTTTACATTTTTATATCCTCCTAAAATACACCCACACTGGTCTTTGTCTCAGTGTTTCAACATTGCACAAAAAATAAGTGCAATAACTCTGAACTAAGTTGCTTCTCCACCAACATTTAAAATGTCCCATTTGCGACCATTGTTTTAGAGACTGCAACCTCTTTAATAGGTATGGAAGTCGCAAAGGGCTCAGATGGTTCTGGAAATCTCTTGTTATGCTGCTGGGGTCATAAAGGAGACTCGTAAACCGCTTTTGGACGATGATGCTGGGGGAGGGAGAGCTGGTGTCTTGTGTCTGCTGGTATCTTGACTGCCAGGCGGGCCAGAGAAAATTAGGGGTATGTTTTCATTTAACATCATTCTTTGCTGACTCTCGTCTCCCTGGAAAATGGTCCGTGAGGAGACAAAATAAGGTGCCCTTTCTGTTAACTCAGTTTTCTTTAATTATAGTCATTGGGAGATGACTTAAATCATGTAGTGAGGTATGGAGGTGATTTTTTTCCCTACCTCCCAGGCTGCAGAGGAATTTGTTTTAGAGACTGGTGATGGTAAACTCAGAGATAAAAGTCAGTATGTTAATTTTTTTAGTTGTTCTTTTTAGAGTTTTCTCCCCTGCCTGCTGGCCTCTACTTATTAAAACCCTTTCAAGGTTATTTTTTTCTTTAAAAAAAAAAATAGCCATAGGATCAGCATGTGCTTACATGTCACAACCTGGGAGGAAGTAAGGCGAGTTGAACTTGGTCTTCTCCTGACACACTTTGGGGCTTCTTGCTCAATGTTTTGCCCTCCCTGTGCTCAGTGCGGGGCAGAGAGACCGTCAGTGAGGACTGAACCCCAAGCTGGCCCCATGGAGGTGGATGCATCCTAGCTCATCAATGGATCTGCGTCTGTGTGGATGCCCAAGCCAGAAACCCTTGTCCTGGTTCCTGCCCACGTGTGCCATTGCAGATCACCACCGCTCCTGTGGTTCTTGCCTCCACATCTCCAGAAACTTTCCTCTTCTCTGCATTTCTACCTCTCCATTCTGATCCAAGATCTTGCCTTTCTCCTGGAGCGGATTTGGTGGCCTCTGAGCTGAGGTCCTGGCTTCGCTCCGCAGGGCCCCTCCTGACCGTTCTCAGAGCTGCCGCCAGAGTGCTATTTTCATAACAAGTTTGCTCTCACTCATCACACCCCTATTTTAAGCCTTTCAGTTGCTCTCAGGATAGAACCAAAATCCTTCCTGAGGCTTCTAAGGCCTTGCCTGTCCCAGCACCTGCCACCGCTCAGCCTTACCCCTGGCCATCCTCCTTCCCGCCTGAGCTCCCAGCACACTGGCAGCCTCCGGGCTCCTGAATATGGAGGATCCTGGCATCCTCAGACCTTTGCCCTAGTTGTCCCCCCACTTGGAGGGACATCATTTCCTCTCTTTGCCTAAGTAAAGTATTGACTCATCAGATCCAATGCCTTTTCCTAAAGGAAGCTGTCCCTGCCCTGTCACTCCAGGTTAGGTCTTAGCATTCCTTACAGTTGCAGGTTTCCTTGTTTTTTTTTTTAAGCAATACTTTTTTTTTTTTTAGGGAATGTTGGCCTGCGTTCATTTTATGGAGGCCTGTGAATCGTGTAACTGATCTCATTTCCTTTATATCATTGGCTTTCCAGAAAGCTCCAGGTCAAGTATCGTAGGCAGTCCTTATTGGCTTCACTGACTTCACATCAGTGGCTGAGTCAGGTGTCTTTCTTGCTTCTTCTCTCCCTATCTCTTCTCATCCCCACTCCACTTTTCCTGACTTTGCAAAAATGCAAAGCTCCGATCTCTGTGGAGTGTAATTCTAGCCAGTCCCTTCCATCGCCCCAGTCACCTCTGCTTGCCCATTCCTGATCACCGGCCTTGGGCAGCCCTGTGGGTTTCCTCTTCCGTCCAGGGAGAGCTTCCTTTAGGATCCATCTCTGGGACTCCGCCCTCTGCATGTGGCTATTTCCACCCAGCCCAGATCACTGACTTTTCTCATTCTCTATACTCTCTTCCCCTGTAGCTCTCAGGTGGGCATTTGTCTATAATCAACCTTACATCATCTAAAGGCCATGTTTATTTTGTGTCTCAAAGAAAGCAGAAACGAGGTCTTCCCCTTCTTTTCTGCCCCTGTGGTGCCCAGGCCATGGCTGGCAGGAGGCTGGGAGGCTCCCCTGTCTGGGACAGTTTGTGCCTTATGATAGGGAGTAGTTGCCTGTTCTGGCTGGCCAGGCAGGAAATGTCCAATGGATAAATGAATCCTTGTTGATTTTTATGTTCTCTGGTGAATGACAATCTTTCTTTTGTCATAATTCCTCAAAAAATGAAGAATATGGATATGGTTTATGAGGTAATGTTTGACCCCTCCTCCAATTAACTATTAGTCACAAGAGATTAGGGAAACACATTTGTCTTCATGGTGGGTCATGAACTACTCAGTATTGCCTCTAAAGCAAGAGCCTATTATGGATTCAGAAAGCTGAACTTTCCAATTGGACCTTTTCCATGGGATTTTCAATATTCCTGGGAATTGATGAAAATATTGACTTTAAAACACTGGAATATTAAAGTTAATTGGAAAATGCTTTACCTCTTTTAAAAATAAACTTTATTCAAGAAAATAAATACAAGAAAATATCCCCCTTTTGCTAGGTGTGGTGGTGCACACCTGAAATCCCAGCAGCTTGGAAAGCTAAGGCAGGAGGAAGTTCAAAGCTAGCTTCAGCAACTTAATGAGGCCCTAAGCAACTCAGCAAGACCCTGTCTCTAAATAAAATGTAAAAAAGGGCTGAGGATGTGGCTCAGTGGTTAAGCACCCCTTGGTTTAATTGCTGGTAGCAAAAAAAAAAAAAAAGAAAATACACCTCCTTTAAGGTTGCATTTCGGTAAATTTTGACAAATTTATGCTTTCACATAATTACCATAACAATCAAGATGGACACTGTGCTGTCCAATATGGTAGCCACTAACTACATATGGCTATTTAAATTCGAATGAACTAAAGCTATTACAATGAAATACAGTTACACTAGTCACATTTCGGATGTTCGATAGCATTTGAATTGTGTGACTATTTGACAGTGTGACTATTGCTTCCCATCCTGGGGCTGTGCCCATTACAAGACACTTCCGTTATTGTAAAGGTTCTGCAGTGCTGGACACAGCTGATGTAAAATATGCCCGTCATACAAAAGAGTTCCTTTGTGGTCTTTCCCAGGCTGTCCTCAGCCCCCTACACTGGCCTCAGGAATCACAGATCTGAAGTCTGTCTACACAAATTAGGTATGTGTTTCCTAGAACTCCATTTAACTACTTCCACTCAGGCTGGTTGTGGAGGTTAATTCACTCCTGCTTTTACCTGCATAATTAGGTCACTCCTTCCTATTACTGAACAGCATTCCATTTTATGGATATGCCACTGCGTGTTTACCCACTCACCTCTTGGTGACACTTGGGCTATTTACACTTTGGAATGATAATAATGAATAAAGCAGCTCCATTTGGTGTGCACCAAATGTTTTCATTTTTGGGGGGGGGTAAATGAATGTGATTGGAACTGCTAGGTTGTCTGGAAAGTATATGTTCGACTCTATAAAGATCATCAAACTTCACAGCAGGTAAGCTATGGAACCAACCTAGGTGCCCTTCAACAGAAATATGAATGGATAAAGAAAATGTATATATACACAATAGAATATTATCAGACATAAAGAAGAATGAAATTATGGCATTTGCCAGGAAATGGTTGGAGGAGACTATTATGCTAAGTGAAATAAGCCAATCCTAGAAAAAAACAAAGGTGGAATGTTCTCTCTGTAATGAAGATGCTGACCCCCAATGGCGGGGGGAGATGGGAGTGGAGGTTCACCAGATTGAACAGGGTGAATGAAGGGAAAGGAGGGAAGATGGGACTAGAAAAGACAGTAGAATAAATGTTTATATTTGAATACATGACCAGTGAAATTCCACATCACGTACAACTACAAGAATGGAAGTTACCCTCCATGTATGTATAATATGTGAAAATCCATTCTACTGTCATGTATAACTAAAAAGAATAAAAGTAAATAAATAAATAAATAAATGCCTTAAAACAAAAAAAGATCTTCAAACTATTTGCTGAAAAGGTTCTGCCATTTTATATTCCTACCAGCAGTTCTGGACAGTTCCAATCTTACCCATTATTATTGAATTTTTTTTGTTTACTTATTCTATTAATTACTGAGAGAAGGGTTTCAGTCTCCACCTATCATATATTTTCCATTTTTTCCTTTCAGTAATATTAGTTGTTGCTTCGTGTATTTTGAGCCTTTGTGATTGGGGTCGCACACACTGTTATGGTTTGAATAGGAGGTGTCTCCCAAAACTCTTGCTAATGTAGGAATGTTCAGAGGTAAGAGGACTGGATCATGGGAGCTGTGACCTAATCAGTCCGTCCTGGTTTGAATGGACTGACTGGGAGGTAACTGTGAGCAGGTGGGGTGTGGCTGGAGAAGGGGAGTCACCAGGGCCTGCCCCGGAAGGGTTCCTCTTCCCTTCCCCCTTGCCCCTGTCTCTCTGCTTCCCGACCCCACCATGAGCTGAGCCCTTTCCCCATGATGCGCTGCCTCACCTTGGGCCCAGAGCAATGGAGTCAGCCCCCTGTGAACTGACACCTCTGAAACAGCGACCCCAAATAAACTATTCTTCCTTTAAGTTGTTCTTGTTGGGTGTTTTGGTCACAGTGATAAAAAATCTAACTAAAACACACACTGAAGAGTGTTTTGTTTTCTTTATGAATTGGTCCCTTAAGCATGAAAAGCACCTGTTAGGCCCTGTTCTGAATTTTGTTAATAATATCTGCTCCAACTTAAAAATAATATTAGAATGTGTGTTGTGCATTTTTAGATCCTGTTGCTTTTAACTTCTGTGTGTTTTCATTTGCATTGGGTGTCTTTCAACCAACTTTTAGTTTACCCTTGCTTTTTAAAATGCAGTCTGAGAATCTCAGACTTCTAATGGAATTATCTAGCTCATTTACTTTTAAAATTTTTAATTGATAGAATAAATTATACATATTTAAAGTATACAATTTGATGGGTTTGAACATACATATACCTGTGAAACCGTCACCACCAAGAAAATGGCATTTCCCAGAACTCCTTAGGAATCCAGTTCTCCACCACTCCTCTCCCCAGAGAACTACTGATGTGCTTTCAGTCACTATAAATCAGTTTGAATTTTCTAAAATTTTGTGTAAATAAGAACATACCATAAGTACTCTTTCTTTGTCTGGCTTGTTTTTCTTATGACGATTTTGAAATTTATTTGTATTGTGTTTTTTGTTTCAATTATTTTCCTTTTTATTTCTGGTTAGTACTTCATTGTGTGGATACATAGCAATGATTTTATTCCTTCACAAAGATGGACATCTGGGTTGTTCCTAGCTTTTACTATGAAAAATAAAGCAATAATAAATGCTCTTCTTTAAGTCTTTGTGTAGATGTATGCATTTATTTCTCTAAACAAATACATAGGAGAGGAATTGCTAGGTCATATGGAAGGAACATATTTAACTTTTTGGGAAATTGCCATCTATTTACCAAGGCATCGGTACTGTTTCTATGGCTTAAATGCAAGGTGCCCCAAAAATTCATATGTGAGACAATGCAAGAAAGTTTAGTGGTGAAATAATTGACTTATGAGAGCTTTAACCTAATCAGTGCATTAATTCACTGATACAAATTAACTGGGCAGTAACTATAGGCAGGTGGGGAGTACCTGAAGGAGGTGGGTCATCTTGATGAAGTCTAATTTATCAGTTTATTTATTAATTAGATTTTTTATTATTCTACTTATGAAACTTTTGTCTGCTTAAGATCAAGAAGGTTTTCTCCTGTCTTCTAGACATTTTAGAATTTTTAGTTTTACATTTAGTTCTATGATCCATTTGAGTTAACTTTTGTGTAGAATGAAAGGTAAATATTCATTTTTTTTATCTATAGAGAGATCTAGATATTTTAGCACCATTTTTTTAAAAGACATTCCATTCCCCTATTGAAGTGCTTTGACATGTTTGTCAAAAATCAATTAATGTGTATGTGCATGGGCAAAACGTTACAAGGTATATGGAGATATTTTTCAATAAATCTCAGTGGGATACCTGAATAAAAGACTGGGCAGGCAGTAAAAGTAATTTACATAATAATATTTTTTAATTCAAATATGGTTTGCTTTTAGTTCTTTATGTCTACTCCAGAAAGAATAGAATTATTTCCTTTGATTGTGAAACTGCATGAATGGTAATAACCGTATCACAAAAACAGAGGTCCTCCAACCTATCATGGAACACACAGGCTTTCTGGTGAAGAGAAACCTCATTTCAGATATTTGAATTTGGTAATGTATACAGGTTCCAGAATTTTCTTTAGATGAAATGCATTCTGAAGTTATCTCTCTTTCTCTCTCTCTCTCTCTCTCTCACACACACACACACACACAAACTCCTTAATTTTCCTAAAAAAACAAATGGATCTATGGTACTAATAAAATGATCATAATTTAGCTTTCTGTATTAGGAGGGTTCAAAACAGTCAATATTTCATTCCATGACAAAGAGAGAAACTACGGAAAAGAAAATCCAATGGCCATGAAACCAGAGATCTAAAAATTTAATGATTTAAAAACAGTTCTACGTACAAAATGGCAGAGAGTAATACAGATTGAACGTTTTGGTTTTGAAAACATGAAATGTCACCACTTCACTTAGAACAAGTCTGTCACCTGCTAAGAAATACACACTGTACAATGGAATCAACAAGGACACACTGACTTCTTCAAGTGTTACTAATGTTCAGTAACCCCCTTCCTCCCTACGCATTTCCTTGTCACACAACCTCACAGCTTTCAATCTTCCGTTGGCAGCGCAGAGCATTGAGAATTACAATAGCGGTTGTTTAGAAAAGCACCTTCCATATTTATTTCCTTGGATGCTTTATCACACTCAAATCGTGCGTTCCTCTTAAACCATTTCCTGTTCCAATGATTTGGTTGTTCAAAACAAAGCAAGTTTAATTTGGTCAAGGCCTATGTTGCAAAAGAAAATACGTTTCCAAATAAGCAGGAATAAAATAATTTCTACGGACCCTTTTAAAAGACTGTAGAAAACATGCTTCTTGAGTTGGCAATGCTTGGATACATTTTCCCACCAGGCAGGGTGCATTCCACTCACCAGGGATACATCTGATGGCCGTGGTGACCCATCTGTGTCTGCACCAGCAGGCAGGAGGATGGCCTAAGGCATAGATGCTGTGACTAGCTGAGTTGGGGGTGGGGTGAATATCCAAGGTCATCAGCCACACAGAGTTGCTCTCTCTACAGCTGCTGGAAGTGTTGGGTCTGTACCATGTGAATTTTAAGAAGGGTGAGAGACCAAGGATATGGCCTGGTGGCTCTAAGGGGCAGTGACCAAGGAACTGGCCAGTTTCCCTCAGGTAATAGGGGTAGAAGTACCCAAGTGAATGTGAAGAGTCAGAAAGGTCTACTCAGTACCGGCTGATGGAACCATCCCTTCTTTTTGTGAACTATCGCAGTCTGATATGCCTTCATGGATTCCTGTTTCAAATAATGTGGATTTTTGTTTTTGTTTTGTTTTTTTTACCTCTAGAAACATTCTTTGGAAAACCTCATGGTTGAATCACTCACAAATGCAGAAGATCAAATGGCCCCAGGGAAACAAGTGTTATCCTTTTATTGTAGCTTCCTCTCAGTGTTGAAACAACCCGTCCCAGCCAGGGCCACGGCCTCCAAACATAGCACACAGCTCTCTCCTCTCTCCAGCACCTGAAATCTTGGAGCATGGATTTGCATATATTTCTGAAACTTGCCTTCCAAGAGGGCTTTTCCAACTGGAACTGGGTCTTTTTGCCATAATGTGTTCCAGACAGTCAATTTTGAAAGAGGTTTCAAAACAGGAATAAAACATACCATGCCTTTTGAGATGGTGTGAACACTTGCAAATACACTAGATCTGAGTGTGCCCAGCTCAGAAGGATCACTAGTACATGTAGGACAATATTACAACCAGCCAATACATTTTTTAAAAAACCCCAAATGCAGCATTAGGAGGTGCCAACTAAGGTGCTTCTTAGTTCATGTTGCTGTTGTTTTTTTTTTTTTAATGGAATGTATCAGACAAATATCTACAAACAAACATGAATGCAAAGTGATACACAGCATTGGACAAGTTTCTGTACAACTTATGTCTCAGATACTTATATGCATACATAAGAACCACACAGGGAACAAAAATTTCCCTCTCCAGCTCCCTGAATTTCTGAAAGTTGTCTAACTCATAAAAATGTTAAAATATTTCATTTCCATATAAAATATATACAAAAATAGATCATATTTACAAAAAACCAGATAGTATTTCCAGTTTTCCTTAGTAACAGTTCACTCAGTTCCCTCCTTCTCCACTTCTCAGAAAGTTGCCATCTCCAGCAAAGAGCGCTTGAACAGCTGGGCGTTTCTGGACAGGTCTGTAACTTGGTGGACCATCTCCTGCAAGGCTGTAGTGCTGGGGTAATGCAGGGCCGCCATCTTGGTGGCCATCACTATTGTCTTGAGCTGCTCACAGAGCTGGTTGCTGGAGTTCATGACTTTGTTACGAATGTCCTGGGCAGACACCTGCCTTGTCAGCGTGTCTCCGATGAACACCAGTTTGTGTGCACTGAGGATGACAAACTTGCTGTGTGCCACGAAGATCCGTGGTGGCTGGGCAGAGCTGACACAGCTGAAGAGGGCGTCGATGGCGTTGAGGAGGGAGATGAAATGGGTCTCACACTGGTCATAGTAGAAGCACAGCAGCTGTCGATCCTGAGCACCCGCACCGCTGTTTGTGGATGGGAGGCTCTGAGAGGGCTTCCACTTGGAGATGTCATTCTCCACTGGCTTTGTAATTTCTTGTTCCAACAGCTGGAACTGACTCAGCTGAAAAGAAGACAAGAGCAGTTTTCACTAAGGAGAAGGCATTGCAATGGAAAGGACCCTGGTTGGAAATAAAAGGCAGGGGGTTTAATCTCCAGTAAGGATCAGATTCCTTATGGGCAGCGAGGCCTTGTCCAGTCACCTTGCTTCCTCAACTTGACAGTAGCTCTGGGGAAAGGTGATCCCTCAGGAATCCTCCTGCCCAAACTGTGTACTAGCAGTCTCCTCTGCTTTCTGGCAGGAAGGCAGCTTAGGGTGTAAACCCTAGCCTTGTCCCCTGTTCCTTTAGGTGAGTTAATATTTACAGAGTTAATATTATGCTCAGAAGAGTGTCTGGTAGATCCTGGCCCCTGTGTGAAGGTCTATTACATGCTGAGTGGCAGCAAGGGAAAACCAAATGTAGTGATCTTTTTGTCACTTAAATCACCAACAGTTTGCTCCTTCTTGGGGAAAGCCTTGACTCTGAGAGACGCTTAGGCACAGTGACAATTCATGATTCTTGTCTGTTTCTCCTACTCTTTCTGTCAAGATATATTATAATCCAGCACTAGAGATGCCTAATGCAGATAAATACACGTTCACGTAGGGAGAAGAACACAGCCAGGAGACCTGAATGCTTACGAAGGTAACAACCCCCACTGCTGTTAAAAGGACCTTGAGCAGAGTGGGGTTAGCGTTCTTGTTTTTCTCCCCATTGTCTCCAACTGGTATATTATTTAAATTTCAATTGAAATATTTTCTAGTTATTCTTCCAAGACTCCAATGAGAGCTCTCTTTTGTAGGTAAGGACTATTTATGACCTAACTTCAGGACTTGGTTAAACACTCGTCCTGGTGTAGGAATGAATCAGAGCAGGGATAACCTCATCCAGCTTCTCCCCCAAGAAATGCACAGCCAGCTTGTCTATGGAATCTGCTTACTTCTTAGGAATCCCTATGGTTTCAGCAAGTTCCCTAAACCCCTGCTGTCTTACTTGGTCAAATGCCAATGCAAATGTAAACAGATACAGGGTGATGTTCTAAGGCTTTTAATAATAATGAATTACATAACTTAAGTTTTTGCAAATATGTTAATCAATATGTTCTCTCATTTAGAAGAGGGGGGTGTGCTTTTCTGAGTTTTAGAGAAGTAATTGAAGTTCAGTCAGTTGCCTAAGGTTACACAGTTGATCAGAAAGCAAGGATTAGAACCCAGGGTTCCCAAAGACCGCATGCCATTTCAGGTCACTTCACTTTCAATATCTGATTTACTTTTTTTTTTGAACCGGGGATTGAACCCAGGGGCACTTGACCACTGAGCCACATCCCCAGCCCTATTTTGTATTTTATTTAGAGACAGGGTCTCACTGAGTTACTTAGGGCCTCACTAAGTTGCTGAGGCTGGCTTTGAACTCACGATCCTCCTGACTCAGCCACCCGAGTCGCTGGGATTACAGGCGTGTACCACCATGCCCAGCTTCTGATTTACTTTGGATGAACATGCCTTGCCCAAAGTCCCAGGTAAAATGGTTTGGCTATATTTTGAAAACACCGGGTCCCATCCTCTTACTGGACCATGCATGGCCAAGACATAGGTTGTGTTGCTGGGACACAGGTAGAGACAGGTAGAGAGATCGGGGAACGGGAGGAAGACAGTAGGAGGTTCAGACTTTCCTAGGAGTTGGATGAACCACGGAAAAACGCTGCCATCTGCCCAGGAGGCAGAGATCAAATGCCATCTATAGAAAGGAATTCAAGTGGCCATTTATAGGATCTGTAAAGGCAGAGGGGACCAGTTAAGCAGGTAGGTGGAGGAAATGTCAGAAAATAGGAGAGAACGAAGCAGACAGAGAGAGACTCAAAGGAAGTTATGCAGTCCTAGTCTTCACTGAGCGTGGCTCTAGCTTCATTTTCTGGGCCTGAATTCCTCACTATGGATGGCCTCAATATAAAACCCATTTGTTGGGGCAAGCTTAAGTGGGTCTTGTATCTTGAGACCAAAAGCCTTAACCCAAATAGTCCTAATATGCTATTATTAATAGACTTATCCAGGTGTGCCCAGCTGGGCTAGCAAGGCCATAGCCTCTCTGTTCCTATGCCCTATTATATGCCCTGGGGCTTATTCATGCCAGCTGGCTGATAGGATCCAAATCGGAGTCTTTTGAAGTCATACTTTCTCTGCTAGGCAGGAAACCTTGTCACCACCCAGGAGGTTCTGTTCGAATTGAACTGACCTGATGGTGTTCCAGCTGCATCTTATTCTGCTTGATGATATTCTCTTTCTCCAGCAGCTCCTTCTGTTGCCGCTCAAACTCCTCCTTACCCTGTCATTGTTCAACATAAAGAACACGTTACATCATCGCTCTGATTCACTCATGCTAATGATTTCACTGACAAGCACATACACACTCTTTCATTTTCCACTGGTCTGGCCACTTTCAAATGCCCAATTAGGCCCTGCAAACCCCAGATGGGGGTGGCAAGCTCCTTGGCCAGACATCTAGAGTCACTGCTGAGGGTTTAGAAGGGCTGCTTCCATGAGGGGTGCCTTGCTCTCTGCTATCTTACCCTTTTTAGTCAGCTTCCCATGATCCACTTCAAACCTCCTTAAGAAGTACTATTTCTCTTGGTTCTTCTTTGACAGATTATATGTAAACCTCTAGATCTCCAAACACAGGTCTCAATGTGGCCCGCATTTCACTTTCAGTTTTTTTGAATCATTTACATCTCCCTCCTCCATGTTACCAAGGTGCAGAGTTGGATGACCAGTGAGGTGCCTGCTAAGTTCCTCCCTCTCCCTCCTCCCTACGCCTTTCCTAAGCACCAGGTGGCTCTGCTGACCTTTCCCGATTCTCTTGGGTAGTTTAATAATTTTCAGTTTCATTCATGGATCTCAGTCAAATTAAAAATTCAGATACTAAGCCAATTCTAAATGATGGATGTTGGTAGAGTGTTTTAATCCCTCAAAATGGAAGGGCAAACTGTGAGGGTCCCAGGGCAACCTGGAACTTGGTGGAATTTCCTCCTGTGGGAGGCATGCTGTGGTGGCACAGTTTTCCACATGCCAGGTAAGCTTGAGGCCAATTTCAAATACCCAGTTGCAGCCAGGTGCCATCCTGGCTGTAATCCCAGTGGCTGAGGAGCTGAAGCAGGAGGGTTGCAAGTTCAAGGCCAGCCTCAGCAACTTAGTGAGATACTATCTCAAAATAAAAAATTAAAAAGGATTGGGGATGAAGCTCAGTGATAGAGCGCCCCTGGATTCAATCCTAAGTACCAACAAAACAAAACAAAACAAAACAACCATGAATGCCCATTCATTTTCTAGGTGAGTCTGAGGTGGGGCTGAGGATCCCTGTGAGTAATGAAACACACTCTCTACCCTCACACACACACACTGCAGATTCTAGAGGGCACTATAGAAATTCTCTATTTATAGGGGTTTCAATTTTTTTTTTTAACACTGGATACTTTTTTATGCAACTGTATCAAAAAATCCAAATAGAAATAGAGCTGGTATGATTATCAGAAGACCTGCAGTCCTATTTGGAAAGGCACATCAATGGGATCCAATCTAGTCCTGTAGGTCATTCATTTTATAAATGACATTAAGGCCCAGGGAGGTTAAAAATTGGACACACAATTAGTATCAGAGAAAGATCTAGAGCCAGGAGGTCTGAGAACTCCATTCAGCATTCTTTTTTTAGGGGTGGAGTACAGGGATTGAACTCAGGGCACTTGACCAGTGAGCCACATCCCCAGCTCTATTTTTTGTATTTTATTTAGAGACAGGGTCTCACTGAGTTGGTCAGTGCCTTACTTTTGCAGAGGCTGGCTTTGAACTCATGATCCTCCTGCCTCAGCCTCCCGAGCCGCTGGGATTACAAGCGTGCAACACTGCACCTGGCTCCATCCAGCGTTCTTTCTGCTGTACAACATTCCTGCAGTTTTCAAACCCACTTGGATAAACATGAATCACATTTGCGCCTTTGGCAACCCAGCGAACAGCCTTGGCAGCCTTAGTCCCAGGCTCCCTGTATGTCAGTGCAGGTGGCTAATGAGTTTGATTATGTCCTTACCTGCAGGTGGACATAATCATAATCGTCCATCCAGCTCCTTTCGGAGCTGTCACTGCTGCTACAGTCAGGAGGCTGGTCCTTTCCCAGGTTGGGGGGCAATGGCTTGCTGTGGGCCTGGGCCTTGCAGTCACCAGGACGCAGTAGCTGCATTGGGGAGCCAGAGCGTTGATACTCTGCTGAGTTCATGATGCTGTCAGGCCCGTTCTTCAGATGGGAACTGCCAGGGCCTGGTCTGAAGAGGGCCTCTGCATTGGTGTTGATGGTGGTGGTCAGCTGCTTGGCATCGTCCGGCACAGTCTTGGCCACCATCACAAACCTGTCCAGATCGTCGCATTTGTTCTGAGGCTTATTGATGGCCAGGATATTCAGGGACCAGCTGCACTCATTCAAGTCATGGCTGGTCTGGCTTAGAATCTGGTGGGAGTCCTCCACTCTTTGGAGCTCCCGCTTCATCTTGTTGTGGAGGACAAGTTCTGGGAGGTAGGAGGCATTGGCTACTGCCCCCTTGGCAAAATGGAGGTACTCCCTCAAGAACAGCTCCACCTTGTCCACCGCAGTGCGTATCTCATTGATGTGTCTTTCCATGTATCCGTAGCAGCGCCAGTCGGTGGTGACCAGCGCCATCAGGCTGCAGACGCCCATCTCCAGGGCCTGCTGGAGCCGATGGAGTCTCTCAATGGCTGTGTCTGGATCCAGTAAGAGCCTTTTGTCCTGAGATGGGGAGGCTGACAAGGAGGACTCCTTGGAGGAGGTGGAAGAAGTGGACATGTTGCTCCTGGTGCTGCCCGTGCTGGAGAAGGACAACCGGTTGATGCCGTCGACCACGTCCCGAGAGCCCTTGGCCTCTGGCGCGTTGTGCAGAGGGACATCGTAAACCCCGTCTCTTTCTTCGGGGTTTGCTTTCTCGCCGGTTTCTGCTGGTGGCTCCAGAAACTGAACTCCCCGGGGGACGTCATACGCGTCGTTCTGCATGCCCACCGCCTGTCCCAGCGGCGGGGGCGGGCGGTGCAGGGAAAGGCTTTGGTGCCTCCGCGCCACTGCCTCAGCCGCTCCGGGAGCCTCGCAGGTGTACTTCATGGCGAGGTCCTTCCCCGCGGGCTTGGTGCTGTTTGGGGGGATGTCATAAACCCCCTCGGGTCTGACGTCTGGCCTTCCAGTTTGCTTCACCAGAGGCGGGAAATCATATTCCTTGTCCCTATGCCCAGCTTCGTCTCGGCACGTGGAGGGCGGAATAGCATAGACCTGGGAAGTAAGGAAAAGGCAGAACTCTTTATTTGTTCTCTTGGCTCCTGGAGCGCCCAGGAACTGCACGTGGACACAGCCCAGAATTCTCAGGCCTGTGGCCAGTCGCTCCCTGCACTCCACACGGTGCTGCTGTTCTCACTTCCACAGGGGCATCCATGACCTTGGTCTCAGTGCTGGCTTGTCTGTGGAGCCCTCCTGGGTCCACAAACCCTGAGCTGCGGGCCCCTGGGTCCCAGTCCTGGTATCCTTCCTGGCTGACCCACACCGTGGGGCTGATGATACACCAACATGCTGGCTGAGGGTCAGAAGACCAGGTCTCTTCCTGGTCCCCCTGGTCATCACACAACTGGGTGAATGTGGCAAGTCCCCCGAGTGTCCTGAGGCACAGTTCCCTTATCTGTGAAGCAGGGATAGCTGTACTTCCAGTGCAGGTGCACCCCAAAGGGCTATCCTACTACCCACTGAATAAGCTGGAAACAGTCATCTTTAATTTTCGCCCTGCCCACAGCCCCTCTTTCCTTCTTTCCCTCTTTTCTTCCCTCACCCAACTAGATTTTCCTTTGGGTCTGCCCTTCTCCTTTTATCCCAATACTAACCTCCCTCCCCAACATCCTGCTGGCTGTTGGGTTGCAGCCTACTCACCCCTTTGGTGGGAGGGATGTCATACACCCCCTGAGGTTTTATCTCTCCCACAGGAACTGAGAACACAGGGCCTTTCACGGATGAGGGAGGGATGTCATATACCTAAAGAGAAATGCTTGAGTTACCTAGAATGGAAATGTCTTGTACGGATCATTTTTTATGCTGCTGTTTTATTATGGGTTTATTTCCAGGTCATGTACAGGCTTGATCTTTGGTAGTATTCCATAATAGATGGGGGTCAGTGGAATTTTTCTTTAGCCATGTTGTGTTCTTGGACTTGGGTTGAATATGCACACGATCTTAAATGAACTACACTCTCTGAACTTGAAATTATAATTTAAAATTTATACTTCCTGAAATAAAGTGATAAACTGATACAGCAACATGGGCTTTCTCAGATAAAAGACTAGGATTTCCTCATAAGGCAAACCCAGAAAACACAATTTAAAAAACATTGACTATGGAGGCTCCTAGATTGACAACCCAAACAAAGCTTCAGGTAAAGTGTACATAATCTGTGAATTTCCTTTGCTGAGAGAATGCTACCCCTGAGAGATAGCTTCCCTTTCCTGGTGACCACATTCCTGGTACGTACCCCTTGAGTGGTGTGGGAAGGAGGGACATCATAGACATCCTTATGGCACCAGGGGGGGTCCTCGTACACATAGCCATGGGCTGTCCTCACTGGGGTGATCACCTGTGGGCAGGAACACACAAAGGGTGAGATTCTCAACTGAGTCCTCTGCAGAGCTCCTGGACTCCCAACCAGACACTCAGTCCTCGTCTCTCCCTTGAAAGAGAGAGAGAGAGAAAAAAAAAAAAAGAGAGAGAGACAATTAGAAACCAGGTCAGGAGACTTTGAAATCTCTCCTGGATCCCAACTCATATTGGCTGGTCCCGGAAATATCTCTATTCTCCTCACAGTAACAAAATCATCTCCAAGTTCATCCCATAATCTCAATTCCCAATGCAGACTTGAAGGGAGGCTCAAGTTCTGATGAAAGTCTTTCCTGATCACTATGGAGAGGCCCAAGGCACAGCATAAGGAATTTTTTTTTTTTTTTTAAGACTCTAAAACTTTTGTGAAGTAAATAATGTAAATAGTTTGGCCACTTAAAATTCCTCTCATACCCGCCCCAGCATGCCTCTTCATCTGACATTATTATGATGATTAGAAGTACAATTCCATGGGTCAGGAGACCAGAAAGCTAAGGCTCAACAATGTGGCCCTTAGAACTTCCAGGGCTTTAAATTTAACTTACGAAACAGAGGAAAACAGTGTCCCTCGGTACCCACCTGGATTGGTTTCAGGACCCCTTGAAGATAGGTAAACCATGGCTGCCCAAGTCCCTTATGTAAAATGGTAAATGAATGCTTCAGATCACCTCTAGATGACTTAAAATATCTAACACAATGCAAATGCTATGTCAATAGTTGTTATACTGAATTGTTTAGGGAAGAATGACAAGAGTCTATACATGTTCCATCCAGCTACAGATTTTTTTCTGAATATTTTTGCTTTGCAGCTGGGTGAATCCTCAGATGGAGAAGCTGGGAAGCAGGACTGACTGAACTGATTCCGGGAGCCACCACCAAGAGAGCACGGGGCTCATGACCTCTGATCTCTCATCGTTTTCCCATTTCTACCAGGGAAGCGAACATCCCTGACAGTTTCTGTGTCCAAGGGATGTCACAAATCAAATACACTCATCGCAACTCTGGCATCTGGAGCCAGTGCCAAAAAATGAATCTCTCATGCTGGACTCCTATTTTTATAC
The DNA here is from genome assembly GCA_020662805.1 of Glaucomys volans. Classification (NCBI taxonomy): domain Eukaryota; kingdom Metazoa; phylum Chordata; class Mammalia; order Rodentia; family Sciuridae; genus Glaucomys; species Glaucomys volans. The sequence continues at coordinate 89,487 of JAJEJO010000865.1, forward strand.
TACATACTGCATTGATATCCCAAGTGTGGGTAGAAGCATTATTTGAACTTAATTCATTCTGAAATATATTAAATCCTCTCAGGGCTTCTAAATTGCCAAGGTCTTGTTTTTGCCCAACCCCCACACCCAGAATCATGAACACCGTCCACTTTTAAGCATTGCCCGTGATGTCCTGGAGAACAGACATTGCAAATTAGGAAGAGTTGGTTGTTCCCTAAGAAACCCTCACTCTGTTGCCTTTCTCCAATGTGAAAACTCTGGCGTCAGGCTGCCTACAAAGTATGTGAAAAATGTTCCAAGTCTGTCTTAGGCTGAAACGGGTGGAACACGGCCAAATGCACCAATGCCCTTCTCCCCAGGGGCTCAAAAATGCCAGAGTTCAATTTTGTTTAAAATCCCTGGTGCTTACAACTGATTATTTCTTGCAGTGAAGGTATCAGAGATTAGTATGCAGTTAACATTTCCATTAAGTCTCTCTGCTCTCTTGAGTTTAAAAAGGAGCCTACTGCTTTAAGCTTTTTTGGCATGGAGCAAACAGAACCCTTTTATACAGTGGCCACTGTATTGTGGACAGCAAAGCTTCCCCTTTAAAGCAGACTGCCTTTTGCTAAAGCTGAATATACTATGGTTCTCTGCACACCTATAGATGTAGCTATCTGCCCATCTAGATTGTGCTCGCTACTGTCCAGGAGAGAAATGAAGATTTTTCTCCTAGTCTTCTCATCAGCCCCTCTTTTTGTAACCTTGTTTTGGCTTTATAACGAACCTGCTCACAACGCAGCTTTTGTTCGGTCTAAAAGTTTCTAAGAGTGGATTCTCTCCAAGTTTGCCCATTTCGGAATAATGCTAATGGACAGCCAACGCTGGTGATGTGGGAGTCCAGTTGGACGTTCATTTTTTTGTTTAATAAAAGGGAGAGGGTAGCGCTAGTGTCTGAAAATGGCATGAAAGATGAAGACTGGGCATGACCCTCAGAAGGGGTCACGGACAAAGCCCATCCATACCTTTGCAGACCTTCCCTGGCAGAGTGCGCACATGCTTTTCTGCACTTAAGCATTTCCCTTCCTGACAAATGTCACAGAACCCCAACTTGCTCTCTCTTTCTCATTTAGAGGATGCCTGTGGTCATCTGGTTTTTAAAAACGCCGCATTCCAAACCAGTCATTTTCCTTGTTTATGCATTCAAAGAAACAGATGGTGCAAACCACAGGGGGGAAAAGCCAACAGAACAGCACCACCCCTGTTCCAGCCGCCTGCCCGGATGGTACAATCTGATTCCCACTGGTCCACAAGCGGCATCTAAGTGGGACCAGCGTTTCTCATCTGGTCGGATGCATCTGGGAGAGTTAGTGATTTGCCATCTGAAAGATCCAGGCACTGAATGTCTACTTTTGGACATTCTCTGCCTGGACCCATGGCTGGGGTCCCTCTCGTGCCAACTGTGTGTTCTCTTCTCAGAGCAAAGTGCTGACGGAGCTGTCCCTTACAAAGTCTCCAGTTTTGTGGTTCATTAAGGCTTTTTTTTTTCCTGCTTGACCGGAGTACACAAAAACCTTTCTACTCTCCCTGCACCTCCCAGAATTACTGAACCTTAGTCTGAGAGGCGCACCCATGTCTGGCTAAGGGAACCTTCAGTTTGGGAGACTTTGCCTGGGCATTTGTGGGGTCAGGTAGGAATCCCTACACAGCATTTTAAAGCTCCCCATCTCAATGAAATGAAGTCAGGTTTTTCATTTCCTTTTTCTCTTGTGTGTTTTTCTTTTCTGCATTCCTTTCATGCTACGTATTTATTTATAGTTACAAGGGCTTAGCCTTAGGAATTACAAACTGACCTCTTAATTCGTTCGTGTTGCCTCAAAGGGGGCTAAATTGTGAGGTTCCCTGTGGCCTTAGGATCAAATGCTACTGCAATTGCTTCCCTGATTACCGGGGCAGAGGATTTACACTTTCAGATGTGGGTTTTCTGTCTCTGCCCCAATGAGGAATCCAAGCTTGCTGAGAGGTTAGGGCCGTTCTTGTCAACTAACTGGAAAGTCCCGAGAAAGAGACTTTGGGAAGAACTAAGAAGCAGAGAAGAGAAGCAGACTGCAAGCCTTTTTTAAAAATTAAGTAATGAACAGTACATATCCAATGTGATATTTCCATACACGAATATAAGGTAGTGTGTATTGACTGTAAGCATTTAGAAGAGTTCTAATTTAATAAACCTTCAAGGTTGGGCCCTGGCAAGGTAGGATCAAAAGACCAAAGACAGGAGTTATGTTAGTTCTCTAATCTGTTTCCATAAAAACAAGAAAACAACCTCAACTTGTTGGTGGAAACACTCTAATGGTGTTTGCTTCATGCCATTTTGAGCCTCAGATCCTGGCTGAATGAGCTGGTTTTGGAGATGTTTTGAATAGAGTTGGCCCTCTGTATCCTTCTGCACCCATGGATTCAATCAACCTTGGATCATGAATATATGAAAAAGAAATTTCATCTGAACTGAATATGTGTGGATTCTTTATTAATTCTTCATTGCCTTAACAGCACAGTATAACTATTAACATAGCATCCGCACCATATGAGGAACTATAAGTCATGGAGAGAGAGGTTATATGCAAATAGGGCACCATTATCTATAAGGAACTCAAGCACCCGTGCATTTTATAAGCTTAAGGGTCCTGAAACCAATTCCCAGAGTTCAGAGGGATGACTGTACTTTCATGTCTCAAATTTTGAAAGCCATGCATACTGATGTTTGCAGAAGAGAGTCTATGTTTGATTAGTGGGGGCCTGGGGTACACGGAGCACCAATGGGTTTGAGAGGCAGCAGGTTGGAAGAGAGGTTCCTGGGGTTCCTCACTGGTGTGTCCACGTTTTATCAGCCTGGACTTTTACTCCCAGCAGAGCAGGGGCCTGTACTTGGATGCTTCAGGGCCTAGCAAATAGGGTGTAGGGCAGAAACAGATGGGCTTTTGTGTTGGGGAGACAACTCACATCCTACTAACGGAGGCAGTCATGCCTCCATTCCAGCCAACTGTTGTCCTATCTTTCAAAATTTCAGGAGAAGCCAGAAATCTGGATTTTTATGTGAGATCTTCTGGTTTTCAAAATTGGTTCAAATATTAAAATAGTGTCGTGGCCAGATTAAACCTATCTCTGGCCCCCAGGCTGCCACTCTTCATCTTCACCTTCATCTAAGTATTTCTGCCCTCCTTCCTCAGGACCTTGAAAGCCCCAAGGGCAGAGCCCTGAGCTCGCACCAATTCCATCCCTTGGCAAGACTCCATCTTTGTCCCCTGCCCTGCACTGCTACTCTCTGGGCCTTGATTCATTCTGAGTCTTTCCTAATATTAAAATTTTACTCTATTTTTGAGGCCAAGTGGAATGTCTATCTTGCATGAAGCCTTTCCCGGATGGATCACCTATTCCCCTGGAGCTCCCTGGGCAAGTAATGCACACATCTCTGACAGTACCTGCACTTGTGATTTGACTGACAGCTCTTCTCTTAGCTTTTTAGAGTCAGAGACCATTTTTATCCAGTAAGATATAAACGCCAGGGATTACCACTGTGCCTTGAATACAGAAGATCTTAGATAAATATACCCACTGAACGCATGAATGAACCAAAGGAAAACTCAAGGCTTTTCTTAAGCACGGTGGTGGGGCTAGAGAAGATGCTGAATGATGGCTGCCTGTTAGAATACACTGAGTACCCAACTAAGCCATTCTAGGTCAGGGGCAGTGGGATAAAGGGCAGAACCCTGTCCTATCAGCAAAGGAGCCAAGACAGAAGATGGAAGGTGAGGTAAGGATGAGAAATCAGAAACCATAGGAGGATGCACCTCATGGGAGACTAAGGAGGGTCTGCAGATGGTTCCCTTTTCCTCAGTTGGGTTGGCATGTGACATGAACACTTAGGTTCTTCTCAGCCAGGCCAGAAACACATAGGGGAGTATTTTGCAAAAAGTAAACCCCAACAAACCCTGCTTTCTGCCTTGACATCAGAAGGGAAATACAATTTAAAGGAATAGGTATCATGCTTGCTATAGTTCTGAGAACATGTGACAGCCTCATATCACAAGAAGTTGGGTACCAGTGACCTTAGTCCCAAGGGAGATTTGGTTCACTGGAAGAATTAGATCTGAAGAGGGGCATGGGGAACAGTGTAAGCAGGACTCAGGCAGAACTAGATCCAACTCCTAGCTTTACACTTAGCAGCAATGAGAACCCAACCTACAAACTTATTCATGCCACGCCCGTTTTCTCATTAGTCAAATAGAAACAGTAATACCTACCTCCTAGGCTATTATGTGTTTTAAATGAGATCAAGTACCTAAGGTTCCTGGTATTAAGTAAATCCTTTAACCTCAGCTATAGTTATGGTAATTGTCACCTACTTTATCAGGTTTAACATTCAAACTTTGCCTTCCAGAAATCATGGGACTTGGTAATTTGGACTAATCATCCTGCTGAAGACAACTTAAAAAAATAGATAGAAGAAAAAATTTTTGCAGTGCTGGAGATAGCATGCCAGACAAATGGTCTACCACTGAGCCACAACCCAGACCCCCAGATATTCTTAGTAGCATCAGAGTTAAAGGACAGTAAAGAATTACTAGGTCAAACTTTGAAGAAGAATTCATGGTGGCAAGGTTGTTTTTTCCCTGTGGGCATCTACTGGTCTGAAGCAGGGGTCTGAGAAGCTATGCTGTGTTTCTTCTGGCCTTTTGTGATGAGGGGAAACTGGTCTTTATGGACACCAAGCCAGGGACCCTAATGAATCATCCCCATTTTGGGCTGGAACCCTAAGGACAGCATCCAAAAGCAAGAATTCCCTGGAAGTAAGCCCACCCCTGGCCAGGCAGTATGGCCAGGCTTTAGATCGTGAGGGTGGTCCAGAATATCTAGAAGCATGAAATTAGATTTATATGTGCTTATGAGGTTGACAGAAGAAATAGAATCCTCTTTGGAGACTGAGAACATCTTTATAGGCCTCAAATCATTTTTACAAATTAAAACAAAAAATAACAATGTCCAACACACAATCAAAGATAACCAGGAACACAGGAGACCTGATAATAGGAATGGGACAAATAACAGACAATTCTTGCTTGCTATATGATAAGGAGTTTGTGTCTTAGTAATCACAAATATCAAAGCTGTTTGCTTTCAAAATGTTTCCTGATTAAACCATAAAAGAAAACGAAATTTGATCATTCTTAAAGTCAGATAGAATGAAATTAATCTTCACAAATGCAAAAAGGGTTGAAAGTGAGATCTGAGGGGCACTTGGAATTTCAAATCAAAGCAATAAATGACAAGAGACTTTGGTCCTTGATAACCATCCATAGATTTACTTGGGTTATTATTTTACAGTGTTCATATGTGTGCCACCATTGTCACAGTTATCACCATCAGAGTTCAAGACAGGCCAGTGGAAAACCCCAGGGGAAAATGTGCTCAGAGATAATAACATTTACCCAGGAGAAAGATGGCGAGGCTCACACTCAGGACACTGTTGAAATTCTCATCAGATGATGCCTTTCCAGTGGAAAACCACAAGCTTCATCTGTCAACTGGATCTCACCAACAAGCAGGACATACCATCTCTCTGGAATGTGTAGAAGCAAAGCAATTTCTCTCGAGACAGACTCTGCTCACATGGAGTCACTTGTGCCAGGGTCTCAGCAAGTCTCCTTAGGGGCACGACTTCCTCAAGCGTCCATTTCACCTCCCTAGTGCAGAACTGGCTGGGAGCCTGGGATCTGGGCAGCACAGCAGCAGCAGAGGCTGTGAGGTTAGGAAAACTTTAGCTTCTAGGCTGCAGCTACCAGCTCAATGGAGCCTGGGGGAGACCAAGCTCTAGCAGCCTTCTGCCACTCACAAAGGCAAATCCTCCTCACCCCCAGGAAGACTCAGTGCTGCCATGTTTTGCTTCCTCCTGATGTAGGAGGTTCATCGACTTATTACAGCTTCTCATCTCTTTTTTCCATCACTCTTCTGTTTCAACTCCTTCCCTCCTTTCACATGCTGGCAGCAGCCAGAAGGAAGAACAAATTAGTGGAAGCTAAAAATATTGATCCCACAGAGCTAGAAAGTAGTGGTGATCACAGACTGGGAAGGGCTGAGGGATTGGGACTGGGAGGATGTAGAGAAGATGGTTAATGGCTGCCAGGGTGCCGCTGGATGGGAAGAGTAATTTCAAATGTTCTACAGCACAGTAGGGCATAGACTATGGTTGTGGTACTGGGGATTGATTGAACCCAGGGGCACTTAACTACTGAGCCACATCCCCAGCCATTTTTAAATTTTTTTTTTTTTTTTTTTTTTGAGACAAGGTCTCACTAAGTTGCTGAGGCTGGGTATGAAATTGCGATCCTCCTGCCTCAGCCTCCCAAGCTGCTGGAATTACAGGTGTGCGCCACCATGCCCAACAATTAATTATATATTTCAAAATGGCTAGTAGAGATGATTTGAAATGCTCCCAGCACAAGGAAATAATAAATGTTTGAGCTGATGGATATGCCAATTACACTGATTTGATCAAAGCACACTGCATACAAGAATTGAATTAGTGCACTGTACCCATGAGTATGTACAACTTTTATCCTGGGTGGAGTGGACGTGAGACGCAGAGACAGGATGGGAGTGACACAGCAGACTTCAACAGCTTTGCTCTAGTGTCTTATCATTATTGATAGTTCTACTCCATCTTTGTACATATCAAAAAATGGCAAAAATATAACTTTGTATAATTTTAGCAAAATTTTTTAAAATAATAAGGAATCCCACTTAGAAAAGTTTTCTTCCAATAGAATCATGGTACATAAAAATTAGAACAGTCACAACCTAATTTTTGTAACTGTTCTAATTTTGTCCTTCGTCTTTGTGTCCCACGATTCTCTATGTCCAAATCTCTACAGTTCAAAGCAACGAGAGGAATGGCTGGTTTTGTGAAGTCCTGTCTTTGATAGTTAGCAAATGCCTCCATTACTAGCCAGTGGAGCTTGCTCATGGATCCAGCAGAACCAGAATGTGGTCCCCAGCTTCTGGGGTTTGGCCCTCTGGCTTGGTCAGGAACTGGGCAACCCAGGTAGGGCTCAGGAAATACAATGTGTAATTGATGAAAGGTTAAAACATGCAGTTGTGCCATATACTGATTATGGTACGCATTTATAACCTTGTCCTTCATGGGACCTGAGATTATCTAAATTCACAAGTATGCTTCACTGATTAACAGTCTATTTGCTTTTTCTTGGCATATGTGGAAAGTCAAATCAGACTGCTTCCTGTCTACCTCTAACCACACCCCCACCCCTGGCTCTCTGATTTATTTATACTATCTCTCTTTGGGTTTTTTTACATTAGCAAGAATATTTAGATTTCCAAAACTGCCTATTAGAAATGCCCTTACAAAGCATTAATGGAGCCACCACAGTATTTATTAGATTTTATAATAACTTCTTTGTCTTCAATGAACGATTTGACCCCTTCCCTTTAAAGAAAGGTTTTTCTAGGAAGAGAAACATCACCATGATCATTGCCTGCTCATTAGAACTGGGGACTAATTTTTAGAAACTGCCAAGTTACAGAGGTTTGTCTGTTTAAAATCCAAGATTACTACTTGCTTTTCTAAGACCAGAGGAAAAGCCACATGTTGCCTACCCTGGATTTATTAATTCTCTATAAATTCTCTCTGCCCAGCTTGGGTGTAGCAGTGAGCTCATTTATTTACTTGCATAGCAACGATATAATGAAAACTGAGTCTGGCCTTAAAAATACATCCTCCCCAGCCACGTCCATGGTTAACCCTTCCTGGTGCTGCTCTTGTGCTCTGGGAGATTCTTTTCCCCTCTATTTTTGGGAGATGATTTGCTTTCCTGCAAAGACATGTGGATGCCTGGGTTTAGGCTAGAGCTGAGGCTTCTGTTAGCCACATTTAAATCCCAGCCAGCCTCTTTCCCCCAATGAGGAAAAAGTCGCTACTGAAAGCCTGCAAGTGGACTGGGCTCCCGGGTCCCTTTGGTCTGACACAGCCTTGTGTGGTGAAGCACTCCATGGAAACAGTGCCCTGATTGTTAGGCCCCCAGCCTTCCCCAGGCTGCTTTCAGGAAGCTCTTCGTGTGGCAAGTGCTAAAGCAATATTTAGTCGTGGAGTGACCAAGCACCAAAGAGCAGCTAGAAGCATTTAACATGAAAGAATATGGTGGGAAATGACATCTGGGCTCAAGCAGTTGAGGGCTTTCTCAGGTCAAAGCTGAATACTGCCCGTGACCGATGGGTACAGAAAAACCATTTTTAAAATATCCTAATGGACCAGAATGTTCTTTTGAATGAAAACTAGAAAGCACATCCATTTGGGCTCTTTTGATGTCCGACTAAATTCAACGGGACACTGAGCACTAAATGCATTTTGAAATGGATTTTAGAAAGAGGCCCTAGGTGCGGTGTCCCTAGAGAAAGGAGGTAAGGGATGAGAATTTGGGGACCCAAATGACTGTTGGTATTGAGACCTCTCAGGCATGACTGGTGGAGCAAATGCTCAAGGAGCAGAATAAGTGCCACTCTGAAGCTGGTTGTTGGGTCAGGAGGCCGAGAGCCATCAAGGCCTCTGCCAAGTCCAGGAGGGTTAGATGGGGGAAATGGCAGAAATCCTTAAGTCCCAGAATGGCATGCTTTCTTAGCTCTTGCTAACAAGAGTTCTTCACAAGCAACTCTCTGGAAGTTTCCCTGGAAGTACCCAGGACCTGCAGGCTGATTCTGCTGCAGGCTGATTCTCCCTGGCTACGTAGACCCTGGCCCTCCCGTGTCATGTCCCTGCCTGCTCTTGCAGTGTTTGGGCATAGCTCTATCATTTGAGGGTCACTGCTTCTGAATGGAAAGGCAGGCTGGACCCTAAAGGAATGGTAGGAAGGATGTGAAAAATCTTAGCAGTCAAGGTGAATTTTTTTTGAAAGGCCCTTGAGTTCAGGTCATTCTATGAAACTTTTCAAGTGATTCTGGGACAGGATCAGAAAATGCTGCATGGATCATGAAATGTTAGCAAAGACCATCAGAGAGAACCCAGCATCGCTTGCCGTTCTGCAGTTGAAGGAACGAAAGTATGGGGAGATTCTGCAGGCTGTTAATAACAGAAATGAACGGGAACCTCATTTAGCTGGGTTCTTTCCTCCGCACCCTGTTGCTACACCAGAGCACACACTAGCTGCTCACCAGACGGTCACCACTTTCTAAATTTCACAAATAAACACTCCCAGAGGAAGTTACTTTCCATCTATGAGAAACACAACTTGAAAACTAGGTAGTGTGATTTTGGGGGTGCCCTTTCACAAACGAGCCCATTCAAGGACATTTCACTCCATCTGATTAAATGAAGTTGTCCATTTGGAGCAACTTGAAGTCATTTGAGAAGATGCTATTTCCATATGGCAGAAAACGCAAACATACTCAAATTCTCAGTGGTACCCCAGTTCTGACATCCCCCAGCGAACCACTCAGGACTTTTGGATCCATCAGCTCTCAAATTGATTCCTGAAGCTGGGTGGTAGAAACTCTCACGTGCCCCAAGTCTAGGCTCTGGATGAGAGGTGAGAACCTTTTGTAGCAACATTAATTTCTCCTGGCCAACAGAACGCTCTTCAGTGCCCAAGATTCTGGAGAGCTGGAATTGCTAATGAAGTGTTTAAATATGTCCTCTTAGTATAGGGCTTGGCGACACCAACCACTAGTTGGGATGTTAAAATCATTAATGTTGGAACCAGACAGACATGGATTCAGACATCAATCCTGCCTCCTGTGAGAGGCAGCAGGTTAACTTCCTTCTGAGATCTCAGAATCTTCCTCTGAAAAAGGAAGGCTGTAATGCACTTCACAAGGCTGATGAGAGGATCAGATGACACCATGAGTATAACGTCCCTAACACAGAGCAAAGGCTCAGAGGCATTTTAAGGTCACACCTATACTCTAGTTCTGAAACCATCTTGCAGTACAACATGGGAGTCTTGAGTAACTAACAACATGGCTAAAGGTCACATAGTCAATTGCTGGTAAATTTGGAAACAAAAATGATTCCAATATGTAACTGGGTTAAGCATGCCATGCTTTAAGAAAACCAAATATCCGACTGGCACTGACTAATGAATATTCACAGGTGCACACCTGTAATCCCAGCTAACAGGGAGGTGGAGGCAGACAGCTGGCAAGTTCTGTGCCAGCCTGGGCCACTTAGTAAGATCCTGTCTCAAAATAAAGAAGCAAAAAGGGCTGGAGATGTAGCTCAGTGGTAGAGTTCCCCAATACGAAAAGGAAAAAAGAAAAAGACAAAAAAGAAAGCAATATTATAAGAATTATTCAAATAAATAAGATGTCATTATGGTATTGCTAAATGCTTCCTTGTCTCCAAAATGGGTGTATCGTGGGGAACCTTTAACGAGTGGCCTCCTCAGTTCTCTTCTAATGTTACTGGAGTCACGTCCTGTCCTACGTGTGCCCCACCGGTACTCTTTACCCAGATGTGGCACATCTCTCCAGACATTACCTTGAAAACAGGTGTAGGGCACAACTCTTTAGAACCAAGTGCTTCAGATTTTCGATGTTTCTCTAGTTCTGCATTTTGTACAATGCACTCAGGCAAGTCTGTTTTAAAAGATGTGTTCAACCAATATTAAGTCTCAGCTTTCTCATTAAGCAAAAGAAGCAGATTCATTCTTTACTTAACATATTGAGCGTCATCCACTCAGTCAGATATCAGACTGTGTGTGGTGTCTTACTCCTCGCTTTGATAGGCCTGGTCACTTGGCATGAAGTCATTCAAGAAGGATGATTAGCCTCTGTTTGCCTTGGTGTGGGTTTGTCAGGAGTTACTAATGCACCCTTAGAAACAGGCATTATCTCTGAGCTTTAGGACAAAGTGCAACTGAGTTAGAAGCTTTTGGCCTTGACCAAACAAGAAAGGCCTTTGTCCAGTCCTAAGGGGGTGTTAGGCTTGCTCATCTCCACTGGCGTGGGTGGCTTGTCTGGGGAGGGACCCTTCTCATCTTCAGAATGAGGTAATGGTTTGCTCTTCAATGCACTAGGACCTCCAATTTTATGTAAGATTTAAAATGCATCTTGATTCTTCAGGGAAGAAATTTCAGATGAAATTTGAGTTCTCTGCACAGCCCCACAATCTGTGTACGGAGGAAAAAGTTTTTCTCCAATGGGGTTTATCTCTACGTAGAAATGTACAATGCTGGAACCATAGTCGTACTTTACTGAGTTTATATGCAGAGAAACTGAAGGTGCCCTCTGCCCTGGAAGTATTTTTTGAACTCTGTTGTGTGTAGGCGGGGAACAAAAGAAAGTGAGATGAATCTTCTCCAGAGCCTTCACTTCCTCTAAATCTATTTTTTACTTGTTGGTGGACAAATCCTACTGCTTCATATATATAGCAGTTAGTTGGCTGGTGTCTGAGTGTTGCTCTGGGTAACCAGATTTCACAATGCCTCCAATTTCAATAAGGGAAGTCCTTGTTCCTTAGCCAAGAGTTTGGGTGTGTGTGTGTGCGCATGTGTGTCTATGTGTAATCTGTGATGACTCAGTGTCTAAGAAGGTACAGACATTGTAACTATGTATTTTTGATTCTTATATTACCTTTCAGGAATGAGCTTAGGAGACCTGGCTAACACCTTTGAATCATTTCCTGGCAACGTTTGTTTGTGTTCTATTTTGGAAGGCAGGAAATACTCCTTAAGGATGATGCCACGGAGTCCTGGTAAATCTTTATAATGCTTGAATTTTCTTAGTGTCCTCTTAAAGCAGCATATGCTTCTGTCTAGGTCACCAAACACAATGGCAGGCCATTGCATTTTTTAATGGTTCCATGAGCTGCCTTGAGCCAGAGAGGAGGAAAAGAACTGCTGGGCTGCAGAGAGAAAGTTGCACAGGAGATGAATGCAGCAAGGGTTCTGAAGGATGCATAGGAGTTCACAGGTGGAATAGCTGGGTAGGGCATTCTAGGTAAACCACACCAAATGCAAAGGAAGATCTGAGGTTTTTCTACTTTAAGTAGTTTTTCTCTTTAAGTGACTCTAAGAGACTTAACCAATCTTGCTGTGCATTTAGGGGAAAAAATGCATAAAATACAGCCCCTTACGTCAATTGTACTTTGCTAGTTCTCTGCGTCTAGATAGCTGTGATTGCAGAAGATGGGTGTTGACTTTTTCAAGGGTCCCTCTGGCAGGAAACCACAGTATATAATCTGATGTCTGTCATACCATGTGATAAAGAGTTGGAGGCTGGGATTTGTGTACGTGACGGAGGGTAGGTGGTAAGACCTGAGCCACCTTCCCACCTACGCTTGCAGGTTAGCTTAAATTTAATACTCTACACTATTTACCTTGCTGGTTCATTCTTCTTGGTCACCCTGTGCTGACACTTTGCTATGTGACTAGACACTGCCTTTTAACCCCAAACTTATCTGCAGAAGGAGCCAAAGTGAATCTAATTCCACCAGTTAGAATTAAAGCAACAGGCCCACAGAATAACCAGAGAAACACGTATAACTCCCCGTGGAGATCGAGCATGAAATGGGTACACTCTGGTGGCCGTTTTACTATCTCTGAAGCAGAAAAATGAGGATATTTTAGACCCTTCTAGGTATTTTCATTCGAGGGCATGTGGAGGCTCCAATCCAAACCAAATACCAATATTAGGTAGATTTTTTTCTTTGAAAATATTGAAAACTTTTTTCTTTTCTGTAATCCAGCTTTCCAAATGATTGGACTCTGAGTAACTCCTTTAATTTAGAATCGCCTATGAGTTCTTGGCAATCGCGATGCATATTTAGAAATTTTTGCAAAGTGAGAAAAATCTAACTTACAAATTGTTTTCAAATGTAATGGAATAGTCATGAACCCTAAATATAACTAATGAGGTTGACATGATGCTATTTCCTAGACATTTGTCTAAATGTTTATTGGTTTCTACTTTGTAGTTTTTGCATTTCATATTTTGGAGACAAAAGTTTATTTTATTTACTTCTTTTTCTTCTTCTTATTTTGTTTAAATCAGTTCTCAAACATTCTTGTAGGCCCTGGGCACTCTGCCCACAAGGCCTAATGGATACAATGGCCCTGATTACAAAACCCAGAGTGGAAAAGACCAATGAAATTAAGTAAAGGCGTCAGCGTATGCGGTTTTCAGATAACTTTGGGGTTCTTTTCCACGCTCCACAGAATTCCTGCAGAACCGTGTGCTCAAAGGCCCAGCATATATGCTAGCAATTATGTGTATGTTCAGTGTCTGCAAATAAACACAAGATGGACACAGTTCAAGAAAAACTCTGAGAAAAGGAAGAAATGCAAAGGAGGTGGACTCATTTTTAGGCCCCCACCATGCTCAGCACCATGCAGGGGGTTTCTGGGTATTGTCCCGTTGACTTTTCACAAGAGCCCCTTGAGATTACCACGATTATGCCCATTTTACAGATGAAGCAACCAAAGCCGAGGGAAGGTCTGTAACTGTCAAGGGATACGCAGCCAAGAAGACACACAGCCAGGAGTGGGGACCCACCCCAGGACCCAGGCTCCTCCTCAACACTCATGCGTCATGAAAGGTGGGACGACAGGACTTCCCCTCTCCCACTCAACACTGATTTAATAAGTGATGAATGTCACTTATGAATGTGGACAGGATGCCCGAGGGCGGGTAGAGCCTGGGGTTTCCTACAGAGCCAAGCTGCAGGGGCAGAGGAGAATTCATTGTCTTTTTTTTTTTTTTTCCTTCAATGATTCATGGGTAGAAAAACTGTGGTGGGTAAAACTTCTGAAGCCCACGGTCTATGGCAACACTGAGGGAATTTTGAACTATGGAAAGTCCCGAATCTCAATCAGATTGGAACCTCTCCAAGCTCCCGCATCCTCCATTAATAGGGTTTCTCAAAGTGTAGTCCTGGGTCACCTCCCAGAGAACTATGCAAGGAGTATGGAAAAGTGCAGATTCCGGGGTCCCCTCTCTGACGGGAAGGGTCTGGGAATCTGCACTTTAACTCACCTCCCCCACCTCTCTGGGTGACTCTATGTTCACTAATGATATTTGTGTGATTCAAAACAAGATGCCAACTAGGCAGGGTGGGGCATGCTGTGATCTTAGTGATTAGGGAGGCTGAGGCAGAAGGATCACAAGTTTGAGTCCAGCCTCAGCAACTTAGCAAGGCCCTGAGCAACTTAGTGAAATCCTGCCTCAAAATATAAAAATAAAAAGGGCTGGGGATGTAGCTCTGTGGTAAACTGCCCCTGGGTTCAATCTCTAGTACAAAGGAAAACAAAAACAAAAACAAAAACAAAACAAGATTCCACTGTGTACTCATTTTCTTGTTGAAAGACTCTTAGGGACCAGAGCTTAAGCTACTAGGAACATCTAGTGCTAGGTTTATCACCATTTCCCAGATGTGAAATTAGAATTAAAAATGAGCAAGTGAACAAGGTTAATGTTAAAAGAGAAAATAAGCAAATTGCTTTATTAGCAAGTGAGTCAAACAGCTGCAATGAGAACTCCAAAGCAAACCAAGGCATAAGGAAACACCACACCTGATCCCCAGGGCAAGGAGATTTCCCCTGGGCCTTGACTGAAGCCCGCCCCTGGGAAGGCACTAGGGCAGGGGAAGGGGCGGCAAGAAGGTGCTTAAGGTAGTTCCCTTTAACCTAGAAGGTGAAAATCACCTCTTAGCTGATAACCTTTCTCTATTAGGAAAGGAAAGAGGAGAGGGAGGGAGGGTGGTTGGGGAGGACAGGAAGGAAAGAGGGAAAGGAGGAGAGGAGGGAAAAGAAAGGGAAGGGAATTAGAGGAAGAGTGGGGGGCGGGGCAGGAAGGAGGGAGGAGGAGGCAGAGTGGGGGTGGGAAGGGTGGTGTGAGCCCTGGTCTCTGGGACAGTGTGCTGGGTCAAGCATCCTAAAGACCAAAGGCACTGAGCTGCCTCAAGGGGAAGTCAGGGCATCTCATGGGAGCTTGGTATTTGGCAGGGATGAAGCCAGGACCTCCCCTCCCGCCCTTCCAGTCCTGGTCACCATCTCACCCCAGAGCCCAACTGCCTGGGGCTCCTGCTGCAGGCAACCCCCAGGCCTCAGCTCTGCCTGTCCCTGCCGGGCTGGCAGAGGTCCCTTTCACAAGCTGAATTGCTGGTACAGGACTCCCCTACCTTTGGCTACACACAAAATGTTCCACCAAACGTAGAATTAACAAAACAGAACAGCACATGGATCACTCTGTGCCTGAGAGTGTCTGAGAGTCACCCCAGCCCTGTGACCCCATGACATCAACCAAGGCAAGGCGAGTCACAGCCTCTGGCCTTGGAGAGGACGCACACCCTGGAGAAAGTCCTGCGAAGTCACAGCACACACAAAGAGAAGTCTGAGGTCTCAGACCTCTCAGCCTTGGAACTCAAAAGGTTGAGTCTAAAAAGGAAAACACGTCACCTTCCTGCCAAGATAAACTGAGATGAAAGTTCGGGTCCACCACCTTTCAGCCAAGCACTCCCGCCTGGCCTCCCGTCTGCTCCAACCAGCTCAGAAGAGGGAGAGCTATTTTTAAGGTGCAAGCAAGCAAGACTAAGAATGAGAGAAACTATTTATTTATAGTCACACCTTTCAACTGTTCTTTTTCAGAGAGAGAGAGAGAGAGAGAGACAGAGAGACAGAGAGACAAGAAACAGAGACAGAGACACAGACACCAGACCTGTAATCCCTTTGCATCCCAAATCACTGGGGCAAGAAGGATTTGGAAAGGTCAAGGCTCCTCTGTGGCCCTGATTGCTGTCCTGGGGAATGCAAATGTCCTGAGGAGGAAGTCTGGTCCCAGAATTCAGCGCACTCAGATTATGTGCGCTTGAGAAGTGTTTCGCCAGAACATACTTTTTGCATCAAAGGTGCTTAGAAAACGCATCAGTGGCTGTGTTGTTTAGAGGAAGTGCGGAATGAGTTTAACACAATCATGCTATGCACACGTACAAATAAACCACTGAGAATTCCACCTTTATATACATGTAAAGCACCAATCAAAAATAAATCAACGAATGAATGCAAGGAAGATCAGTAGAGAATAGGAAGAGGGAGGAGGGGCAGGTAAGGAGGTCACTGGGGACTGAAAGGGACTAAATCAAATTCCATGAATGTATGGTTTTGTCAGAACAAACCCAACTATTATGTATGACTATGATACTCTAATAAAAAAGGTTATATAGATGAAAAAATGAAAAAGGAATCCAATGTAAACCTCCCCTCCTGCCCTTTCTTCAACAGAAGATTCCAGACGCATGCAAACAGATATTCCCTAACTCACATGTGTTTGAAAATTCACATCTATAATGTCTATATTCAGTTTTCTAAGAGTCAACCTGCTCCTTCTGGCATCCAACTCCATCATCCCTCTTATATTTTCCTGTTGAATTACGTTAGTCCATTCTTAATACCAAACCTCGGAGAGCCCACTGGAATTTGCTGGTAAATGGAAGAGAAGCTCCCTCCCTGGTAATGCACACAGAAGCTGTTGTCACCACAAGTCCCCTGAATCTTCTTCACAGCACATGTACCCACCTGGCATTATTGGCCTTCACAGTTTCCCTCAGTACAGCGTGGACACCACGAGGGCTTTTTCACCCTTTAATCCACAAGCATCAAAAATATACCGAATGCTCATCATTTGTCTTTAGTTAGCACATTTCCATTTATTTCAAATGGCTGTGATATTTGGGATTATAAAGGGTGTTGAAAAGCTCCCCACTGGCTATGGTTGGGGTGTGACCTGAGTGTCCCCCAAGGGTCCACTGTGATTAAAGGCTTGATCTCCAGTGTGTGAAGTGATGGAAACTTTGGAAGGGGTTCACTAGGAGGTCCTCAGGCACTGGAAGAATGTCCTCAGTCTGGGACCCCAGTCTCTCTCTCTAGCTCCCAGTTTGTTGACAAAAGCTCTTCCACACACATATGCCTGAGCCATGATGTGGCTGCAGCTGAGAGGGCCCTCACCAGGTCCCAACCAATGCCAGTGTCATGCCCTTGATCCTTCCAAATTCCAAGCTTTATAAATGTTTTCTCTTTATAAAGCTAGCTGCCTCTGGTATTGAGTTACAGTGATGACATGCTGATTAATGCATCATCCCTTTCATGTATATATTTTTTTTAACTTGATGTCTTCCTAAATATCGAGGCTCCACTCTTTTTAACCCCTGGCATTAGTAACAGGAATAACTTCAAGGATGTGGGGATGGCTTCTTTCCAAATTCACTAGTATTTGTATATTTTAAATGAGTCCAATTTTAAATGAGTTGGTGGGTGTGAGATCTACTCCTGGCTTTTTCTTTTCCTCTACTTGCCTGGTGGGTTCTTTGCCCAGTCAAGCCAAAGGGCTCATGATCCAGCTTTTGGCCCAGGGAGGATCATTACTCAATCATAAGATTTGGTGCTTTGTGTCGCTCAAGGAAGAAATAGAAAAGACTGGAAACTATTTGAGTGCAGAATCCAGGTCGAGAAGCAGATTAATCAGAAAAATGGAGAGAAACAATTCTGTGATCCAGAATGACACAGGAATTTATAGTGGCTGTGAATCAATACTATTTGGCCCATGGTAGTTCAAGAAAGTTCTGTTGACTGATGAATGGTGAGATGATACAAAAATAAAAGAAAATAAAAGATGTCTGAGTTGGGGCATTTGGTATATTTACTTTTGAGTAGTTTTCAGTTATTATTTTTGGAACATTTCTGTTGCTCCAGATGCAATGGAAAAAAAGAAAAAAAAAGTAGGGACAAGAATTCCAGTCAGTCACTTACCTTTTTACTTAACTGGGGGCCATTGGTGCCCCCTATGCTTCTCTGTCCTGAAGGTGGCACTTGATATACATCCTGTTCTTGGGTGCCATGACCAGTGGGCACTTGGTAAATTCCCTGATTCTGGTAGGATGGTGGCACTTGGTAGATGGTGTCGCGAGGCGCCGCCTGTGAGTTGGGCACCTGGTAGAGTTTTTGCTGGGCAAAGCCCTGGTGGGTGGGTCCAGGCACAGGCTGGTCGTGACTGGGCGGGGCCTCCTGCACAGGACCAATCAGAAGCTTCACACGGTTGCCAGGGACGATGCCTTGCCGTCCATGTAGGGAGCACAGCCACCATCCTTCCAGTCCCCCGGTGTTCTGCTCTATGACAGTCAGAATGTCCCCCTTGCGAAAGGCCAGCTCTTCAGCACACTCCGGGACATTGTCATACAAGGCCCTTGCCATAAGATTCTAGGAAGGAAAAAACAAAACAGGGAGATGGTGTTAGAATGCTCACCCAGTCCCTTTCACACCTGTAGCCCATGCTCCGAGGGAGAAGCACACTTCCTGGAAAAAGAGAAGAAGAAATCTGAACAATAGCCTGTAAGGAGAAAAACAGATGGGGCAGACATAAGACAGAGACACACGCTGTGTCTGCCACCAATGACATCAGACTACCTCCTCGGAAAAGCTCAGGACACCGGAGAGCTCTTTCCTCCAGTGGTAGATGCTGTGCCAAGGAATCAGGAGGAGCGCGGGAGAAGAGTCAGAGAACCGTTCACCAAGCAAAACGGTCTTCTTCCTTTGGAAAATAAGCTCGAGGGAAAAAACAAAACCACTCCAAGCTATTTTAGATGGACCACAATGGACATGTCTCAATTTTTAAAAATATATGTTGGAGGAAATAAAGTCAAAGAAAATCCTACATAACACACTAAAAATGACGTGGGATATATATTCAGTGTTGAAATGTAAACAAAAGTATTCTCATATGTGCCTGGACAGGGGCCCCCCAAAAAATCACACCTGGAGATGCTCAAGTGGAGCTTGGATATGGGGAACAGGGTGGAGAGCCAGGATGATCAAGCTCGGGGAGGCATGCAGCAGAAGTCTCTATCCCCAGCTTTGACAGCTGGAGCGACAAGGAATTTATTCACCCGTAGGTAGAAGCCAATGTTTTCCCATTCGGTCTTCTGCTCAGACCTCTCCCGGGGCCCTCGTCCTGCCACTTGATCACCTACTTCCTGGATCTTGCCATTCACATCTGAGAGCTGCGCCCTCCCCTCTCCTGGGCCCACACACTCCCTTCTTTGCATGAAGGTCCCTGGCTCGCTCAGGGCTACGCAGACAGCCAAAGTAGGCAGCGGGCAGGCAGTGTGTGCTGACATTCCTGGAAGCCGTTCAGAGGCTCTGAAGACCTCATTCCTTGGCGTCAGTCACGTTCCCCAGCTCGCTGGCAGCCGTGACTGCGTGCCTGTCCCCTTCCAGGCGCACGGAGAAGTTGGGGAACGTCCTAAATTCATCGCAGGCACTCAGAAAATTAAAAGTGATCCCCAGTGCTTCGTTAAATTGTTTGGACGCACTTAATGTCATTGTGGTGGGGATCATTTATGGAAGAAAAGACTCCTGATGGGCTGGGGCATTCCTGTGACTGGCTTTCATAGCGGAACGTATTTGTGGAATTCAGGGCTGTTTTTTGGACTTTTACTCACTTTTCTAAAAATGTGGACTTGAGCCTTCAGCCTCGTGCTTCTCGTTTCTTTAAAACAGACCTATGTTAACCGTCTCCCTGGTGCTGTGCCTGTAAGCTCAGGACTCACAGGTGTGCTCTGCTGAGGAGCGGCTCTGGATGCCAGGGACCTGCTCTCTGGTCAGCCCTAGGAAGGGATCCAATTCTGCTACCGACAGCCAAGCTCCTTTTAGCCAGCACAACCACTTAAGCAAGGGTGATAAAGTCACAGATGACAGTCCCCAGGAGGCTCTGAGGAGGTCTTCATGGAGGGGACTGAAATCCTGAGGCTTTTGAGAGCCAGGAATCCTGTGACCTGGACAGATGCGCTAGCTTCAAGGGAAGTTAAAGGGAAACTGAAGAGTTTGTGTTGCAGATGGAAGTTTTCCTCGGTATATATTCCAGGAAACACTGGGTTCCTGGATTTTATCATATACAAAATGATACAATCAGGTCATCGTCGATCCAAGTTTGTGGAACTATTTAAGTAGGTGTCATAATTCTAAAATCTTCTCTGTCTCTCTTCTTTCATCGGGTGTTTTATAATTAAAAAGAAAAGTCAGGCTGGGGATGTAGCTCAGTTGGTAGAGTGCCTGCCTTGCAAGCACAAGGCCCTGGGTTCAATTTCCAGCACCGCAAAAAAAAAAAGAAAAAAAAAAAGTGCACCAAATGATCTCAGGAAAGTGACTCCACCAGAGTTATGCTGTGATGACAGAGGCAGGAGGGAGCTGGCCACTTGGTCTCTGTCCCTTTCTCCTGGGCCTATTCAACAACTGGGAGAGGCTGGTAAAGAAGCCCCTTGATGAAATCAGAAGTCATGGAGCCAGGGCCAATTGATAGTTGTGCGATGATAGAAGAGAAACAAAAGACAGCAGAAAGCAAAGTCCCACAGAGCTAATCAGCATAATCAGCGGGAGACTCAGAGTTGGGTCACTTCCAACTCTGTGGAGCACCTTGCGGCACCAGGGAGAACACTGGACAGTGCTTGATTAGAGGCAGAGAGAAACTCTTGTGAGAATTGGGTTAGATGCTGTTTCCTGTCCCTTAGCCACCACCTGCTGAGCAGCATGCTCAGGTTTCTGCAAGACATGGAGGGCTGGTCCTGGGTGTACTTTCAGAGTTCCCCACTCTGTGCTAAGTGGGCACTATGGGGGAGTTTCCTGACTGGTTACCTATGACTTCCCTCCAGTCTTCCCACTGTCCACAGAGATTAGGGTTCAGAGCTTGACCCAGCTGTTGGCATCAGGGGCCCCAGCTCCATCCTGACACCTGTCCGTACACCGGCAGACATTCTCAGTCCTGGCTGAGCAGGAATGAGAGCTATTTAACCTCTGTGTAAGCTTTAGAGAGCCTAAGTCTGCACCCAGCCACTCTCCTGACAAAAGGTCACAGCTGTGGAGATCTTAGAGACCTACAGAGCACAACATTCTTTTTCCAAAGGTGAGGACACAGGTCTGGGGAGCCAGTTCATCATTTGCTTGAGGCCAACTGTTGGTGTCAGAAATGGAAATAGAACTGGGGTCTAGAAGGCTAAGCTGTCTTAGCTCTTACTGTCCTAGCTGGCCTCAATTCCATTATTGATTCATCAAATCATTATTGATCTAATAAACGGTTGTGAATCCATGCCTATGGAATAAATGGATTTTTGGTTTGGGGATCCTAACTGTATTTCTTGGGTTGATTACATCTCTCCTTTGTGTCTTGGCCTCTCCATCCACCCAGTGAGAATGAGGACCATAGATAGTGCCTATCTGTAGGTTTATTATGAGGAATTTTTTTTTTTTTTTTTGGTACTGGGTATTGAACCCAGGGGTGCTTGATCATTGAGCCACCTACCCAGCCCATTTTATTTTTGTATTTTGAGACAGGGTTTTGCTAAGTTGCTTAAGGCCTCACTAAGTTGCTGAAGCTGGCCTCCAACTTGCAATCCTTCTGCCTCAGCCTCCCGAGCCACTGAGACTACAAGCATGGACCACTGTGCCCAGCCACTATGGGGATTTTAAGTGAGTTAATTCAAGGGAACTACTTCAGAATTGCCTGAGACTTAGCAAGCTATTATGAGTTTTTATTGAATTTGCTGGATGGTACTTTGGCCTTAGGAACCTTACTTCCTCTCAGTTCTCAATCAAAGGTTGGTCCTACTCTCAGAGTCCTATTATGTATATTTGTGCACATATCTGATATTTCTCTTGTTCCCTGTTACGCTTTGGAAAAACTATATCTCAAAGCAACATTTCTCTGAATTTATCACGAGTTCTGGTCTCTGTTACCTTTCAGGCATATCTTTTTTACAAATGGCTCTAATGAAACCATGGGGTGCCTTCAAAAGACCCTCAGAGACAAAATATTAACAGTAAAAATCATAAAACAATATTACTTGATAAAGTATGGATATATGCCACCAGATCCCAGCAGAACAGAATACATTATTAGACAGAGGGAAAGCCGGGGGTAAAGAGCTAGGTTTTCATGTGCTGTATTTGGTGTTGGAACAAGAGTTCAGCAGGAAGGCAGAAGCCAGATGAACTTCAGTGGGAATATGCCTGATCAGTTGTCATTCAAAAGTGACTAATGGTAAATCAAGAGTTAATTCTTCCATAAGGAGAACTACAGGGATCCGCTCCTTCAGAGCAAAGGTGTGATTGCTTGAGGCCAGAAAGTCAGAAGCTGATTATCTGAGCATCTTAGAAAAACCCCAGAAAGCCAGTTTGTCTATTCAAGAGCTGGTCTTTCTCAACCCCCAGCTCCTTGGATATTTATCTCCAGGGGAGGGAAGGTCAACACAGAAACAAATCAGGGAGAGATAAAACAGCCCGAGTAATTCTATACCCAGCTGGATGGGAGCCTCCAAAGACTGGCAGAAAGGCAGCTATTGCTGGGCGAAGCACCAAGATGGTTGTGGCAGGGCACAGAGCTCGAAAGCCAGAAGGATCTCACACAGTGAGAGTCCAACTCTTTCACTCTACAAATGAGAAGGAGGAGGTGCAAGAAGTCAACGATTTGCCAAGTCACCTGGCAAGAAGGTCTTAGGACTGGGATAGGAGCCCGACCTCTTGTCTCTAAGACCAGAATTAGGACAGTGTGTAATAAAATCCAAGGCACATGCTGCAAAAGCTGTAGCTCTTCCCAGGATTGGTACTGGCATTTAGAGTCCTAAATGCCATCTGAGGGAGGCCTACTTGTAGTGGCCTCTGGCAATGATACCAACCCCAATCTTTCTTGAAACTCATTTGCCTTCCATGATAGCGCCTTCTGGTTCCTCCTCCCCTCTTGACTGCTCACCCCCTCTTCATCGAGTCCACTTCCTCTATCTCTTAAGTGGTCATGCTCCAAAGGGACCACTCCTTTGCACTTCCCTCTGTATTCTGTGGTTCTGAAATGAAATCTTATCTTGGGATGGCATCTGAGCACACAGATTCAAATCCACAGCCCCAGTTAGGTGTTTCTTCTGACCCTATCTCCATTCATCTAATAAGCATCTTCATCTCTAACTCATCAAGTACAAAAATGCTTTTTCTCTTGCTTTACCTCTCTTGGGTGACATAGCATGCACCCAGTTGCCGGAGGTAGGAGCCCAATGGTTGCTGAGTCTCTTCACAACCCAGAAGCCAATCAGCAGGCCCTGTGCTTACCTCCAAAACTCTCCTAGTTCAGGTCCTCAGTGACTCTTTAATTTTTTTTCTGGAAGCACAGGGAATTGCTTCCCACTTGATCCTCCTGCATGCAAACTCTTCCCACCTTAAAACCCACCTTCCATATAACCAGAATAGCTACCTTTCCCAAACGCAGCTGATTCCCTTCCATTTCTCTATCTTTACAGGATAGCCTGGATCATCTCCCTTCCAGGCTATGAACTCCTGAAGTCCAGGGATGCTAATTCCTTTTGCATTTCCAGAACTTCAGCCCACTATCTGAAACAAAATGCACACTCATTCAAGGTTTGCTATATTGAAATCCATTTTTGGCCTCTGATTTCCTGGTTCTCCTCAGGGAGGGCACAATCACTTTTCTAGAGAATTCAGCAAGACATTTGGTTAAAAATTCTCAGATGGAAGTCTGGAAGGAAAATGAACTCAGCAAAAAGGCAAGTGTTGTGTCCAAGTCACTCAAACCTGACATCCAGAGAATATGGGAGACAGCAGCAGGAAAGTGCCTGCCCCTCCCTATTTAAACAGGACAATGACGCACATGGGGAGCCTGACCCCCCTGAACCTAGTGTTCACAACTACTGAGCAAACAGGAAGGCCAAGAGGAACTGACCATCCCAGCGAGATGAAATACAATGGTGTCTTTAAAGAGGCTTTTCTCCCTGTAGCGTAGGGATCTGCATCTGGTGGTAGGTGACAGAGCACCATTCAGACATTTAGCCAGAATGTCTGGGTTCTGCTGTTCCTGGTTCCCAAGCTGAGGAAGGGGACAAGAATACTTTGCAACTGGTCAGAACTGCCAGTACCCAGAGTTCGGGTCACGTGACAGCTTCCCCCCCTCCACTCTCCCAACCCCTCCCTGCATGTCCTCACCCCCACTGCTATCAAAATGTCAAGAAAGCTTATTGCTCTGACTGCCAGGGAAATTATCTGCTTTTCCCAATACAGAGAGGTGTGACGTGTAATTTCCATGACCATTCATACAGCTCTTTGAAGAGAAATGAGACACAATGGCCGGTGTGTCACTAAGACTGATAGCATCATCAATGGCTCGGCTTCCTCTTATTATTTTTACTTCATTCTATATTTATGCAGGAGATCCTGCCGAAGCCTCTGGGCTGCCACATTCTTCACGACCTGTCTTTCCTGTACCCCTCCCCCAGAGACTTCAGCCCCGGACTCTGGTGGACTCACACGCATGAGCCACAGGCACACGGAGGGCAGGCCCTGAGAAGCTGACCCACTAAAGGAAATGGCCATTGTCAAGGAAATCAGTCCTAAAGGAAGCCACTGAGGGATGAACATCATCCAGGTCAGCCTCAGGCCATGCTGGGGAGGACAAAGAAAGGCTGTGGTGTTTTGTGGGACCTGACAAAAATCAGCTTTGGCTTAAGGACTGGGAAATCATTTGGGTTGTATTTCTCGTCTCCCTCCCATCTTCACCTTTGGGAGAGAAGGGGAAGTGGACTATTCCCAAAGAAGGAAGCAGCCATACTCAGAACCCATGATATTGACAAGTATCCTGATTTCGATTCTCAGAATACTTGCTTTACAGCTCGGTTCTGGAATGTTGAATTTTGGGGGTTGGATCCTCTTGATGTTCCTAAGTAGCAGACATGAAACTTTCAAGTATAGGAATTAGAAGACAGTATGATATGCCCCATGTGTTTTCCGGTAATAGTCATCGATTGTGTTGTGACATAGTTTCCAGTAGGTGATCTGAATGAGCACACAGACAGGCAACAGCAGGTCCCACTTCTGACTCTGGTGAGGCCTAATCCACATTTCCCACCAAAGATTCCTCTGGCACCTGAGCTGAGCTTCAACCAATGATGTTTATGTTCAGGAAAATGGTTGCAGAGCTTAGGTGAGGATCTTGGACCCTCCCTGAATCTTCATGCCTTTCAGTCACGTTTTCTTAGATTTCCCCGCTTTGTGAATTTTAGTTACAACATTATCTTTTGAGCATTTCCTTGTGGGAGGTGCTTTAAGAAAGGTGACATTAGACATCTGCCTTCCAAGGTCACCTCTGACAGGTCATGAGACACCATGCATACTCTCTGCTGTGGGGCAGCTCCCTGTGCGCAGTTGTGCACAGACTCCTGGGTCCAGGAACCTTAGCATTCTTCCACTCTGACCTATTCCTATTTGGTGAGGAATCACCTAGAGCCCAGCATTATTGTGATAGCTTATATACCAAAGCGACATTACTTCTTGAGACCTGGTGGAAAGATCCAATGCTCACTGCAAATTTGAAATATTTGAATCTCTGAAAGAAATTTCAGACTGAGTGGATTTAGTAATATGATACCAACAGCATAGCTGCGAGATTAGACAGTGTTTCCTCAAATGGCAGGCTCTTCTCCTTCCCTGCCTTTGAAAGACTCCACCTGTCCTCCTTGGATTTAAGGCTGACGAAGGACAGCAAGGTCCACATGCTGAGGTTTGTTGACCACGAAACCAACAAGAGCCTAGAGCAAATCCTTTGCTTAGTATAAGAAGTCTTACAAATTGGTTGGCAGGTAGGTGTACAATTGCACAGTTACTATTTCCTAACTCATGGTGAAGGATCAGTATTCGAGCAAAGTAAATTAGCTTTGTCTGATGATCATAAATTATTATATATATTTGTATATATTATATATAAATTATATATTATATATATTACATTATAGTAGATAATATATCATATATACTAGATGATAATATATCATATATACTATATGTATATCATATATACTATGTGCAGTATATATGATATCTTATATGTTGCTATATAGATGTATGTATGTATATATATTTGAAAGAGTTTAATTCTCTGCTCATCTGTGGTCTTTGAGATTCACCTAAGCAGTTTCCAAGGATCTTAAAGAAGGTAGAAGAGCACCTAGGTTCCTATGGGTCGCCCATAGTTGACCAGAACTGACTAGGGTAGCATTTTAGAGCAAGAAGAGACAATTCTAACTCTGTCTCTTTGTTTTACAGCCCAGAGGGTCTTAGATTAGATTAGCAGTAGAGCCAGAGATAGCATCTGGTTCCCCTTCTCATCCAGGGTTTTTCCCCTCCTGGACCAGAATGCCCTTCCTGAGAATCTTTTCCATCTTGGAATTTAGCACTGTTGCTATTAAGCCTTGGAATTTATAAGCATTTGTCCCAGGTTGCCTGGTTTTGATAACTTTCAGTACAGTACGTTGGCAAAGGATCAAAAACGTGGGGCAGGCACAAACTCTTTTCAGGGTTTTGTCCCTAGATAAATCTGACAGGCGCCATATAATGATGAAGGCCTGACACCCACTCACCCAAAAGATAGGTTTTATTAACAATAAAACAAGCACCTGGATTCCAGCCAACATTACGATGCTGGCACCAGATCACATCTATCTGCCTGTCTAGACAAATCCCTCTGACATACAGGTACTTGGGGAAGAGAAATGAAAATTAAGTTGTAAAGGAGTAGGAGGCTCCGATCTACTCTGTTATGGTATATTTCCAAAAATGATATCACTTCTCAAAAGTCAAATTCACAAGTTATGACATCTAATAAAGTATCTGAAAGAAGGAAAAGATCTTTCTATTCTCACATTCCATCTACTCTTCCTGCATGGGGCACCTACTGGCGAGTCTTGTCTGTCTCCTGGAATTCAGCTGGTGAGACTGGGATGGCACCTTTGAGGGACCTGTTTTACACATCACCTGACCTGAATTGGTGCCTGATTGCTAATATCTACTCAACATGAAATCACTCTCTCCGCCGAGGGGTGTGCATGTCACATTCTGCCAGCATTGCTGCTGCATACCTGTCTCCAGGAAAAACCTTTAGAAGCTGCAGCTTCTCAGCTAGAAGAGAGGAAAGACGACAGGAGCAAATGGAGCAGAAGAAAACCTCAGAGTGGAATTGTTCAGTGCCTAGGTGTGTGGACAAGCTCTTACATGACACCCGCCAGCTTAGGAGATAAAATAGCTTTCTTAAAGGGCCAGTTCTAGCTGCATGTTCCAAGATTAGATGTATCTGCAGAGAGAGAAGCCAGAGGAAGACTTTGGAGAATGTGTTACCTTTGAGATGGTTTGGGGGTTTTGTACTTGACCTTGGGAAGATCTTGTGCTTCTTAGTATTTTATAGTATTCACGTGGACACATTGGGGCTAAGTCTGAAAGAGGAAGTTGCTTTTTGCTTGAGACCTGTTACACTAAGTTCAACCTCAGTCATGATAACATTGTAGCAAACACTTACATGGGGATAGTTTTATGCTTCTATCACATAAAACCTGTAATGCAATTATTTTTAAGCAGAAGAAAGCAAGAGAAATTAGAGTAGTGGTTCTCAGCCCACAGAGGGAATTTTGTCCAGCGAGGGGACATTTGGTAATGTTTGGAGACATGTTTTGGTTGTCACAGTGAGAGTGTGTGTGTATTGCAGGGGGGCAGGCATCTGGTGGAGATATACCTGGGATGCTGTTAAAAACTCTACAATGGCCGGGTGTGGTAGCGCACGACTGTGATCCCAGCGGCTTGGGAGGCTGAGGCAGGAGGATCGTGAGTTCAAAGCCAGCCTCAGCAAAAAGCGAGGTGTGAAGCAATTCAGTGAGATCCTGTCTCTAAATAAAATACAAAATAGGGCTGGGGATGTGGCTCAGTGGTTACCCTGAGTTCAATCCCTGGATCAAAAAACAAAAACAAAAACAAAAACCTCTACAATGCCCAGGGCAGCCTCCCTACACATACCCTCAAAGAATTATCCAGTCCTAAATGTCAATTGTGCCAAGGCTGACCAAGGCAGAGAAACTCTGAAGGGAGAGATGGGCGCTGGACTGAATTGGAGAGTTTGGTCTCGGTCCTCACATTGCAAGACCAGCGACAATGAAATGCCTGCTTGTTACCCCTCTGTTTCACCATCTGCAAAGTGGGGATACGAAGCATTCTCTTTATAAAAATATCACGAGGATTCATGAACTTATATAGGTGAAGCACTCTGACTTCTTCAGAAGAAAGAGCCTCTATAAAATCAGAGCCCAGTTATTATTCCTGCATTATGATGAGCTCATGCAATGGTGTCTTAAGAACCATGTTCCTCCCCCTCAAAAAAAAAATTCCTCCGGGAAAAGAAAACAAACCAGAAATGATCTCATCATAATTGCACCTGCCACACCAAAAGGCAGACACAGTTCAGAGGAACAAAATTCCTTCCCTTCAGCAATGAACTAAGCTGCGTCTGTAATTAAGATCTTAATAAGGGAGGCAGGAGGCCTGATGCGATGCTGCAGGCTACGAGCAGGGAGCCACCTTGCCAGGATTACAGCGAGAACAACTGAAATTCAATCCCCTTCGGCACCTCGCGCTCTCAGGTGTTCTGAACGAGTCCGTATTTCAAAATGTGCTTGCTTTCATTTCTAAAGAGGTCTATTTTTCTAAAGGAAAAATGAAAGGAGAAACTTATTATTCGTAAGTAAATATTATTTATGACTCTCTACAAAGAATTCACCTAAATCTACTTTTAAAAAAAAAGACCCTTAGATAATTTCCTGCAAAAGGCTGACATAAGGGAGATGGGATGATGCCTTCGATGCTTGATTGATCTCTGAAGCAGCTTGTGTTGACTGTCTATGGAGTGGCCATGTGTTCCTGAACTTTCTATGACAGTCCCCAGTTTCAAATATCGTTTCCATGGTCAGACCATATGTTCCACTGTTTGTGAAACATGGTTACATTCCCACAGAAATCACATATATTGTAAACAAAGACCAAGGATAGGCATGCAAGTGTTTCTTGCTTGTGGATTTGCCTTGGTTGAATTTAGAATTTGAGAGAAAAAACACAGGTACTGGTAAGAGTCTGTGATCTGGGCAATGAATGTGTCTTCTGATTGACAAGATGATCTTTATATGGAAATGAGATTTCTGCCCAGGGCCTCTGGGCCTCTGGGCCTTTGGGCCTCTGGGAGGTTGTCAGGAAGTCCTGCCTTATAATGAATGGGGTTATGAAGAGAAAGAAAGAAGCCCATGGGCCTCCATAGTTCCATTTAAAGGCTCATCACACTGAGTTCTGAGCAAAGAGGACCTGAAATTCAAAGACTGCTCCAGGGAAAGAGGGCTTTACAGTTTTGTTATTCCTGTGTGATTGTGCTAACATAGCAATATAGCTGATCCACGATTAGCAACGAGAACAGTGAAATTCCTTGACACGTGATTGATGCATCCTGACACTAAAGACAACGAACTCCAAGAAGGCTCCAGTGTCTGTATGTCCATGCATCCACCATTCCCTGTATGCTGACTTCATACATTATGATTATTTTGGGAGGGGGAGGTTGGTATGGGGGCAGAGAAGCCCAGCTCATTATCAGTGGAGTGCAGAGCCTTGGGACAGAGACACCCAGAGGAGCTGGGAGTTTGAGCCATGTCACCTGTGGGCTGAAGTGTTCAGTTAAGGCAAATAAACCAACAACCACGAATCAATGAGATTAAGGCTAACTCACAAGAGAGAACATACAGTTTATGCTTTACAAAAAGAAATTAGGGGAAAAAAAGAAATTAGGAAAAATATTAATGACACATCATCCTTTCTACATACCTATTGCCTCAGTACCTGGAAAGGAGGTCTGATTCAATCGTAACCTTTTATGTGTTTTGGTTACTGCAACTTACTATCGAACTTCACAGATAACTCCCTAACACCAGAGAACAGAAAGGAATTAAAATTAACTTCAAAAGGAGCTAGCACATATTTTTGTGGTTTGCAATGCTTGCACTTTTACATATTCATGGTGGCTTCATGGTTTCTTCTGGTGAGCATAAACATCAACACATCACGTAAGGAACATTTTTGGTAATGGTAACATCTTATAACTATTATCTTGACATATTAGAAATATCAGGAGGATTCAAATTTGCAAGACCACGAAGATTTGCCAAGGAATGTGACTTCTGTAAATCACTGCAGCCAGCCTTTGAATAAGGATCTGGAACCACCTACTTAGACTCCATTTAAACACCATTAATGGTTGGAGGAAAGGGAGCGAGCCGTTTTGCTGTTTTTTTTTTTTTTTTTTGCGGTGCTGGGGATTGAACCCAGGGCCTTGTGCTTGCGAGGCAGGCACTCTACCCCGCTGAGCTATATCCCCAGCCCTCTATTTTTTTTTTTAAATAAACTTGTATTTAATAGTTCATGGTGGGGTCCAGGCATACACACTGGAAAACTTTCCACTGGCAATTTTAGTATGTCATGATCAGCTTCCCCACTCGTCATCTCAGCCATGAGAGGCTGTTGTCACACAGCATCACCATCCATGCATCCATTCTGGTGCCAGTTCCACCTTCATCCAGTGGTATGCCTCCATCCATCTAGATGGCCTGTTTGCTATAGAACCTTCTGAAAGATTCCCCCTTTACAGCCGGGGTGGCAAGGGTCACCAATAGGGCCATTGATCTTAAAATGAAGATTGCTCAGGAGAAGTCTTCAGCCAGGCTGCGGTGTTCCCCAGTGAGGAGTGTCCTCATTAGCCAGTAAGAATCACCACAGGGAGATGACTGGAATGTTCAGAATAAATAAGATGCGAGGGGCTGGGGTTGACAAAGTATAAACAGGGCTTTGGGGTTTTTGTCCTCTTTCCAGGCCCCTGCTCTTCGCAATCATCTATTGCCTAGGAAACCGGCAGCTATACTCTGGCATTTTAAGTTGGAAATATTGTATTTCTTCCCAACGGCCCTCCTGCGTTTGTCTTGGCAGGGAGACCTGGTGATTAAGGCTATGTGTTACTGCCGAGGAGTGCGGAGGTCAGGGATGCTGGCATTCCAAACCAATTTGTCTAGGTTTCTTTCTAACCCTAAAGTGATCTAAAAATAGAGATTCGAGACCTCTTTCTTTACATTGACGTCACTCTGACTGCAATAGGATGGGGGCAGAGCTTACCCTGAATTTCTCCTGTTCCTCCCAATTCATCCTCCTGGTGTTGAACCTTGGCTTCTCTAAAACTGATGACCATCTCTTTTCCTCACAGATATTTCTGTAATGGTAAACAGTTCTAGCGAAGGCTCCTCTTGAAACTTGTAGCTATAGAATGCTTCCATGTTTATGTGCCTGCATATCTGTACATATATCTATGGATACCTGCATGATCGGCGGCTCCTAGTCCTCACCTTGACTGTGAAAGATTGCTGTCACACGCCATCGCTATCTATCTCTGTGTGTGTGTGTAGCTTATAACATCATATAATAGCTGCCATTTGTCAAATGCCTACTGTGTGCTAGAAACTGTTGACTGTTATATATTAAGTATCTAGTAAGACAGGTGTCATTACTCCTATTTATTAGTAAGGAAATGGAGGTCTAAAGTAGCTCGCTGAAAATGATGTTGTTAGGAAGAAACAAAAGTGGGATTTGAAACAAAACCCTTGTTCTCTCTACTGTGTCACACAGTGTTAGGACCCTTTTAAGTGGCTATTTATCCGGCTATTTGTATATATACTTTATGTAATTCAGCACTGAATTTAATATTTGCTGAGTACCCATTATGAGCAAGGTCCTGTAATTTCAGGAACATCAAGTCTTATTAACAACAATGAAGTAACCAAGTCAACGGTGTAGTGGGAAGTGGGGCCGTGTGCCATGGGTATGCCCTGAGACTCCGCACCTGCCATCTGCCTTTCCACAATGCACATCCAGGCCGGGGCATCGTCAACAATCCTCAACTACCTACGCCTAGTGACTGGGATGTGAACATAACCCTGCCACCAAGTCCATACTACCCTTTCAGCCTCTACGGAGCATCTACTGTCCAAGGAGAGCTGGGCCGGCTGGCATGGCCTGCTTACCCGATGCTGTATTTACATTCATGTATTATCTCAGGCCTTAGAACAATAGTAAGAGGCTGTTCCTGTTATCCCTATTTTACAGAGAAAACTGAGGCTGCCAGCCTAACTTGCCCAAGGTCACAGAGCTTTAAGCCACAAGAAGCAAACACCTTTCTCCAAAACCCACACTTTATCTTTTCTCTAACACAAGAGCATATAAAACCAACTCCCCACCCCTTTGAGACTTCAACAACCCTAGATCACACTTCAAATTCAAGGACTGGTCTGTCAATCCGCCTCTACGTGCAATTAAAGGACAATATGGCTTACTTAAAATGGGACAGCCCAGTTGGCAACCTGAGTTAGTTACAGGTATCATTCAGGTAGTGATTTGACGAAAGGGGTTAATAAGTAAGGTATTGTTAGCAGAGTAGGGCAAAGGTAAAAAACATAAAGCCTATTTAAGAGATTATACAGGACAATCCAGGAGACAAAGGTATAGGCTTTTGATCGCTTTATAGAGGGGATAGATGAGGAGACTTTGCAAGAAGGAAGTGACAAGCCACTCAAGTCACGTACACACAGGTCCCGGGGTCAGTGAATGGGGACAGTGTGGGAACAGGATTTCCCATAGCAGAGTCCAAGGAGAGGGCAAGTTGAGGGCCACAGGAGGTGCACCAAGGTCCTCATGTCCATGTGGGTGGGGACGTGAGGCCTGCAGAAGTCTGGCATCAGAGAAGCACAGGAAAAGCTTGAAGGAGAAAAAGAGAGATGTTCCAAAGACCCCAAGGGGGAGGGAATTTGCAAAGGGACTTGAAAAGTAGAGGAGACATTTTTGTAGAAGACTGGGGGTGGGGGAAGACAGGAAGTCACTGAAAAATTCTGGGAACAGAACTGAAGTATATTCCAGCAAGAAAAGGATGCTAAAGGAATTCCTGGTATGTTACACCCTGCAACTTGCTAAATTTGGAATTACCAGAACACCTACAGTTCTACCAAGACTTCTGTCTCCATGTGAGTCATTTAACTCTGAAAATGGGTTTGCAAAGTAAATAAAAACATCAATAATGAAGTAAACATTTTTTAAAATGTCTTCTGGTGCTTTTAAATGCATTGATCTAATATGAGATTTTCAAAGAAGTGGAAGGGAGGGAACAGGAGTGCCACTTTGGATTGAGTGCAATAAAGCATTTAAAGAAAAACAAAGAATTTAAAGCCAAGATATCAAAGTGAAGAAAGAACTGAGACTTCTAAGGGATTTAAGTGACCACATTGGATACACTCAAGATCTTCTATCATTTTGTCCTCAGGCTAGCTTGAGAAAATAAAAATAATGTCAAAGTTCCCCTCAAAAGATTTTTATTGTACCCATTTTCTCCTTTCCTTGACCTACTTGGCCCCTATTCAGCCAGAACACAAGGATCTGAATTTCAGATTGCAGCTTTCTTAATTGTACTGTAAATTCCCTCTGTACTTTTTCTTCAGTAAAACATGTTAAAGAATAGATTTGCTGTATGACAGACTAGATAAATGATTTACAATTCACTTAGGCACAGAAGGGCTCAGAAAGTTGGCAAAGTCACAAAAGCTGCTGAGGCTTTAGATGTCAGACAGGCAGTCAGGGCACCTTCCAGCCCAGGGCACGAGTGGGCGGGGCCTCGGGGCTGGCCCGCAGGGAGTGGGCGGGGCCTGTCCTGGAGCTCTGTATCTTAAAAACAAAACAAGTGAATGTTGGTTGTTCACTGGTTGTGATCCCTGAAGTGGCCAAACCAGATCATCTGGTTAACAACAGCAAAACACCTTTTAGGGCCCTATTTATAAATCTCTCAATGAACATTTTTAAGTCTGTTATAGTTTATAGAGCAACATAGTGTTTAAGAGATAATACCTGACTCCTGGATTTTACAATCTAATTATTACCTGGCTTTATTACTTCAGTCGCTCAAATTAATTAACTGCCAAGCATGCATTTCACTTTGTTTTGTAGAGTTACTGTCTGGAAAAAATAAGATAGGAATACTAGGGATGAAATAATCTTGAACTTTCTGGGAGAAGACAACACTAGTCAGAAGGATATTTTAGGGAGGCCAAAGATGGTTCTTTCTCTTAATAGTGGTTATATCATGAGTTCGGAAGTCAGATCATCACAGTTCAAATCCAATGCCCACCAGCAGTGTGCCACCGAATAAATTCCTTAGCCTCTCTGTGCCACTTCAAATTTCCACATTTAAAGTACATGTAAAAAGAATGCTTCATTGCATTATGGGGAGAGTTAAATATGACAATCTCTCTACTAAAATGTAGTTTTATCATTTGGCAGAGTGTTCAACATGGGTAAGAACCAGCAAAGACTCAAGTGTTTCTCATGAAAGCCAGTTCCAATCTACATCATCAATCACCATGATATTTTCTTTTCATAAAGAGTAAAGGTAGACATGATGAGGTCACTGAATAAAAGGTGACTTTAGACTTCGCCACCCTTGTCACCTTCTAGATTATAGCACTCAAAATTAATTTCAGCCATTTAAGTTTCCAGTAATAAATATATGAACACGATTTCTCTTTTTTCTGCAAGCCCATATTTATTCAGCAGCAGGGGGAAGAAGAGTCAAAAATCACCCCAGGCTAAATAACATCTAGCCCTATCACTGCTCTAAGTAAGGAAACTCTGGAAAGATGGAATAAAGCAGGTCAAGAAAGAGAACTTTCCTGCCAGGTAGAAGGATTTGTTTCTGTTTGCATGCTGAAGTCAAATATTAAGCAGTCCTCAGGATCATCCTCTCCTCTGATCTTCCCTACTGATGCAGATAATGGAAAGCTAATAGTACCAGGAAAACTGATACCTGTGTCTTCAGACAGTTGTAACCTTTTCAAGAACTATAACACAAGCATCACAGTAAAGACGTTTTGGCATTTAGATTTAGAGCTTTTGAACAAGATTTACAGCTATTGAACAAATGATTTATCACTGAGGTTAGCCAGTGGTTGTTAGCTAGAGCAGGTATTTACAACCTTACATCAAGAAAGATGGACCAGAAGCTAGATAATTCTGAAAGAATGCAAAATAACCCACAGCTAGCATAATCCAGAAGATCAGTTAATACAAATTGTCAATACAAATGTATAGCCACTTTAATAAAAATTCATTTTAATAATAGCACTTTTGTTTAAAAGCACTAGAGCTCATATCTATTCATCATTCAAAAGAAGAAAAAAAGGAATTTATGCTCAATTCATTATAATCTGCAGCTACTGTACTGGGTTCCCTGGAAGTTGCTTGCTTCCTTAGAAGGGATGTGCTGAGCAAGACCAATTTCTTTTTCTTCTTTTTCTTTTCTTTCTTTTCTTTTCTTTTTTTTTTATTTTTGCCAAGAATGAACACACAAACCGTGATGCAAATGCACTGGAAATAATGCCTGGAAGTATTATGACTATGACACTGTAAGTTTCAGACACAATAAGTTGGCTGGAGTCTCCATACTCTCGGCCTATTCAAACTCCCCCAAAAAGTGTTCTCGAGTAGTGACCAATACTCATTTATTCTTACATCCAATACCATCTAAGGATGTCAGAATTCTCCATCATCAGTCATATATAGTATTTGGGCTTTTAATTTCTTCCACCAGAAGTACGTATGGCAAACTACTTCTCAGTTCAAATGCTTAAGGCAAAGGCTGAAAAACCTTGCTTTAAGAGCCAGTGGAAGAGACTCAGCAGTTCTGATTCCTCTTACTAGGGCTCCCCAGGGCAGCGGAGGCCAGGCCTCCGGGAGCTGCTGAGACTTGAGCTAATTCGTGCTGCGATTCAGCTAGACACCCTCTAATCTACAGTGGCTGCTGGCAGGCGGCTCTGTCTAACTTCTCACCACGTCATTTCCACCCCCTCCTGCAACTTTCAGAGCGGCAAGACTGGGATGTACTCTGCACTCCCGGGATGACTCTCAAAGACCCGAGTCTCTGCTTGCTTGCCAACCTGAGTGGCCGAGACCCTGCTCAGAACCCTCCCAGGCAGAGATGGGGTCCGGGGCAGAAAAGTTGTCACAGTGAGAATCACGCACACACATTCCGGCATAGCCTCCAGCGTTCAAAGAAACGTTATGTAGAAAGGAACTCTTACCTTGTACTTCATTTCGGCAGCGTTGAATGGAGCCCTTTTCCTACACTAGTTGAACAGCATTAAGCCTTGGAGTGTCCGCCCCTCCATTGAGCGCCGCGCTGGAGAGAAGCGAGAAAGATCCGCGAGTAGAGTCGCCGCGCGCCTTTCCCCAGCGTCTGAGCGCACTGTTTTGATTGAGGCAAGCGGATCACAGGCTTCATTTGCATACCGCCCCACCATTGGCTGGTGGGGGAGGGACCGCCTACGCCCCGCCTACCTTTAACTTGTGAAAAACTCCCGACAAAGAACTTGTAATGTGATCATTTCTTTTTACAGGGTGGAAAATAAAACAGAAAGTGGGGACCCGTCCCGAACTTCTGCATCGCTCTCCACACACAAAATAATTTTTTTTAAAGGAAAAGAAAGAGAAAGCAGGCAAAGGGAATACATTCCTTTTAAGATTAACCCAACTTTTAAAGAATCCGAATGCACAAAGCGCTCTGACAGTCGCGCTTCCTGTGACCTAGCAACTAGTTCATAAACCCATTTCATTTCAAAGCCATTCACCTCGCAATCTCTACATGAAACGAACTCTGGGAACAAAAGGTTTTCTGTCTCCAGGCCCCTTTTTACTAACCACCCCTGCTGATATCGCTGTCTCTTTCTCTTTCCCCTTCCCCCTCCCTTTTCTGCGGCTGTTTGCTTTTTTTGTTCTTTTCAATGTTCAAAGTACTTTGCAACGTCAGTCTGCTAGGAGCTGGAATACAATTCTCCCTCAGTGAGAAGGAACTCCCTAGCACAGGCACCAGGGGTTCCCTGGGCAGCTTCTCTTCAGGCCTCCCAGAGTTGAGTGTCAGACATTGAGCGACCTTGCTGTCTTTGCGGAGGATAAAGGTTAGCTGTGACCCCTGGGATGGGGCGGAGGAGTGCACGCCCTATACATCATCACCGTCCACTGAGCTCTGTGTTCTTTGATGGCCAGTATTGCTAGTTCCAGCTTTGAACGTTGGGGATTTTTCCTTCTGACCTCTCTCCCCAAATGACCCATTAACCCGGCAACACTTATTATCCGGGGAAACAACAAAAAAAGCCTCCCTGGTTAAAAAGACCTCTCTCCAGTGAAGCACAGCAAGTGATTTCTGTGGAGAAGGAGATTCGCCAGGAGAGGACAGAAATGTTCACCTTGGGTGAGGTGAGAGACCTTTCTCCATGGGCCTCAGGACGGATACTTTGTGAATCCAAATGATATCTGTCCCTGAATGGGACCAACCCCAACCAGACTATAGGATTCAGATGGAAAATCAACCCTTATTTTCCTGAGTTGGATTGGAATCAGCTTGATTTTTTTTCCTCTCCAAATTCCCAATGTATTAAAACTCTACTTTTATGATCTAAGCAAAAGACAGGGAGCAGCTGTCCTAGGAAAGAGGATTTTGCATATGGGGTTTGCAGTGCACTCCACTGTTTAATGTGGCACCTATTGGCTTGGCATGCACTCTGACAATCATAATGAAGTCGGCACACCTGTTCTGGCTTCCTCTAGGCTTTGCTCTTCCCTCATTTGGTTTTAAAGCAAATACAAGCCTGAGTGATTTTGCAATTTCTTTCTGAGCACAAATTAGGATGCAGTATTGCAAGGATCTTCACTAGTTTGCAGGAAGTTGTTTTTGGTGTCTGCTTGGATAAGGGAGGACTATGAGTCAAAGACCTTTCTATCTGTAAGATGTGTCTTGGGCTTCCAGGAGATCTAGATAACATTCCTTTGACCTCCTAAGTGGCCAAGCTGAATCCTCTTTCTGTTTGTTTGATAAGTACCACTAAATAAGTGAATACCAACTATCCCACCTCATTTTAATGTTTCAAAATAGTGTCCCAAGTCCATGCTAGGGCTTTTAGTAATTTCATTCTCTAGCATAGAAATCTTTATTCCTACCAAATGATCTGGGTTTTCCTGTTTCTTTCCTATACAGCAAGACACTTAAAATCCACCTGAAATTCTTTTCAAGGTGGCGTAGGTTAGAGTATAGTTAGTTGCATAAAGGAAAACACAGGTTATTGGAATCAGGTAAACTCATTTTGGAATCTCAACAGATTTCTTAACGTCTTCATTTTAGTGTTGTTAAGTATAAAATAGAAAAAATAATAGTACCGCCGGGCGCGGTGGCGCACGCCTGTAATCCAAGCGACTTGGGAGGCTGAGTCAGGAGGATCGGGAGTTCAAAGCCAGCCTCAGCAACTTAGTGAGGCCCTAAGCAACTCAGTGAGACCCTCTCTCTAAATAAAATACAAAATAGGGCTGGGGATGTGGCTCAGTGGCCGAGTGTCCCTGAGTTCAATCCCTGGTTCCAAAAATAAAAAAAGAAAAAATAATAGTACCTCCCTCTAAGCTTACAATGAGATTTAAAGGAAACAATGAAGATAGAAATGAATAGCCAATGACCTTGAAACACCTTAATGATGGTTGTTTATTATTACTCTTATTTTAATATTAATATTAATTTCGTATTATTCTGTTGCTGTCATCTGACATTATTGTTATAGTATATTATGTAAACGGCATTCATCTTTAATCACATTAATCATATGATTCCTAACATTAGGCTGCTGTTGGTATTT
This sequence comes from Glaucomys volans, assembly GCA_020662805.1. NCBI lineage: Eukaryota > Metazoa > Chordata > Mammalia > Rodentia > Sciuridae > Glaucomys > Glaucomys volans. Next base: position 128,119 of record JAJEJO010000865.1, read on the forward strand.
TAAGTGTGGTGGGCATTCACAAAGAGGAGGAGGAGTCGCTCATCTGTGTGTGGTCCTTTTATGGGTAGAATTCTAATTTTAACAAATATCACTTGGGCACCAACCACCAGGTACCTTTCTAGGTGGGAGGGTGATAATGGCATCCCAGACAGGCACAGTTTCTGCTCTCGTGGGGCTTAGAGGTGAAAGCAGAGGAAAATAATACATGAATGTACAATACAATTTGCAGAGACAAATACTATGAAGAAAAATGAAGCAGGAAAAATTGCTAGAGGAACACGTGTGTGTGTGTGTGTGTGTGTGTGTGTGTGTGGTGTGTGTTCTTGTAGATATAGTGAACAGGGAAGCCCCTCTAAGGAGGAGATATTTAATCAGAAAAGTGAATAAAATGAGGATCTCACCACTCACAGATCTGGGAAGAGAATATTCCAGATAGAAGTAGTGACCCATGGACAGGGCCGGGGTGGGGGGGTGGGGGTGCGCGGGGGGGGGGGGTATGTTTTAAGGATGGCGAGCAGCCCAGTGAGTGTGGCCTACACGTAAGGGACAGATGGAGAAGACAAGCGTGGAGGGTAGGTGGAAAGCAGCTAGGATTTTTCCTGAACATGACAGGAAGCCATTGGAGTGTCTTGAGTAGGGAAAGTTCTCTTTCTCTGTTCTCATCTGTTGTTTAAACACTCAAGGACAGCAGGCCATTAGCGCAAATGTCGAGCTCTGGCTTAATGTGGCTTAAGCAAAGCAGATAGTTGTTACTTCATTACTGTCATTCGGGGTGTTTCCTGAAAACCCTTTGGGGAAACACAAGTTCTCCCAATAAATCTGTGACCTGAGCTGTTGGGCGCAACAGTGAAGTTTAAGCAGAACCACATAATTGGCGTCTGCACCAGTACTGGTGCTCCTCCCCAGGCACCTTGGACCCCACTCGTGTGCCCTCCAGTACTGTCCTTAGTGGGTGTATCTGCCCACTAGCTTTGCGTCTGGTTGTCTGCCAGGGCCTTTGTCTTCCCAGACTCACTCCTGTAGGCAGGAGCAAGAGAGGTGGAACCCGCGGCCATCCAAGTGACTTTCCAGCTGCCATTGGGCATTGGCAGGAATCCAGAACAAAATCAAGAGAACGCTAGAGGGAGGAGATGCTTCAGTCCCCAACTCGGAAGAAGCCTATGTGACGGTTCTCTAAGCGTGAAGGGCAAAATCACAGGCCCAGAGCTTGCGAGCAAGGGCAGGAAGAATCCTTGGAACGGATCTAGGCCAGTCTCTCGCAGGGGTGAAGCTGCTGCTCAGAGAGGTGGGGAGCCTTGTGGGTGGCCAGTTTGAATCCAGAGCAATTAGCTCTGTCTCTTGAACCTCTTTCTGAGCTATTCTAATGGTCTCTTCTTAGTTTCCCCACCCAAATGTCTCCAGTCCCCATCTGTGTTCCACATCTCTACCTGCTTAATCCCTGGAGCCTGAGTGGATCACGTTATTATAAACATCACATCATGTTTCAAACCCTCCAGTGACACTTTAATGGGCTGTCCTCTGAGCCCCACCTCCCTTTCTGGCCTCATCTTACCTCCTCCCTCCTCCCGTCCCACCCTCTAGCCACATGGGTCTGGGTGCGGGGGACTCACCGATTCCAGGACAGGTTTGTGCTGTCCTGAATTTGCACAGACGGGTCCCTCTGCCTAGAGTGCCCCAGCTCCAGCCTTCTGCTCCGAGCACGGCCAACACTGAGGCTTTTGTGTATCTTTGTCAACACCCCCACCCTGCCCACCTCGCCCTTTCAGAGCTAATTCCTCCCTCCCTTTACCATGCCCCCATTGTGCTCAGAACACGGCTCCATTATGAGGGCTTTTCCGCATCGGATCATGATTTGTTGATTTGTGGATGTCTGTCTCCCCGGCTTGGCTGCCTGCATGCGCCAGAGGGCTGGGGTGGCATCTTGTTGGTGGCTGGGTCCCCCTACACCTTACAGATGCTTAAGTGTTTGCTGAATGAATAAGAAGATAAATGGAACTTCAAAGAACCCACTTGTTTGTTTGTTTGTGGTACTGGGGACTGGACCAGGGCCTCTCAAGTACTAGGCAAGCACTTCACCACTGAGCTACATCCCCACCCACATACATTGACCCCGAGTTCTGCTTAGTGTCCAGGGAATGAGGAAAAGACATGAGTTTGTGGGAAACTGTGCAGGTGACATTTATTAAACATGGACCCCAGATGCATCCTTCAGAATCAACCCAGGGCCTATTGCCAGTTCTGTATCCATGATCTAAGAACAGATTTTACATTTTTAAATGGCTGGGAGAAGAAAAAAAACCACAAGAAGAGTAATTCCTGAGACGTGAAAATCATTTGAAATTCAAATTTTTGTGTCTATAAATTTTGTGTCTTCAAATTTTGTGTCTATAAAGTTTTATTTCATTTGTTTGTTCAGGTACTAGGGATTGAACCTAAGGGCACTCTACTACTGACTCACATCCCCTGTTCAAATTTTAATTTTATTTTAAGACAGGGTCTGGCTAAGTTGCTGAGGCTGGCCTTGAACTTGCAATCCTCCTGCCTCAGCTTCCTGAGTCACTGGGATTACAAGTATGCGCCAGTACTCCCAGCTACAAATAAAATTCATAGGAACTAAGGCACACCTATTCAATTATACATTGTCTTCTGCACTGCAATGGCAAAGTTGAGTGGTTGTCTTAGAGATGGCAAAGCCCACAAAGCCAGAAAATGTTATCTGACCCTCTATAGAAAAAGTGTGCCAACCTTTGTTCTAGAATAATGCAAATTATATCTGGACTGGGTCCTGATTAACATATAGATCCTTCCACATCCACAGAGGAACATTTAGAAGCTGAATGAATACCAGAGGAAACAAGCCCAGGCCTAAAATAGCTAAGCATGCTAGGACCATGTTTTACAATGTCTAGTTTGGTACTAATTTGTAAAAATCAATCTACATATACCAAAATTATTTCAAAAAGTAACTGGAGGCAGCAACTTTTCTATTCTCTCACAAGTCTTCAGAAATCTCTCAAAGAGCAGCCAGTGGACCCCTGGCTTATTCAGTCTTGATGGAAGCCCTCCCAGGTGCCAGGCCCTGGGCTAGATATTTGCAAACACGATTTCACGCAATAGTCATCTCCTGTACCAATCCTACAGCGTTGGTCATAGAAGTTCTACGGTAGGCACAAAGTCACGGGCAGATGCGCAGCAGGTCTGGTATATAAACCCAGCCTTTCTCATTCCCGAGTCTGTGTGGCCCTGACCAGGGTACACAGCACCTGTCAGATTTCCTCTGGATGCACTTGCTTCTCTCAGGCCCCGTTTGTCAGTTCCGTAGGGTTGAGTCTCCCACGTGTGGGCCTGGGCCTAGCTGAGATGAAGGCATTGCTCCCAAGCTGTGAAGCTAGTTGATTAATCAGAAGTGAGCACACAGATGCCTGTCCCCACTTTTCAGCTTGCTTTCTCACTCATCCTACTGCTTACTTCTGCCCCCAGCTTGCAGCCCGTCTCCTTCATGAAATGTTTCCTCGAAAACCTCTCCATCCTGGTTCTTACCTCCCAACATCCTCCTCTGTGCTCTGGACTCTCCCATGGCCTGTGGCCAAGGTCAGTGCTCCCCCAGTCCAGCTTTGCTTGAGAAGCAGCCACAACTGCTTCGTCTTCTGCCCTGCATGTGGAATTCAGGGGGGTCTGTGTGAGGCCTTGGACTCCACTCATTTGAAAAGGGCCTCGTGGGATCCATAGTCCATGGGGTACCTTCAGCTCACCATTGAGGGCCTAGTTACTGCCTTCTGTGGTTCAGTCAATGACACTGAAAGCAACTTAGAGAGGATCCTGTCCCCCTCTGCACCTGTGTAGGTAACTGAATCTCTAGAAGCCCTATACACAGTCTTCACGGAACTCAACAGGGGGAAGAATAAAAACAGAAAAAAAGAACAAAAAGCAAATAAGCCACTTCCTAGTAGGCAGGGAAAGAGCTCCTGTCACTTCAAGGCAATGGCCCTGTCCAATCTGGGCAAGTTCTTGGCATAATGAGAGTATGTTATTAGAGAACAGCTCAAGGACAGTTTTTAGTGCTTTAAGTTTTCTTTTCTTTGGACTGTGGACTGGAGCCTCCACTCACTTTTCCCCCACTAAAGACCTCATGAAGGCTACCCAACCTCACCCCCACTTCCTCTGTGGGCAACCGTGTCCTGGGAAGAGATGACATTTTGCGAAAGCTTTGGTCAGGCAACATTTTTAAACAGTGTTTCTGCAGATAGAGGGTGGTGTTTACTCAATGGGCTTGCTGGCTCGTGATCCCTGCCTTGCTTCTGATTGGATTCCTCCTTATTTCTTTTTTCTCTCTCAGGAACAAGCCACCTGGGGCCTATGGGCCTCTGAACAAGAAAATGGAAACAGCTACTCTAGAGCCTCTGGATCAGTGCATGATATGGTGGGTGACACACTGTGAGGACATCATGAGGTCCCACGGCCCCTTAACACTCACAAGCTTAAGTGCTATGTGATCCTTTAAAAAATCCACCCTACTGCCTGCCTCAATTCTGGCAACTGTGTCCTTCATGTTGGACTCTCTGAGGTTGCTTTTTAGTTACTCAAGAGTAGAGTGCTGAAATGGAGTGTCCTGGGCCTCTCTCAGTCGTGATAAACCAGGGAAGAATGCAGGAGGTCCCACGTCACCACCAGGCTTCCACAAACCCAGGTAGTCCGCTGCAAAGGGGCTGATGATGGGCTATACCTTCACTTGCCTTTGGAAACCCTGTGTAACTGTGAAGTTTTGCTTAGTGTTATTTTAGCTTTGGAATACTCAATTGCTACCCCCAGAACTAAAATCTGTTGACAGATTAAATTACACGTTAAACAAATTCGCTCAAATCTAGCGCAAGATGACAAGCCATGCAAGGCTCCTTTTAGCATTTAGTATTTCTTTCTTTGAAAAAGATTTGGAGGAATTCACTTTGGGGTGAAATTATGAAGAAAATTAGAAACACATAATAAAGACGTAGGTTTGTTCTGTGACATAAATGTGCAGAGGTTGGCATTTCTGTTGTTCATGTGTATCCAGCCAGGCAAAGGCACAGGGTTACATGGTACACAGGAGTTTTAATGGTAAAATCGTGCCTGCTGCCGGTGGAGGCGCCCTGTCCTCTCTGGCTGGGAGGGTATCTGTTATTGCATGCTTCAGTTTGTCCAAATAAACAACTTGCTACATGAAGCTGTCATGGAAACGGCTTCTGCTGGTAGAAGCTCTAGATTGCAGATTTTTTACAAAGGGTCAGAGTGATCCGCCAAGACCAAATGCACAGGAATCCCACGACTGCATGGAGGATGATCTCTTCTCGCAAGCTCTGCCCAACACAGTAAGAGTGGTGCAGAAAACTCGGCAGATGAGAAGGGACCAAGGCCCCGTATCTGCTTCTTGCTATCCCTTCATATGGACTTAGCTTTGCAAATTCTCCCTTTACACATTGTTACATTTGCAAAGTCTTCCTGATGTCTCCTTGCATACATGTTGCCACTCTATAGATGAAGTGACATGATAGGACAAGATCCAATACCCTCATCTGACATGGCATGGCATGCGTGGTGGTGAGATTTCTCAGCTCCCTGCCTCCCTCGTCGGTCTATTGCTCCCGTCCAGCTAAGCAGAACAGGCTATGAACTGCAGCCCGATTCTGGGATGGGGCTGGAGGGTCTGCTTCTGATTTACTCCTGAGCTTTGCCATCCCTGACGACTGAAAGCCATCTTCCACATCTGGCATCCAGCGTAACTCCCGGGACAGAGATGAGATAGAATGGGGATGTGGTCACCCAATGGCCACTTTCCTAGAGGCACAAGGTCAATCATTTCTTTAGGGGTTGGACATACATTTTCCCCTCTTGTGCCCTAAAAGAGCCCAGTTGATCCAGTCTTCAAAGAAAGCCTGTTCCCTCCCGGGCTGCAAACATCCTGCAGGCCTGCTTAAGGCCTTGGGCCTGTCTGACCAGCCCAGGCCGCCGCCAGCTGGCGCTGATGAGTGAGAAGAAGGAATGCAAGCCATGTGGGGCCTGCGGAGGGGGCAGGAGGAGAGGAATGCGGAGTGGGGACCCAGCACACCCTGCAGGTTCCCGTCAAGCTTTTGAAGAGTTTGGTTCATTTTAGAAAGCAAATGGTGCGCTCCAGCTCTCAGCAATCTTTTATTTGGTCTGCTGAAAGAATGCTTTTCCAGCCTGGGCTTGGGACTGGGTGGCGGTGGGGGGACACCAGTGTCCACACTCGCCCTACCCGGTGGGGTGTGGTTGCCACATTCCTTTCTGCCCACTGATGCTGAGAAACCAAGGGCGTTTTCTCCTCTTCCTACGAAATGCCGAAGGGGCCTGGCTAATGAGGACGCCCAAGACGCACGTTCCTGCTCACGCCGCCGCTGAGGTCTACAGATGCTAAGTATGTGTTCCCTTAATTGGCTCAAGTCTTGACACCCTGTGATTTCAGACTTGAAGATGTAGACGAGGGCGTGTTGCAAGGGTTTTCTGAAGTTCAATGCCTGTGGTTCCTGTGACTCATGCGCTGTGCTTGCGCTTCTGGTCTGAGCAAGGGCAGAGCCGTAGCAGCAGCAAGCAGGGCCGGGTCCCTGCCGACCATGGAACACAGGGGACACAGCTTTCGGGTTTGGCGTCACCACATCACTGTCTGAAGTTGGTCCCTCTGCATTCATGGGGGATGGGTTCCAGGACCTCACATGGACGCTCAAGATCATGACCTGATATGAAATCGTATCTGTGCGGAAGCCAGGCAGATCGTCCCGTGAACTGTAAATCATCTCTAGATGCCTTAGATACTTGCACAATGAACATGAGGTGCACGAAGTTGTTACACTGGACTGCTTATGGAGTAACAAGAAGAAACTCTGTATGTGCACAGTACAGAGGCAATTTCCCCTCCAGGTGGTGTGTCCAATAGGCATTGGATTCAATCCAAGGAGGAGGGTACCCTGATCCAGAGCCCCGACAGCACGTTCCACTGCCACCACCTGGATAGTTCTGGTCACTGGAAAAATAGTCCCTCTTCCTGACCCAGGCATTTCTCTCTCCTCTCAATCATCCTTTCTCCTCTACTTCTAACCTGTCACACCCTGAGCAAGTAAGTTCAAGTCTTTCTTGTCCTAACTATAGATTTCTAGCTCCTTTTTCAAATCCCTGGGAGCCAGATGGAAGGAGACATTAAGAACATTTTGGACCATGGGAGGGATTCAGAGGATAGCCCACGATTTGCAGAACACTTCCCGTGGGGTCTGGGTCTGCATCCTGCAGCAAATTCATTCGTGACCCTGCCGTCAAATGTACGGAGTCTTACCAAGTGGGACAAATGACGGAGGCATGTCACTTTGGGCCCATCGGCCAGGTCTTGCTGCTAATGAGGTATGTGAATTCTCTAGATTTTCACATTGCATAAGTATGGGCGAGGGAACCCTGGCTGTGGATACGTTCTCCAGGGCTTCCGGGGTCTCTCTTTGTCGCTGGCGGAGGCCAGACAGGGAAAGGTCCCAAGTCCTGGGCTCCTCTCCATCCGGGCCTTGGCGTCTGCTCCCCGCCTGCACTGCCAGCCCAGCCAGCAGCCACAGTGCCGCGCTAGTGTTTAAGCTGCTGGAAAAATGGAACGAGAAAGACTTACAAATCCCGCGCTTTGGTGATATGATGGTAGCGAATTGAATTCAACTGATATAAAATGAGTCCCCGACACTTGCTTCCCTGTGGGTCTGTCCAGCCTGTGGCCCCGCGTGGGTCTGCATGTTGCATTTTAAGAAGCTCCACGCCAGTGGGACCCCAGCCTCCAGTGCCAAACTGGGGCTCCTCTCCTTCTGGTTACTCCTGAGCCGTCCCACCCGGCTCCCAAGGGCCCCTCCCACCTCTGTCTTGCAGAGGCCCCTCCTTCAGTGGCGCCTCTTGTCCTCTTCTCTTGTCAACGTTTTCTAGTCTTCTTTCTAGGCAGGCTTCCCTTGGTTTCTCTCCTCAGCACTTCTGCCTTCTGTATTTTTTCCTTTCTCTATCACATCTTCTCCAGTGGCTTCTACACTGACAACAATCACATCTCGTGACCTGGGTTCCAGGTTTCAAACTGCTTCAGATCCTGCTTCACCCAAAGGTTCCAGAGTCTTCTCATCAACCCTCCTATTCATGATGTCGTCATGGTTAATTTTCATGTGTCAACTTGGCTAGGCTGTGGTGCCAGGAGATAAAGTCCAGGCCTGGCTGGGAAGAGGTTTTTTAGATGAGATGAACATTTTACATCAGCAGACTGAGTAAAGCAAATGGCTTTTTGTCATGTGGGTGGGCCTCATCCAATCAGTTGAAGACCTTAAGAGAAGAGAGACTGAGGTCCCTGAGGAAGAGGAAATTCTCCTCTGGACTGACTTCAGACTTGAGCTGCTATGCCAACTCTTCCTTGAGTCTATAGCCTGTGTGCTTACTCTGCAGAATTTGAATTTGTGAGCCAAGTCCTGGAAACAAATCTCTCTCTTTCTCTACATATTCATGCATGCCTGTGTACACACACACACACACACACACACACACTGCTAGGGTTTGGATAAGTGTCCCCCAAAGGCCCATGTGTGAAAGGCTTGGCCCTGAGCTTACAGAGCTATTGGGAGAGGATGTGACCTTTAGAAGGAGGGGCCTAGTGGGAGGAAGTTAGGTCACTGGGAGGGGATTGTGAGACACTGGTCTCTTCTCTCTCTTTTGTGTACCCACCATGAGGTGAGCAGCTTCCTCTGTCATGTGCTCCTTCCATGATGTGTGGCCTCACCATGGTCCCAAAAGCAACAGAGGCCAACCAACTCTAGACTGAAACCTCCCAAACTGTGAGCCAAGATAAACCTTTCCTGTATTTATGTTAATTATCTCAGGTACTTTCTTATAGTAACAGAAAGCTTACTAACACACACACACACACATACACACACACCCTGCTGGTTCTGTTTCTCTGGAGAACTCTTAACACACAGTGCTCTATGAACAGTGTCTACTTCAAACTATTGTTTCTGTTTTTGACACTACATTGTCCCGGGTACCTAGATTTAAAGCCTCAGTCTGATCTTTCTCCCACCTACTTCCCATATCCAATCAGCTGCCAAGCTATGTCAATTCCATACCCTGATATTTATGGCACCAATCCCTTGCATTCCATTCATCCACTGAGTCCCAACAGGCACTTAGGCTTGGTTGGTCATAAAATGCACCCCCTGTCCACAGTGGTTGATCTAAGAACTTGGCATGTGACTCAGAGACCGTCAATCTGAGATTTTTTTTTTTTGAGATTTTTATAAGAAGCCTGGGAAAGAGAGACAGACCCTGCTCATCTTTGGATCTCAGACTATAAACATGCTAAGCAATGAATGTCTTGTCCTCTCTGTAGAGAGCAGCTATAGCAAGAAAGAATGAGGCCACAAAGGAAAAGAAGCAGAGACATTTAGAGTGGAGGGATGGAGAGAATCCTGGTCCTGGTGCTGTGCCTCTGGATCCAACCATGCCTGCAGTCTACCCTAAGTCTACCCTAGGGCAATAAACACACTTTTCTGCCTCACCACATTGAAGTCAAGTGTCTTTCACTTAGAATTATGGTGTCCAGCTAACCTGCCTCAGGAAGTATTCTCCTGGAAGGAGAAGAGCGCACCTTCTTCGTTTGTCCTCCTTGTGGATAGAAGATCTTAAAGATTACAGGTACTCAGTCAACGTATAGTACTGAGCACCCAGCGAGACCTGAGGTTTGTGAGAGGAGAGGGAGGAAGGATAGCCCACAGCATTGTCTGGGCCACTGAGAAACAGCATGGAGACCTAGGTATTAGGAAGACTCAGAGTTGATAGTGCTTTGGAGCTTGGGGACTCCGCCTAGAAGCAGATCTCACCTTCTATTTCAAAGTCATCCACTTAGATACACGACTTTGACATGGAAAGGAAAAGTGGGACATGCTGTCTCTATTACCTGTGGGGTGGTGGCGTTTTGTCTACCTGTGGATCATAACAATGCTTGTGTTACATTTCCTTCCCAATTAGCTTGGGCTTCATCGATGCTGAGGTTTCGACCCCCGTCCACCAGTACTGACTAATTTCCCAGCGTGATGCTAGGCACTGGGGGAGCCCCAAAGACGAATGACCCCCAGACTCTGCCCTTACGTCTTAAATACCTGTTACAGTAGCAGCCAAGGCAACCTCATGAAGATAAACTTGTGCAGGGGGTGGAGGGGGAGTCGCACCGTCGGGTTATGTAAGTTTCTATTTTAGAATCATCTGGTTCTAATTTACTAAATTTAATGCTTTAGAGCCAATGCCAAAGTGCTACATTTGATTTATGGAAATACTTTCGCACATTTTTCCATCGTACTCTTGTACAATATATTTACCGCCTTTTTGTTATGGTTAGAAAGATTATGGACCTAAAAAAAATATCCTGCTTTATGAGCTTGCTGATATTTTATTATAAAATGCCAGAAGATGGAATAAGAGGCCTAGTAAACAATCACATTCACTCAGGAGCATTCCACAGGGTCTAGCTTTTTTAAAAAAAATTTTTATTTTTTTTTATTTAACAAAGAGATCCATCTGGAAAATAGATGTTTAAATGTGCATGATGCCAAACCATTTCTTTTCAGGGCAGACTGTGTGTGTTTTTTTTTTGGAAGGTGGGGAGCAGTAGTGGATATTTAAATAGGAGCCTTACTCTGCTTCCCTGCTAACCAAGGAACACGGTTGATACCAAAGGCTGGAAGGATGGTAGTGTAGACCCAGATTCCCATCACTCCAAAGAGGGAGCGTACAAAATATTCCAGAAGATGGAATGAACATAAGGAACGCTTGTGTCGGAAGCCCAGAGGGTGGGCATAGGCCCCTGGGAGAGTTAGTGGCACAACCTGCCTCAGGACCAGGGGCCAACTGCTTTCCTGTCTCCCAACCCTGAGGCGCTCACCCCACAGGGACCCTGGTTCCACTGGGAGGCCAGAGCAGATCCACCCCAGGCCCAGCGTGCACCACCTTCCTGAGCTCCGCCAGCTGGCCTGGCCTGGCAGTTTGTCCCCCTCCCCATGACATTTTGCAGAGCCTGTGTCAGCGTTTGGTTTGTGAGGGCTCCCGGATGTGCGTTGGCTTAGCCTTGCATCATCAGGCTGGCACTGAAAGCCCGAGTCTGCACTCATTCTGTCCCTGCTTTGCCGGCCTGGTGAGGTTTCTCACCCACACCCACGCAAAACAAGATGGCAGCCCTGGGCCTCACCGCCTTCTGCTTCTTGAAAATAAAAAAATCTCAACAGGAAAGGCTGCAAAGGTCTGGCCAGTCAGAATGCTTGCCTTCTGGCAGGCCTGAGCGTGGTGGCCCAGCATGCAGGTGTTCAAATGCTCCAGAATGAAGGACGTGTGAACCCAGCATGGCCCAAGGGCCTCTGCTACTGTCTAGGGTGGCTCTTCCCAGCCCAGCCAAGATGGGTTCTCCCAACTCCTCTGTCCCAGAGACCAGTGCTGGGGTTGGAAGGTGCTTGGTCCCCAGCAAGACTCATGCTGAGGTTTGGTTCCTAGCATGATGGGTTGGGGCTGGTGGGGCCTGCAAGAGGCACGTGGGGCCCTGAAGGATCACCCCCATGAATGGACTGACGTTTCCCCTGCAGGGAACGGGTTAGCTAACGCTCTCTCTTCCTCTGCTCCCACTTTCCCTTCTGCTGTTTTCCAGGCTAGGATGCAGGATGAGGCCTTCACCAGAAGCTAGGCAGGTGCATCCGCCCAACCCTGGTCTTCCAGAACCAAGAGCCAAAGAAAACCTTTTTTCCTTATAATCACTCAGTCTCAGGCATCCTGTTTTAACAACAGAAAGTCAACTAAGACAATCAGTTCTCCCGTCTCCTCTTGGAGACACTGCATATAAGAAATGAAAAACTTAAACCGATGACAAGGAAGTAAAGGGAAAGCCATGGGAATCCCTCCTTCTGGATTCTTCTTTGGAATATCTGTTTGTTACCATCTCTCCTGGTCCATCCACTCCTTCCTGAAACCTCAGCTCAAGTTTCACCTCCTTTAAATTGACCCGAGCCTCTGCTGATGCATCCTTTTCCTGCTCAGTGGGATGTCATAGCCAATTCTACCCACTGTAACTCTGGGGCATGGCCATTAAGTACCACTGTGAACACCAACAATACCCTGGATGCGGGCAAGTGTCTCATCTTCGTTAACAGTTGACTTTAGAAGTAAGCAATCCCCTGCTTGACCAGGCAATAGTGATTTGGTTTTACTGGGATGTAATTCACACACAAAAAGTTCACCATACTTAAGTGTGCTACTTAGTGATTTTTAGTACATTCCCAGAGTTGTACCAACATCATCACTATCTAATGCCAGAACATTTTCCTCACCCCCAAAAGATGCCCCATGCCCATCAGGGTCCCCCTGATCCCTGTCTGCTAAGCCCCTGGCAACTCACTAATGTCCAACAGCATCAATTTATAATATTTTAATTTGCACCCAATTTTAAAGTGTAGTACAAACACGAGACTGGTTATTAACATTTTTGGATGTATTTAGAAGTATTCCTTCAGTGGCGTGAACACAAGTATCCTTTAACACCTGTGGGAGAACCTGGAGCAATAGCAGCCCTGACATGATCATAAAGGACAGAAAAGGAAAGCAAAGTTTGGGGGGCAGGCTTGACAATGCTTGAGAGGATTTTTAGAAAGGAGAAAAAATTCCAGCAGAGACGGTGAGATTATTCCTGGGCGTTCCATGGAGAGGTCATGGCCAGCTACACACAGTGAACGAATGATCTGATGTCCATGACAACTAATCATCACGGAGGGGGCAGCAGCCCCACCCCCAAACAAGGAGCCTGATGCCCAGAGAGGTGACTGTCTTGCCCAGGATCACACAGCCAGGATTTAAGCAAGGCTCATCTGACTTTAAATCTATAGTAAAAACAGGAAAGGGATTGACTGTTCTGTTAGGTCCTCAGGTTCCTGGCCTCTGCGGTTCTTTATTCTTTTTTAAACTCTTTATTAAAAAATAGAGATTCCTTTAGGGGACTGACTGAAATGGAATCAATTAAATTCCATGCATGTGCAATTATGCCAAAATGAACCCAACTATTTTATACAACTCTAATGCACCAATAAAAACCAAGAGATTCTCAGATTGAGTCTCATGTACGTAATTACATACTGATTTAATAATATGTTGTTTGTGAGACATACATATAAAACAAAATGATCCACTAAAATATAAAAGTATGCTTAAAATATTTCAGGACAATCAAAACAAAAGCGAAATCAGGATTCATACTATTCATATCCAAGGAATGCAAATAATAATTATATAATTTTGTATCTAAAATTGCCAACATCAAAATATATAAAGCAAAACTATCAGAAAGGGAAAAGCTGGACAAAACTACAATCTAGTCTTCATTGTAGAAACTGAAGGAGTTTGTCCAGCCTGGTGCCTAAGTTCAGTCCTGTCCAGGAGCAGGAGAATGGCTGGGCTCTGCTCCGATGTCCCCAGGTTCTGGTAACTTATTCAGTGGGAGCCTGAGACCCCACCTGGTCCTGGGTAACCTTGCTGCAGTACCTGGCTGCCCACAACGTGCTGGGTTCTGACTTGGTGAGATGTCTTCTCCTATCTCTTGGCTTTACCTGCTTCTCCTCCCCTGACCTTTGCCTAGGGATGCCCCCAGGGCTCTGGTGTTCCTTCAGTTCTTCCAGGCCAAGCCACCGGCTAGGGATGCTTCCACAGCCACCCACCCACATGCCAGTGACTCCCTGGTTCTCATCCCCAGGACAGTTAGTTGGTAAGTCAATGTGACTGGGTCATGTTGGCTGTGTGTTCTAGGATGGGATTTGCATTTAGTCTGTGAACTTTGAGTCAAGCAGATAGCTCTCCATGAAGAACCTTCAGCTGTGTGGTGGGCCTCATCCACACAGCTGAAGGTTTGCATTGGACTGTGAGTGACAGAAAAGCTCTACAAGAATGGGCTTAAAGAAGATACAAGTTCATTTTCTTCTCATTCGTTAGAAGTCCAAGGCTACTAGATTCTGCTGGAATAAGGTAAGCCAAGCTGCACCAGTGGGGACATCTCCGAATGTCCTTTCCCGTCCTTCTGGTTATGAAAGTAACTCGCCACGTTGTCAGGCAGACACTCTGAACCATCTTTGGTCTGGGGGCTGCCGAGTTCTAGAACCTTTGTCTTGCTCAAGATGTGATGGTAAATTGAACCGACCCTGGTTTTTTAACACTCTGCATGAACCGATAAGCAAACAGGCACAGGTGTGGCCAAAGGCAGAGCCGATATCCATCCTGAAAGCAGAAATTACAGAAAGAGGCAGGAGCCCTGGCCGCTCTCCCTCCCAGCTGGCCCCAGTCCCTGGAGGTCACATTCTGTTGTAAAGTTTTGTGAGATGTTGTCCCCGGATGAGAGTAAGGGTCTCACAACAAACACAGCAGCCAAAGCCTAAATCTAATTTGACATACCATGAAAATGAGGCAGTTGTACACAGGTTTTGCTCGAGTCCCCACATGTCACCTTTCCTTAGCGTCTCTCAGGGTGGCTTCTGAGATATCTTTTTTCCCCAGTATCTTAAATGCTAAGGAAAACATCCTGAGTGTCCTTAAGACTCACAGGAGCAGAGAGGCTGCTAGATGTCCACAATCACACTCTGAATCTACCGAGAGGGCTTTTGTGGACAGAGTCCACGGTGTCCCCATCCTGGCATGCTGTTCTCTGGTGACATTTGCCCAGAGGGAATGACTCCTCCGCCGTCCCCAGGACAGACCTGTTAGCTGGGTCCAGCCAGCATTTTTGAGCTTAACAGCAACTGTTCCAGTATGGTTCATTCACACCGTCCCAGTGAATGTTCTAGAACTGTTCCCAGACTGCTCTGGGATTCTGGTAGTAAGTAGATGCATCTGCCCACATCCCAACTTTTGTTCCAGTAAACCTTGCCATTCTAGGATGTTTTGAAATTCTCATTTGCCAATCAATTTAACAAGAGCCCAGGCAGCTCCCACTAGTTAGCGGCATAAACCCTGGTCCTTCTTATTGGAGTCGGGAGTGAAACCACCCACCTGTGAGTTCCCTACTGCTGTTAGGCATGCACTTTGGGCCAGTGTGCTTGCCATCATTTAATCTCTCCAGGCTCTGTGCCTGGATTTTCCAAGTGTGAACACGTCTGTTGAGTTCTCCTGCCGTAAGGGGACTTACAGAGAGGACGGGGCATGTGATAAGTGGGTGTTTAATTTGGATTTTTAAAAAAATATAACTTAAAATGGAAAGAGTAAATTCAATCCCCCCAAAGATAAAGTATCAAAACTGGTTGACTATTATTATATTGTCTTGATCCCAAATCTCTCAAAGAGAATTGGGAAAAATTAGCTCAAAGGTCAACCCCAGGCTAACACTTCAGGGAAGATAATGGATTTAGGGACCAGCGAAGATTTAAATCACCTTCTTAATGTCTCTTGCTCTCTACTTGTTGGGACATTCCAGAAGACTTAGTTTTAAACAGTTTTAGATATTGGAATCCAGGGTAGTTAAGTAGGGAGTTCGAATCCATATTACAGAGAAAAATGTCAACCTTCTTTATGCAAGTTATGTCCCAACGCCTCTTTATTTCTCATGGTTCACTCTTGCCCCTCTAAGGTGGGCAAGATGGGAATTGTGGTTTGAATATGAGGTTTCCCCTGAAATCTCCTGTGTTGATGCAAAATGTTCAGAGGTGAAATGATCAGATTATGAGAACTCTAACCTGTTCAGTGGATTAATCCATTTGATGGATTAATACTCTGGAAGGACTGTCACACTGGGTAGTAACTGTTGGCAGTTGGGGCATGGCTAGAGGAAGTAGGTTACCAGGAGGATACCCTGGGGGTGACATCTTGTCCCCACCACCACACCGCTCCCTGCTTCCTGGCTACCTTGACCTGAGCAGCTTCCCTCCACCATGCCCTTCTGCCATGATGTTCTGCTATACTTGAACCCAGAGCAATGGAGTCAGCTGACCATAGACTGAACCCCTGAAGTACTTTTCCTCCTCTAAGTTGTTCTTGTCAAGTATTTTGGTCACAGTAACAAAAAGCTGACTAACACATCTAGTTTGGTGGTTGAAAAACCGAGGCCCACTCATCTGCTCCAGAAGCCACATGCGGACAACAGAGCCAGTTCAGACCCCACTCCAGGGGTCCCCACAGGGGGATCCTGTTCACTAGGCCCTTTTCTAATGACCCTAGGAGCTGTCTCAGGGACAGGTTAGGAACAGTGCTAACTGGATACAAGGCAAAGAACAGGAAAGATGACCTGAGGGTGTGGCCCCTTCGCTGGTGTTTCTAACAGCTCTTCAGAGGTTGCCCTTGGTGGCTCAATGCCTGATGCCACACGGATTCACACCCCAGTTTGAATGTTTGTGTGGAGCAGGGAGGGGGAAAACTTCTCCCCTCACCCCTGCTTGCCCTTCACATAAAACTGCGGAGGCAGATCAGCGCGCCCCTGCCACACCCCAGGGTCTGACTCTGTGCTATTTGCCACCTGTCAAGTGCAGATTGTATTTTGTTGTCTCCGTGCGGATTGCAGCTCACATCTTCCATCCTGGGTCCCACCGAGCTCTCTCTGCCAACTAACTCCTGGTTTCAGATCTGTCCCAGGACTCGTGCCAGGGGAGGCCTGTCCAGAGGTGACTGGGATTCTCATTTTCTACCAGCCTGAGCATGTGGTGGACTTTCCAGCCCACTGGCAGCTGAGAACACAGACCAACACAAGACCCAAAAAGGGCTCTGGGAGGCTCTGCTGGGGCGTCCATCAAGCAAAGGAGCAGCAGTTTCCTATGGAAATATCGGAGCCAGCTCCCACGTCCCTACTTCATTACTCATTTATTAGCTGTGCTTGTTTTGAGTGTCTCTCCAAATCCATGTCCATTTAATTCTCTGGGGCCTGAGTGGGTGCTACCCTTCCTTTAAGGGGAGTGAAATAAATGACACCACCCACAGGTGTCTTCCCCACACCCCATACACAGTCACAGATACACATTAAAAGATGATTCCTTGCAAATTAGCATTAAAGATCCCGGACATGATGGTTGACCAGCTGACCTTTTCCCATGCCTCCTGGAAATACCCCTTCCCTGGTTGAGGAATCCCTGCAAAGATCAGAGAGGAGGCGGCAGGAAATAGACACGCTGGTTTCATGTCAACCGCTGGCTGCTCAAGATTTCTGCACAAGCAGAGCATCATTATCTTTTTGTTTTTTGGTGCTGGGGATTGAACCCAGGGCGCTCCACCACTGAGCCACATCCCCAGCCCTATTTTGTATTTTATTTAGAGACAGGGTCTCACTGAGTTGCTTAGGACCTCGCTAAGTTGCTGAGGCTGGCTTTGAACTCACGACCCTCCTGCCTCAGCCTCCCAAGTGCTGGGATTACAGGCGTGTGCCACCTTGCCCGACCAGAGCATCATTACCTTAATATGCAAATTTGTAAATATTATATAATACATATAAATATAATATATAACATATAATATATAAATATTATATAATTATATAATATATAATATCAAATATTATATTAAATAATATAATTTAATTTAATAGTTTAATTTAATTTAATATTTAATATTAAATATTATATATTATATACTATTTATATATGTTATATATAATGTATATATATAATAAATATATATATATATATATATTTTTTTTTCCTCCTTCAATTTCCACCAAGAAACCTTTCCTTTGGGGAAACTGGGCTCATGTGAATGTCTTTAGTGCTTTCCTGATGGTCGCCTAGAAACAAAACATTATCATTTGGGGAGGCAAGAGGGACACGGGATTGTCTGAGTTTGTTTTAATGATCTCAGAATCTTGCAAACAGCTGAGTCATGAGGAAACAGGTCTCGTCCTTTCCAGAACCTCTGGACAAGGGTCAGGTTATGTGCCAAAAGAAAGGCAAGGATTTAGTCCTCATCTCGTTGCCACGCGGATGGATATGTGCAGTGATCCAGCTTACAACAACCTGTCCATTAAACTGAGTTTTTGACCTTGTTACTGGTAAAACAGGATAACCTTGCAGAATTGTAGGAGGGGGACTCAAGTAAGGCCTCCCACCTGCAGGACTCTGGCCCCTCCTCCGAGGCTGCAGGGTGTGAGGGTACCGTAAGATGCCACCAGGTGGGTGCGCATCTCATTTTTCACTTTAATTCCCACCTTGCTTGAAAAGTCTCCATGCAAATTGCTGGAGAATATATCCTCTTCTTTCCCCATACCTGAACTTTCCTGTTCAGGTTTTAAAATGTTCATAGATTTAAAATGTTCAAAAATTGCTTCCTGCTTTTCTATTTTATAACTTGTTTTTGCTGTTTGGATGTAAGATGTCCAGCATGGGAGACTATGGTATTATTTTGGAATTCAAGTCTTCTGTGGGGATGTCGAAAAAGCCATTACCAAAGTCCATTCTTTCTTCCTGGACAGAACGTGCAACAACACACGTATGCTTTAAGAGCACGTGTGAAGGCAACAATGTTCTGAAGATTCTAGAAGGAGATAAAACCGTCCAGCACCTGCCCTTTAAGACAACAATGATTCAGGCAGCGATATTATGGGCATATAGGCAGACAAGTAAACACTGAGGAAGCACTGCCATAGTTGGTAAGCTTTTACTGGTATTTGTATTCTGGATGTTATTTGGAACTACCGGTTAATAGGGCGTGTTCAGCCTATATTAAAGGCAGGTGGTTAAGGTTGTCAGATAACATGTAAGTGGCCTCTTATGTTTGAATTTTAGATAAATCATGAACTATTTTTAATTTTATGGCACTGGGGATTGAACCCAGGGGTGCTTCCACTGAGCCATCTCCCCAGTCCTTTCTATTTTTATTTTTTATTTTGAGACAGGGTCTTGCTGAGTTGCTTAGGGCTGGCCTCCAACTTGCAGTCCTCCTGCTTCAGCCTCTCCAGTTGCTGGGATTACAGGTGTGCACCACCCCATCCAGCCGTGACTGATTTTTTCAGTTTCATTATAACCTATGAAATATTTGGGACCTATTTATACAAAGGATTACTTGTTGTTTATCTGAAATTTGAATTTAACTGGGAATCTTATATTTTTATTTGCTAAATCTGACCACTTACGGTGGAGTAACAGGTACCACCACGACAGATTTCTGGAACAAGAGGAGAAATGCCAGGGGACCCCAAAGATGGTGGTGACCTACTGCTAAATAGAAAGCTCTTGCCAAATTTCTGACCAGAGAGAGAACACTTTCCCCACCTGCATTCTGCATCTTCTCTTTGAAGCCCATGTTGGTGGCATGTCACTCACTGGTCTTGGTGTTAGAATTGCCACCTGAGGACATTCTGATCACCTGAACTTCCGCTAGTGGCACTTCAGTTTAGCAAGTATTTACTAAGCACCTGCTGCTTTGTAAAGCAGAATGCTGGGTTAAGTCGTTTGTGATCCAAAAGGGCAGACTCGACATGTCTGTAGCTGATGCTAAGTCGAGGCCACGTGTGAAAAGATTCACATAAAATGCTGCAGGATCACAGAGAGGGACCACTACCCTCTGGGAGGAGCAGGAGGTGAGAGAAGAGTTCATGGAGGGTCAGGGAGGTGGCACATGCCTGTAATTCCAGTGAGTTGGGAGACTGAGGCAGGAGGATCACAAGTCCAAGACAAGCCTCAGCATCTTAGCCAGGCCCTAAGCAATATGACCCTGTCTCATAATAAAAAATAAAAAAGGCTGGGGGTGTGGCTCACAGTAGAGTGCCCTTGGGGTCAGTCCCTGGTAACACACACACACACACACACACACACACACACGAAAGGGTTCATGAAGGAAAGGGAATGAAAGCTGCTAGACAGGAAAGGAAGATTCTCGTGGACTGCGATACAAGTGAACTGCTTCCATGCTGAGAGGATGGAACCACTTAAGAGAGAATCTTCCTAGTGAGGAAGCTTGGACAACTCCTTCTTGAGGGAAGCAATGACTGAGTCAAACTCTCAAGGGAAAAGAGTATTAACCAGGTAACAAGGGGTGATGCAGGCCTGGGAGGAAGAGACTATAAGGCAGATGAAACGGCATATGCAAAGGCCCTGTGGCAGAAGGGAGCAGGGAGCATCCAGCATGCTTGACCCACAGCGAGGGTGGTGGGATAGTATGCAGGCTGCTGTTAGATTCATTCAAGTCCTTTTAAGATTGGTTAAGAAACTTTTAATCTTCAGAACACCATATGGAGCCAGTCATTTCATGCATTTAAGCAGAAGAGTAAGATAATTAGCTTTGAGTGGGAAGGAATCACTCTGGCGGCAGTGGTGGGAGATTGAAGGGGAACCCAGCAGCAGTGAGGAGACCTCTTAGGAACCACTGCAGTGATTGGGGCAGAAATTGAGGGGAACCTGTGTTCTCCACTCTCCTATGATATCTCATGCCACCTTTGCAGAGGTCTCTGGGAGCAGCAACTCTAGACCTCCAATTGGCATGCCCAGAGAGCACCTGGGGCTTGATCCAGCAAGGCAAGAACGCCGTACGTCATTGTGTGTTTGTGTGGGAGTGTAGGGTGTATGGTTTCAGAACCGGTCACCAGGCTCAGCAGGGCCCTGAGGGGCTGTGTCAAGCCTCGGAGGGGACCGTGGGCTGGCTACAAGCTGACTTGGCCCTTCAGAACCTTCTCTCCCATGCCAAGTGCCTGAGGAACAGCCCTGCTGCTCAGGCTGGAATCTGCCGGTTGGCCTCCCCTTGGTTCCTCTGCTCCAGCTGTACCTACAGTGTGTGGGCAGAACAGCTCCGAAACCCTTGGCAGACTTGGAAGCTCCAATACCCAGGGCCCCTCTGTCCTTATTGGCTCTGTTCACCATGAAGTGACTGAGAAGCGTAGGTGGAATTCTTCCCGAGCACTCTGGATACTGAGTTCTTATATTAGGTACTCATTACAAGCTCTGGGTTTGGTAGGGCCTTTGAGTGGACTCTTAGCATCAACAAATATGAGTCTGTTTAGGTGACATTTTCTATCCTTTGTGCAAACTCAGAGAAGTCCCCATGCATGGCAGGGCATCTTTGCTGACTGGGTCACTCTCCTGTACCTCCTAATTGAATGGCCCAACCTCCCTCCGAGTGGCATTGGTCAACCTCTGGGTATGTTGGACAAGTCCTCATGAATGCTGGGAAATATGGCAAAATTTATTAGCAAAATGGGACACATTGGCTCTGAAAAAATGCAGAGCACAGTCATTGAACTCTCAGGTGCAGACCGATAGACTTTTGGGGGGGCTCTGAACCCGCTGAGTCTTTTTTTTTTTTGGTACTAGGGATCGAACCCAGGGTCACTTAACCACTGAGCCACATGCCCAGCTCTTTTTATGTGTTATTTTGAGACAGGTGTTTCTCGGTTGCTTAGGGCCTCACTAAGTTGCTGAGGTTGGCTTTGAACTCACGATCCTCTTGCCTCGGCCTCCCAAGTTGCTGGGATTACAGGCGTGCACCACTGCATCCAGCCCCCTGAATCTTATTAGATATCAGCAGACCTTTCAAATGGTTTAGTCCAGGATTTCTCAACTTTGGCCCTACTGATACTCTGAGGCAGACAATTCTTTGTTGTATGTCGGTGGGGAGTGGGGTGTATTCTGTGAATTTTAGGAAGTGTCGCAACATGTCTGGTCTCTACACATGCCAGTGACACCTCATCTCAGTCAGTTTGACAACCCAAATATATCTTAAGACATTGGCAAATGTGCCTGGGGACAAAACTTGCCCCCAACTGGGAACCTCTGGGTGTAGCCTAACTTCCTCTTTTTTAAAAAAAAAATTTTTGTTGTTGATGATGGACCTTTATTTTATTTATTTATATGCGGTGTTGAGAATCAAACCAGTGCCTCACACATGCTAGGCAAGTGTTCTACCACTGAGCCACAACCCTAGTCCACTACCTTCCTCTTGATCTGAAGGGAAAACCAAGATGGAGGAGAACAGGATACCTACTCAGGACCCACAATGGCTAGGAGGCAGCTCTGGAATTTGCCCTAGGTCCCAGGAATCCTAGTATGGTCTGTCTCCACAGCCCCTCAAATGGAGCATTTTTCTGAATTTTGCTTCTTTCTGTCAGCGTCCCTACTCCTTCCTTCTTCCTTTTGTTCTAACTCCTTCTTGGGGTCCTCAATCTCCTGAGATCAACCCAGAAGCACAAAGGCAACTCAACAGAAGAGTGCTTCTCAGGCAGAACTCTAAACAGAGTGAGCACTGAGCCTTCTTTTATCTTCTCATAGCCCAGCACCACCCAGAGCCTTGGACCCTTTTAAATGCATTTTCTAAAACCAAAGTCCACCTTGAAAATAGGCAACTCGAATCTCCCACAGCATCCCACGGCAGACACGAGAGGTGACTGCCTGGCCTTCCTGCATTTGTGTAGGACTCAGAGCATGAAGGGGCAGGATGCTCTGAGGGTGGCATGTGCCCACCAGGGAGGCTCAGGACTTGCCAGCCACCTTGGCTATCTGCTGATGGCTTCAGCATCCGCATTTTTCTTGAGAACAATGATGAAAACCGGGCCCCAGCACCTTGGCTGGCCCTTTGCAGAAGGTGTGAATGTTCTTCTCTGAACTGGGCTCAGAGTGGGCCTCCCTGAACGCTCTCACATGTTTGGTATCAAGAACTTGAAGGGAAGTGGTTTTGTGGGTTTTTTTTTTTTTTTAAATTTGAGTTTCAAGTCACCCAGTTATCAATTTGAAGTTTTTTTGTTTTTTGGTTTTTGGTCTTTTTTCCTGCCTTTACTCTTTTGGAATCTAGTTTGCCTCTCCTGGACTAAAGGTCGCAGGTTCTGAACCACTTAAAGCCATGCAAGTTGTGAGTCAGCATGGTGACCAGGCTGGCACTGGACTCTGAGCAAGCGTGAAGCTCAGTGAGGTCATTAAACCCAGAGGGTTATGGCCATGGGGTTGGAGGACACAGCGCCACGAACTTTGCAGGGCTGACTGTGTCCTGAAGCAAGAGGATGCTTGTCCTTGGCCGGGGAAAGGTTGTTTGTTAGTCCATAGTCTCTGGCATTGCAGATGGTGTTTATGGCGGGAGAGGAACTGGAAGAGCTCACAGTGAAACCAGAAGGAGCCACACCTCGCTCCTCTCCATGGGCACGCTGGGCAACTGGCCTTTTCTTGGGGATCCAGTGGAGGTGCTTTGAGCAGGATTGAGGGCGCAAGCTCTGGGCAGTTCCTGGGAAGGAGCAGGACCCAGTTTCAAAGTCAGGAGGAAACTGGGCTTGGCCTCTATGCTGATCAGGTAAAAAGTGCCTCTCCTTTCCCCACCTGGTGACTCGGGGCAGGCTGAGGGGACTTGCAAAATGGGACCCTCTGCAGGCAGGAGGGCTCCTTCCTGTGTCTCATCTCTGTTTCGCAGGTGAAGGTAGCTTGGAAGGTTGCTTTACCTGCAACCTGGCTACCCAGGAACATGCTCCAGTTCACCTCTGTGGGAACACTGTCACTTCCAAAGGCCCACACAGAAGAGGGGCAGAAACAGTGAATCCCGAGTGTTTAGCAAAGCAAATCATTTCAGATTCCTGTAAATTAAGCATCACATGGGATTCTTGACAACAGCAGTATCCCACAAGAGCAGAATGTGATGGAGAGGACTTTGAGGATGAGTTCTAGGCCTGTCCCCAATGCCAGTACCACGAAGGAATGCCACGGTGCGTCAGTTTTTGGTTTGTATAATAACTTAATCTTAGAGCTCTAGGTATATATTCTTATTAGCAAAATCGAGTGCTTCCACAATGGAATTTTGTTTGTAATGTCTCATTGCAAAGAAAAAGCAAAAGCTTAGGTATCTAATAAGTACAAATACTATATAGACACCTGTGGTCTGAAACATTCTCTCACCCCCCAAAAATGAGTCAGATCTTCAGGAATAATCCACACAACACATAATTTCTGATTCTCCTAATAACAGAGGTATAGATTATTTTAAGATAGGCTGATCAGATGCTAATATGAATGAGTCTTTTTTAAATCTAGGGTAAGGAAATTGAGAATGATATCAACAAAACCAAAGCCTTTGAGAAGTCAAGTAAAGTGTTAATTGTGCAGTGATTATACACACACACACACACACACACGCACACACACACCATTGGGACAAAGCTCCTCCCAGTCTGCTTGCCTCAGTCAGAAACTGTAGCATTAGGAATACATTCACTTGGCTTATAGCATGCAACTTTCTTTTTTAAAATCAGATAATCCTAGAAAAGCAAACTAATTCATCATCAGTCACTTATATTACAGAAATAATTTTCATATTCCACCAGGCATGGTACTATTGGCCATGTTTGGAAATGGGTCAAAAAATGTATATTGGCTGACTGGCAGGAGTTAACAGAGGGTGTGCATTGAGCAGCTCCCAGAGGCGCCTCTTCCTCTGTGCAGATCTCTACCCAGCAGGACAACAATTTCCTGTCTCAGAAGAACTTGAGGAGGCCATAGACTGAGGTGGTTGAAGATAAAGATAGTCAGAATCAAGTGGATTTGATCATTTGGCTTCACATCCAGACTCTGCTTTGGGAAAATGACCCAATTGTTCTGAGTCTCGATGTACCCAATTGCATTTATTCATTTCAAATAGTGTTGTCAAGATGGAGAGAGACATGTACATAATGAAGCCACACGGTCAGTGCTCATTGAATGATGACGATCAGAAAGTTGAGGATAAAGGAGATAACGGGGACTCAGCCCGCTCACTGCCTCCCCAGTTCTGGGTGTTGAGTGAATGGGCTTGGGCTGTGAATGGGTCAACAGAAGGAGTAGAGGTTTGGGAAGAACCATGGTGGGTCCTATGTAACTTGAGGATTCTTGGCATCTGGGGATAGGGACAGACTTGAAGAGGAAGAAGAGATAGAAAGTTCGTGAGCCACAAAATGCAAATTATTTCTCCCTTTTTTTCTGGGAGTGGGTTTTTGCACCTACCATCAAACATTCTCAGTGCTGAAACGATGTGCAGTGTGTGTGTGTGTGTGTGTGTGTGTGTTGCAAAAGAATTCTGGGGTTGGTGCCCTCTTGTTCCCCAGTTGTGATCATGCCTTGGTTGGCTCACTGTGGGGACAAAACAGGAAATGTTATGAATTATTTTTTAATTACTCTAAAAACTAAACCGTTCTGAAAAGCAAGCTCAGATGTGGCGTGCCATTTGTGGTGGCTTCTTAGCAGTTTTCTTTTTGGCAGGACTGGGGATGGCCGGGCTCCCAGAACACTAGAGCAGTGATGATTTGTAATAATGATCATCACCACAGAAATTTCCATTTGTGTGCATTTTTTCAGTTTACCCAGCATTTGCGCATTCAAGTTGGTTCATATAAAAACTCCATAACCTAAGCTAAGTAAGAGAAGCTATTATTCCCATTTTCTAGATGGCCAAACTGAGTTCGTTGCCTTTTTTTTTTTTTTTTTTTTGCAGTGCTGGGGATTGAACCCAGAGCCTTAGTGCTTGCAAGACAAGCCCTCTACCAACTGAGTTACATCCCCGGCCCAAACTGAGTTCTTAAGCCTCCTAGGAAATTAATTAGGAAAATTAATAATTTTCCTAATGGCACCTTGCAGAGCCAAGATTAAAACTCATGCCTGCATTCTTTGGTTATGATAAAAATCAATAAGACCAATAAAATAATACAGCTTAAAACAATTGTTATCTTCCCAAATTTCTTTTGACTTTCATTAGCACAAATGCACAAATATGTGTCAAGTACTTTATTTGCAATATGTCATTCAAGGCATTAGAAATACAAAGATGAGCTTGACATAACTATCACCCTCTGAGGCAATAAAGTGCCACTTTGTCTTTTGCAAACTATACCTAGTCTCTAAGTATAATTTTCCTAATTAAAAACTGAGGCACGCAACCTGGCCCATCTGATGGCCTTTATGAGAACCACCAGAGAGATTATGTGAACTTCGATCATGGAAAATGCAGGATATATGGTTGTCATTGATAACTTGGACCTCATTGTCTCTGCTTCTCTTTGTTCTCGCTTCACTGAAATCTCCAAACCAGCGAAGTCTGTGCAGTGAAAGATCATGCTGGCCCAGTGGCCCAGTTCGCAGACCATCCCACAGTCATCACTGCTGCCAGGTGGTAGATTTTTGCCTTATGCTGAGGATGTCAAATCTGGAACTCAATTTAAAATTGCTCCTCATGCAAACCTCCACCTTAAACATTTCTCAATGTCCTCAACTCTGATTTTAGAGCATTTCTTTGAAAGAAAAAGGCAAGTCAAAAGTCATCAGTGTTCTGGAATGTTCCTCTTGCAGAACATTAGTGCTGAACCTGTGTCCAAACAAGATTTGCAAAGGTCTGTGGTGTAAGGAGACCCTTTGTTTGGCAGCTTACTGGCCCAGATTCTATTTGCTGGGAGTTGATGATGCACAAATTCCAGCTGTCAGATCGCCTGGGAAGCACAGGCAGAAATCAGCAAGAAACCCCTGAAAAGACAGCACTGAGCGGCTCTGCTTAAAGGACTTACTTTTTCCACACCTTGAAAATTCTGGCAGGCATGTTGGTGACAGATTGGTGGCAACCTTCTACCGGCCTCGCTAAATATTTACTCTCCCTCCCTTTCAGTTCATGCGATCCAAGCTTATAGGTCTCCATTCCTCCCTGCCCCTCTCAGTGCAGAAGAAGGAAAGCCCAGACTTTCTTCCCTTTCCACTTTCTCTGCTTGAAGCAAATTTAGGAATTTATATGTGGTTGGAATGGGGAACTAGGACTATTCCCGAATCTGGATAGCAGCGTGGATCCACATTTCCAATTTGGCTCTGATTGTCATCCCAGGATGGTGCTCTCAGAGAAAAGCATTTCCATGCACACGGCCCAGAACCAAAATAGAAAACTGGAGTTAAACACAGTATAGATTTGTTAAAAGAATAAAATCTGTGAAAGCGTAGGAAATACTACACGTGGAAAACAGGTAGGTGGATGAGCAAAGAGGAGAAGCAATGGTAGACTCCAGATAGGTGTGGTTGCATAAACAATGACATCTGTTCTATGTGACGGTCACAAATAAGACCAGATGACATTTAAAATGCAAAATCGTACATTCAAGTGTAAACTCCAGGCCAAATTCTCACTTAATAAAATTTGGTGGAAACTGTCTTCTAAAAGATGGATTCTTCCATTTTTTCCCATTAGTATTCCTGATGGTGAAAACATGGGGTGACCCATGTTTTAACAGGGAATCGAAAGGAAATGAACAAAGAAGTCCTTGGCTAATTTTTAATTCTGATTTCATGATATGGTAGTAATTGCAGCTTTGGTTTTTGTCTGAGTCCATTTCGAAGCATGTTCGACGTTGGATATGTATTCCAGGTAAACCATTGCTTAAATGTTAAAAATAATTTAAATCAGATAACCAGGCAGGATTTTGTTGCTTTTTTTTTTTTTTTGGAAGGGGGAGGATTTTGATTAAATGTAAAATGATTCAAAGAGGTTCAAGAGTCTGGTGTGGGTGATTAATAGTCTGCAGCAGATATTAGAAATCCAGACAGACTTCTCAGAGTAGACAGACTATATTCTAACCTCCAAGGACTCTGCATATTTAGTCACTCAGTTCAACTGTCTTTGCCAGCCCAGGCTTCATTGGATTAGAGAGTAGTGGAAAAATCCCTCCCCGGAGCATACGGATCGAATTCCCTGAGTGTTTAATCTGTCTGGCACAGGGATGGGCCCTTGAGCTGCAGAGCCATCTTGGGTTGGCTGGCTGGTGCTTGGAAAGTGAAAGCAAGCTGTTATTTTCACCTCCCCAATCACATTCCTGGCCTTTGACATCATGAGGTCATGGTTTGGTTGGACTGGAAGAGTGCTAAGGTCACATATGGATAGGTGCCATTTTTGTCTGGTTCATTTGCACAAGGAGAGAGAATTTGTAACCTCTCTTGGTAGATAGGCCCCTATAGCTTTCAAAAAAAGGAGGTTCATACTGAGTCCTTACCCAGGTTTTAATTAATGCTTTGGTAAGCTTATATCCTTGCAAACCATGGTCAAGATGGAGCACATTCCATTTCCCTCATGATAGTCCATGGCAATGATTCCTAATCCAGATGCTGTCCCAGAGCATGTCCTAAGTAATGAATTCAAGTCCAGACTTTACCACTCATTTGCTGTGTGGCTGTAGGCAAATTCCTTAACTCCTCTGTGTCTCATTGTCCTCATCTTTAAAACAGGGACAATAATAGTGCCTTTTCCCTCTGATTGAACAAGATCACTTATACAAACCACTTTTAGCCATGCCATTCATAGGGCCCCTCAGTTAACATTAATTATTGTAGTCACATGCCTCATAACAATGTTTTGGTCAAGGAGGGACTGAACATGCAATTGGGCATCCCATAAGATAACATTGCCTAGTGATATCATAGCCATCTTAGTTTGGACACACATACTCCATGACGTTCACACAAAATCATCTAACAACACATTTCTTGCACCGTATCTCCATTGTTAAGTGATGACTGGTTGTGTTATTAAAATCTTATCGTGATCTTTCATTAATTTTTGGTAAACCCTTATATCCCCTTTTCCCCTGAGCACTGGAACACACTAATAGAATTCTCAATACATCCCCTTTGTCGACAAGTATTTATTGAATACCACCATGCGTAGGGGATTCTGTTTTGAGATGCTTCTTGGACACAATCTAAAAGTGATAGCTGCTTATAGAGACTGGCCTTTCCATATGCTAAGATGTATAAAGCAAACTGAAAATACAGTCAACATTTAGGGAGGTGAGGATAGGGAAGAGCACGTTGGACGACACATTTGAAGAAGGTGGAGATTTCCCTGCCTACAAGGAAAGTGCTTCCCCATCCATATCAATACGTCTATATGGAATCGTGGGTTATTTCATACATACTTATTTCGCATGAGTGAAAATATTAAGAGTGTGCAGAAAGACCTCTTTGGTGGCCAGTAGAGTCACCAAGAGCCCTGAAAACACAGAACTAAATTGCAGATCCTGAATGGGAAACAGGCAGAAAGAAGATGGGAAGAGAAAGAAATGGTGGCCCCTTTGGGGAAAAGGGAGGAAGTGACTGTACTGAGCCTTCTAGACCCAGGGGGAAGGGAGTGGAAGAAAGGAAGGGCAGCTATCAAAGTCCCCTGTGGAAGAGGGACAGTTGGTGAGGAATAAGGATCTGCTTCTGCTGCCATCTTGAGAGGGGAAGAGTAGCTCTGCATGTGGCTCAGGGACTGGGCCTAGAGAAGAAGGGGACCCACCCCAGAGCTACATCACTGTCACCTCCTTTTGTGGCCTTGAGGTGATCTGAGCATGCCAAGGCGCTGCAGCCTCAGTAAGACGATGCTCCTGAGAGGTGGAATCAGGGAGGCAGGAAGAGCCACAATGCCCAGCATCCTGTGTGGCCAGTGACAGGGGAAGTATGGCGTCTATAAAGCTTGAGAGAAAGAGTCACCAGGAATTTGGTCTCCAGGCAAGTTGTCTATTGAGTAAGAAAGCAGGGGGCAGACATTATCAAGTATTCACAAACTCATGAAATAGAGCGTCTATGGGTCTTTCTTGCAAATAAATAAGTGTCTTGAATATCAATCTAGGCAAATAAAAAATGAGTCAAAATAAAGAATGCAGGACCTGAAAGACTGTGGATTCATTTAAAACAGAACAGAGACCAAACAAGTGTGGAAAATATGGCTAAAAAAGGAGGATTGAAAGGTCACATAGGGATGCAGACAGTGCCAACTTGCTGTGGTGTGCCTTTTGATTTTTTGACCTTACGATGGTGTGAAATGGATACAAATTCAGTAGAAGCCATACTTAGAATTTTGAATTTGGATCTTTCCCCAGGACCGCTAGTGATCCAACATGCAGTTGGATTCTCTCTGGCGACACCTGGTAGCGAAAGCAACTGCAGCTCCCTGTCAACCCTGAGGTAACAAGGGGACACAATCAACACTCTAAAATGCAGTCCTGCTCAGCTAGGATGGTTGGCAGATTAGGTGCAGGAAATGCACTTTCAATTTATGGTGTTGTCATTTATGATGAGTTTATTGGGGTGAGGAACATGTGTGTCACTGATCACATTAATCACTTTAGCAACGAAAGGAAGAGAGGTACAAAGCTACCCAACTTCCTCATATTTCCCATCAAGGAGTTGATAGATGCCATGTAACATTGAAAGGGACAGTTTAAAAATAGGGACAATTTCAGCTCAATTTTTGCCTAAGCATTTCCTTAATTCAGGGGACTTTAAAATTTTTTTTTTATTTTTACAAACTGCATTTTGATTCATTGGACACAAATGGGGTACAACTTTTCTTTTCTATGGTTGTGCATGATGTAGATTCATACCATTTGTGTAATCATACATGTACGTAGATTAATGATGTCTGTCTCATTCCACCATTTTTCATAACCTCTCTCATTTCCCTCTACGTAATCTAAAGTTCCGCCATTCTAAGAAGTAATATCCCTAGCAGTGGAAAAACATGAAATTCATCAGTTTTTTCAGTTGTCAGGTTCTCTCTCTCTCTTTTAAAGACAGGGTCTCACTGTTTCCCAGGTGGCCTCAAACTTACCAGCTAATTCATCCTCCCACTTCTGCCTCCTGAGTAGCTGGACTACAGGCCTGTACCACCTTGTCCAGCCATTTTTCATTTGTTAATTCATGGGAAATTAAATCAATATGGTAATTTGAGTTTGAAATTGCCTGAGTATAATCTCCTGGTAAATGTCCATATGGATTCATGTAATGATAATTCATCTTTCTTTTTTCTCTGTAGAAGTTCTAGATATCTACCAGGCTTTATACTTGGTGCAGACACAGAGAAATATCTGGAAAAATGTTTACCCAATACCAGTAATGGTTATTTCCTCCATGGTGAAATAATCATTAAGTGATTTGAAATATTCCTTTCTTCCCTGATTTTATTACTCGATATTTTCTATATTATTTTTCTGGGTTTATTTTATTCTTCCAACCAATCTATGCTTTACATTTTTCATTCTAGTTTTCCAGGATTTGTGGATGGAAACACTGTTCTCTAAGAATTCTATCCTGGAATTACAATTGAATCAATTAATATATGGTCCTTAGGATCAGCAATATTAGTGGGAAGTCCATTTAAAGCTGGTCACCTTTTGACATAACAGGAGGCAATTCTTTTAGAGGGTTTGGGCCTGAGAATTTGAGGAACAGGCATCCTGGTAGAGATGAATTGTGTTTATTTAAATAATGCTGCAAACCATTGTTTTTCCACAGGGGGTGATTTTGTGCCCCCTTCTTCCCTGGGGATCTTTGGCAATGTCTGGTGGATTTTGTTTTGTTTTGTTTCTGTGCTGACAATTGAAACCAGGGCCTCACACATGACAGACAAGTGCTCCCATACTGAGCTTCACTTCCAGCCTATGGAGACTGGAGGTATTTTTGAATTTAATAACTGGAGGCCAGGGTGTGTATGGGTAGTGCTACCCATTGCTAATATCCTCTTTCACTTTAAGGACCATCTATCACCATGAATCAGGAGCAAAGCACCAATAGAAAGGAGAGGTTATTGCTTTAGTTTGAGTAGAGATTTTACTCTCAGCCCAATAGTTTTTACAGCACCATGCCAAAGAAAATCTGCACACACTGAAAGTACCTGTCTGGCTTATGATTATAAACAGACCTCATACGAAAAATCTCAGGGCTCCGAGCTGCTGACTTCGACTATACTTACCCTTGATATCAATTATTTTATTTCACCCACAGCCATTTCTCTTCAGCAGTGCCTCCTGCAAATGGGTCTTTTCAGGAAAACTTAGGCTGGAAATGGCTTGTGACATACCATCTGATTTTACCATGCAAAGGACAAACGGCTCTTGTGCTTATGGGATGCTGGAGGAACTGAATTCTTAGTCTGAATCTTTGACAAGGTCAGAAAGACTTTGGAAATATAAGAAGCCACCACTTGCTTGGCTACAAGAAGGTTGTTCCTAAATATCTTTTCATAACGCCTTAAGAACTATGATTTATTGTACATAACTTAGGAAATATATATAACTTTAAAAGATGACATTACAGGAAGAGAGAATAGCTTGGTATTGGAGAAGAGAGCAAGGCTTCTAGGATTGTGAGAAGCACGGTTTTCAACTAACTATAGTGATTACTGCATTTATTACCAATTTGCAGCAAAGATCCTAGGGGCAAGGGCGGGGGATGTGTAATTCAGCAGTTATTTAGATCTGTTTCCATAATCCTCACTGTTCTGTTTAGCCCTCAAAGAAATATTAGTTTAATACTAAAGATGTAAAGCATTATAATATTTGAAACCTCAGGTGTCTTATGTTAATACTACACTTGAATGACACTACGTTATTTACAAAGCATGTTCGTGCGAAGGCCTCATTTTGATCTGATTCAGTATAAGGGTACAGGAAGTCAAGTGGGGAGGGCAGAATAGCCCCCTCATTCCCTCCATCAGTCCTGGTGTTTATACATGGGCAAACACACCTGCCCTTGGATTAGGTGGTCTCGCCATCCGAAGGCTGTTCCCAGGCAGCTGGGAGAAAAGCAATCACGCAGCAGCTTTGAAGTCCTTTTCAGCAAGTGTGAGTCTCTGGAGGCTGGAGAAATAAGTATTTTTAGAAGCATTCTGCATCTTGATCTTATTGAACTCTCAAGTAGCAATCTCATTTTTTTTTTTTGATTTGCAAATTATTCTAGGGCACCTTCCAGGAGCTTCTGCAGACTTGAGACATAAGCTGAAATGTCAGTTTACTGATTTACAATGCATTTACTCCTCCCAGGTGACTTCTTCACTATTTGGGGAACCCCATTTCCAGAACAGGGTATGTTGGGGGCAGAACTGGCACTGTGTATGGAACTAGGGAAAATTGACTTGGATTCAGGCTTTGGCCCAAGTCTTAGAAAATTTTGATTAAAAAATTCTTGAACTGACAATGTACCTTTCCAGTGCAAAAATCACTTGCAGGAGAATCTACAGCTCCCAGTGTAGGCCTTGGGATGATCTTCCATTAGTGTCATGGATGTAGAGAAAGGAGAGTTAGAGAAATTGATCCCATGGACAGTGTACATCTGAACACTATTTAGGGGGAAGACAGCCTGGACTTGGGATTTGTGACCTTTGCAGTTTCAGGGAAGTCCATAATGCAAAAGTAGTTGAAGAGACCAGCGGAGTCTTTGGACTCTGTTTATGCCATGGTTGGCAAGGCGACTCCTGTCATTCGATGGCTCCTTGGACTCTTTTGACTCAACCCGTTCATGTTCTCTTGATGTAAATCTCTTGTCCTGATTACAGGAGCACATTCTTCCTCTGGTTCTTCCATTGTTTTGTTTTTGTTTTTGTTTTTGTTTTTTTGGTGCTGGGGATTGAACCCAGGGGCACTCCACCACTGAGCCACATCCCCAGCCCTATTTTGTATTTTATTTAGAGACAGGGTCTCACTGAGTTGCTTAGGGCCTTGCTAAGTTGGTGAAGCTGGCTTTGAACTCGTGATCCTCCTGCCTCAGCCTCCCAAGTGCTGGGATTACAGGCGTGTGCCACCATACCTAACTTCTTCCATTGGTTTTTAGGTAGGAATTACTATGTCTCTTATGACAATAACCAAGAGAAATCAATAAAGTGGTTTCTGATGATGATATCATTTCTCACATAGGTTGATTCCAGGGAGTCAGTCTTAACTGCATATCCCAGTCCACTGTATTTTGAATAAATTAGACATTCTTCTGCAGGATACCCAAAGTACATCACCATTTTGGTTGATGTGACTGTTGGACACAGATAACATTTTTCTGGAATTTCAAGGCAAAGCACCAGCTGCTGGAGTATGACTACCTTCCAGAAGCATCATCCTGGGCTCTACTTGGCTTTCCTAGATTTCCTGAGATCTTTCTCATCTGATTTCTACAAGTTGCCCATTAGTCTCTCATGGATTTGGTTCATTGGAATCACTTCCAGAAAGTCTGATAGCTATGGCAACAAGGATTAAATTTACTTCTGTTTTGGATTTCCTAGAAACATGTCCAGAATGTGTTAACCACACCTGGAAATGAAGGCTAAGTGGTTTCCCCACCACCAGGGATCCCCACGAATCTTCACAGTGTACTGATTTAAAGAGTCCCCCCAGTCCACCCAATAGCAATTCTATTTCTTTGACTTTAATCAAAATATGGGGCAAATTAAAAAATGAGAAGGCAAATTTTCTGGAATATGGATAGTAAGGGAAGACATAGTTGCTATTATGTTTGGTGAAATGTGGTAGAATATTAAAGAAGAGCTTTCATTAATTTATATTGGATTGTTACCTGATTTACAAACTATCTGGTAGCAATTTTGATATTGGATATCTGAGAATCAAGGTAAACAATAGAGTCAAGGCACTTATAAAAGGCATTTACTGAAAACACAAGAGGAATAAAAGCGCTGATAGATAAAATAAGACTGAGTTCAAGTTGTTGGTTCTTAAGAAGGAACTTGCCAGTATTTTGGAAAAAGGACTAAAATTGTATTTATTTCAATAGTCTAAAATGGGAGCTCTGTATTATAACTCATGCTTTTAACCTTGTTTCAGAGATATTTAAATCTCCTTGAAATTGGGAAAAAAATTTCCTAATTATAAAAAATTTTGGTAAAGGTGAAAATTTGAAAAATTAGAATTTGTGAATTTACAGAAATTCCTTAGCATGCAAAATTGGCATTTTCTTCTAGTTTTAAAACCCAAGCAAGTGCATTCTAAATGCAACTCAGTGTATGTAAGCCATTCACTATAAACTGAGTATCTGTTAAGAGTTTGGGGCTGAAGAAGACAGTTTAGTGCTGGTATCCAGGACAGACCTGCTGTCCATGACAAACCTTCTTTGGGACCTCCACTCTTACTAGAATCCTGTTTGGGACTCTGTCTGGTTAGGTAATAGGGAATTCTTGTTGCCATGAACAATTTCAACAGTTGTTGACCTTCTCTGGTGTCTTAGGTTATTTAGAGAGCTGCTGAGAATTTTAGAGAGAGGCTGGAGAGACTGTAGTAGTTCCACTTGTTCCAATCTATTTTTATTCCTTCTCAGAGATAAAAATGGCTTATGATGGTAAAATGGATCACTTATTAGTTGATTTGTGACAGCCGAAGTCCTGAGATAAAGGCCCGCTGCAAGTCTTTGGACTTTAACCCCAAGGATTTTCTTAAGATGTTTCTCTAACTTCCTTGCAATTAGATTCAGATGAACCCATTAAAAATAAATAAACACACACTTATTGATAAACAAAGACAAACACTCTCAGGGAAGGGGTCTGCCAGGGCTCTTGTGAGCATTCTGTCACCTTCAATTAACAGACCAAACTACAGTGTTCATTACCCTTAGGTTGCAAAATAGTAAGCATGATTCGCTGCTATTCAATGGAAGTAGAATTACAGCATCTCCAAATGCAGACTAAGTGGTTTCTCCATCCCCCCTTCTTCGGGTGCCAGGGATTCCCACATATCTTCACACTGTGCTGATTTAGAGTCTCTAGCCTCTAGCATTTCCTCCCCTCTCAGGAATAATAGCAACATTTATCTACCTAAAATAAACAGGCTTTCAGAACAGCTGAGACCTTGAACGAACTTGGCTTATCAGCCACCAATGACGTAGCTGGAAAAGCAAGGAAACTGCTGGGCGGTGAACTTCAGCATGAATAGCAACATCACCAGGAGGGTCACGTCAGCACACAGGAGCTGCCTGCAGGAGCTGGGGGGACCTAGAGAGCAGCTGCTCCAATGCTGCCCTCTGGCTCCATGAGGTGCAGTCACCCTATTAATGAGGCACCTGAGCGCAGGCCACTCCCCTTGGTGCATTTCCCCATTCCCCTGGTTGGTGGCTTACATTCAGCCTAACTGGACAGAAATATCAAAAGAGGGGAGTCACAGAGAGAGAATGTTTGAGGACTTCAGGCAGGCTCAGGATCAACAACGCTCCCTTTTGCACACTTGGGGAGTGTGCAATGAAGTGTGAAGAGGATGAAACCAGAAGGGAGGAATGGCACTCTTACTGCAGCTCCCAGGGTATCTCGCTCCCACTTGGAGACTCCTGTGCAGTCTCTGCCCCTGGATCACTTAAGAGGAGGACAGGGGAAGGGGAGGAAACAGAGGCACTCAGGGTGGGAGGCGGGGCGTTCCTGAAAGGCACAAACCAAGGTCAGCCATTGATAAATGGCAACTGAGTAGACTCAATCCTAAGAGTAGACCCAATTGAGTATACCCAGTCCTAAGAGTCCGGCTTCCTTTACTGATCTGTTCTTTAGGAGGGTCGCAAAACCTGCACAGGTGGTTTTGACCATCCTGCTGCAGAGCGATGTGGTCACCCAGCTGGATCTGGTCTTAGCAGTTAGCAAGCACAGCCAGAGCTCTTGTGATTCTTGGAGGGAAGCGATCCAGGAAGGGGCAATAGGTGCATTCTAAGGAAATTAAAAAGCAGCACACAGAAAAAATGGAGGCAGGGTGGGTAGGAGTCAACAGACCCCAGGGCTTGAAGATATCAAGGCAAAAAAAGCCTCTGGCCTCATCTGCACCATTTTCCCGTTCACTCCACCTTCTTCTGTTTGGAAGAGAAAATGCTCTCAGGATCCTGTGACATCAGATCCATGGGATGGATCTGCATCTGAAGCATAGCTCACCTTTTCTGTTGTCTGGACTCCTTCCCCCCGCCCCCCCCCCCAACTCTGTCCTCCCCAATCTCATTTGGCTCTTTTCTCCAGCTGTTGCTGGTAAGGCAAGGTAAACATACCCACAGCTGCAGCATGACCGTATTATATGGAGTGGCATTCGAGCCCTGCAGTGTAGACGAGGCTCCCGTATTGAAAACCAGAGCAAGTACCTAGAGACGGCCCTGCCCTTGGAGCACCTTCCCTCTGGTTCCTGTGTGGAGATATTTTGCAAGCACTTCTCAGGTGGCCCCACCACAGGGCACAGCCGTCCTTTTGACGGACAGGCCTGTACAGAACTAGCATGCCAAGTCAGGAGACTCTGCTTTCTCCCATGGATCTGGGCCTGGGGCCTGGTTTACCCTTTTCTCCCAAAGCTGAAGATGAGGATCTCCATAAGTCAAGGATTACAGGTCATGTGCAGAAAACAAATCGGTCTTGCACTTTCTCCAAATCTTTCTTTCACCAGTCACAAACAATGGTTCCTCCCACCTGCCAAACCTTGTAGAGCAAAGGAGAGATTAGGTGCAAGATGTAGGAGTAGCATCCAACATTTGATGGATATTATTATGCTTTAAAAAAATTCATGCTGGGTGCAGTGGCACATGCCTGGAATCCCAGAGGCTTGGGAGGCTGAGGCAGGAGGATCGCAAGTTGAAAGCCAGTCTCAGGAATAGTGAGGCCCTAAGCAACTCAGCAAGACTCTGTCTCAAAATAAAAAAAATAAAAAGGGCTGGGGATGTTGCTCAGTGGTTAAGTGACCCTGGGTTCAATACCCAGTTTAAAAAAAAAAAAAATCAGACATCACAAAACAATTGCCTCCCACTTTTAGCTTCATGCTAAATTGAATGCAGGTTGATCCAGATTTGCTGCCTTAGTTTGTCTTCCATGGCAATGTTTTAAATGACAATAGTAGGCTCTATCAGCAAAAGAAGGGGAGAAATTGATGAATTTATTTCAGAATGGTTAATTGAGAAAATTCTTACTTTTCACCAAGAGCAGGTGTGTTCTTTTTGTCTGCCTAACCTTAGGTTGTTGGGGTCTTTGCCTCTCCTTCCTGCAAGCGTGAGATCCAGGGACAGAGCCCACGGCGCTGGACTGCGCAGGAGTCTCCAAGTGACAGGGAGAGACCTGGGAATGGCGGTAAGAAGTGCCCTTCTTTCACACTTCACACTTCATTTCGCACTCCGCAAGTGTGCAAAAGGGAGCTGTGTTGATCATACGGATGTGTGATTGTTGTTCTTCTTTTCCGGTGTTCTTAACTGTCGGCTTGATTTTTCCCTTCTCTTCTTCCCGGTTTGATTAATCCCTTCTCTCTTGACCCTGAACCGGTCAACCTGTCCCCGGCAAAACACGCCTCCCACAGCGAGCGGGCCTGGGGAATGCTTCCTTGCCTTCATTATTAGCAGATCATCAAAGGGACAGTGGGCTCTGCACTGGCCTAGGAAGAAAGACATTGCTTAACTGTTGCCTAATTTAACTCCGTTGAGGAAGTGGTTTCTTGGGAGCAGGCAAGGTGAAGGAAGCGCCCCAGATGATACTGATATTGAAATTAACTAGCCACAGGATTGCCGGTCTGCCTTTCCCTATATAAGGATGCTTTACCCAAAAGACACATTCTTGAAAATGTGTACGTAGGTTGACATACAGTGCGTTTGTTTTCCGGGGAGGCTGCAGAATGAAGGCACGGACACTGCCTATCCGCCCGCTGGCTCCCTCCGCCCTGCACGCAGCCTCCCCTGTGGCCGGAGGCGGCTCACTTTCCTGCTGGCAGAGCCCGTGCTGCTAGTGACTCAGAATGACTTCATTTATTTGAGGGTTTTGAGTCAATGTTATCAGGATCCAAATGACCCGAGGCATTGTTCTTAGAACCAAGGCAGAAATGGACACCCGAGGACCTGTGGGGTCCCGGGGAGTTCTCGGTGCGCGCTCTGTGCGCCGGTGCCCTGAGCGCTCCTCCGTCCACCCAGACAGCCTGGCCGCCATGCGGGTGACTCCAGAGTCATGATTGGAGAAAGCGAGTGCGAGGGCGGACAGCCACACCAAGGGTCCCACTTCTTCTGTGTGATCAGTTTCTTCTTCATTAACCTTCATTATCCAAGGTTAGCCAAGAGACGCTGCCCTCAGAGCCAAGTGCGCTTCTCCCTGTTCTAAGGATGGCGCGCAGCCAGGGGGCTCCTGGGAGGTCAGAAAACACTGTGGGGGTCATGATCCTGGACAGTTTTCTTGAAATAATTTCCAAGCAAAACCAAATGGTTCTTTTGAGACCAGATTTTTCTTTCACCTTCTTTCTGGATCACGTCTGAGGACCAGGTCTGAATTTGTTACAAGCTTTTTTTATTATTATTTTTATTTTTTTAAGTCCTAGTGGTGTAGTGGACTGCAGCTCCTGTCCCAGGCTGGGCCCTTTTCCCAGGGGAGGTTCTGGGCACTGGAGAGAGCCCTCACCTCATTCCTAGGTCTGACCGTGCTCTCTGAGAGGATTCATGCCTCTGATTTCCTGTTAATCAGCCACTGATTGACTCCTTAATCCACCCTCCCTGTGGCCTGCCGGGCACTGAGCACCAGGCTCCACGTGGGTAATGCCAGGCCGGTACCGTGATGTGCTCACTCCACACCGGTCATAATGGCTGTTATCAAAAAGAGAAGACACAGCAAATGCTGGTGATGACCTAGGGAAAGGGACAGTGTGGGTGGGAACATGAACTGGTGAGGTCATATGAGAAATAGCATGGAGCTCCCTCAAAACATTAAAAATGGGATCTGACAATCCCACCATCAGGTGTTCATCCAAAGTAAATGCATCCAGCGCACCAAAAAGATACCTGTATCCGCCTGTCCACTGCAGCATCTCACACCAACCCAGTGTCCACGGATAAATGAATGAATTGATATATATGGTACACACACACAAATGGAATATACTCATCCTTAAAAAAGGAGGGAGTTCTGTCATCTGTGACAACACAGATGAACCTGAAGGATGTAATGCTAAGTGAAATAAACTGGCATAGAAAGACAGATCCATATGAGCTCACTTATATTTGGAATATGAAA
The DNA here is from genome assembly GCA_020662805.1 of Glaucomys volans. Lineage (NCBI taxonomy): Eukaryota > Metazoa > Chordata > Mammalia > Rodentia > Sciuridae > Glaucomys > Glaucomys volans. The sequence goes on from JAJEJO010000865.1 coordinate 167,803, forward strand.
AATCAGAGAGTAGAAGGAGGGTTACCAGGGGCTGGGGCAGGGAAATGGAGAAATATTGGTTAGAGAATACAAAGCAAGAGGAAGAGGTGCTGAGATGCATCGTACACCTGGTGACCATGGTTAATGACCTGATGACCAGTATATATAGCACTGGGAAGTTGCTGAAGGGGGTGGGTGTTGAGTCTGTATTACAAAAAATGGTCAGTATGATAATGTGAGGTCACAAATATGTTGATTAACTTGACTTAACCTTTCTACAATGCATGTGTATTTCAAAGCATCATGTTGCAAACCATAATATATGTACATATATATAATTTCTACTTGTCAATCAAAGTTAACAGATAAATAACTTTTTTTTGAAAAAATATGAGGCACAAGAACTGCCTATTCCTATGAGTACATGGTCTACAGAGGTGACAGATGTGACCACAGGCAGCAGGTTCAGCACTCATCAAATATGCTAGGACAGAAACAAAGACCGAGGGGCAGGCAAACAACAAGTGTCACTATGGCAAGTTCAAGGTGGGCTTGTATTCATGTTCATTGGAACAAGCTGGAGGCGGAGACGTTCCTCAAAATCATTCACCAGATTTTGCTTTTTCTTTTCTAGTGACACAGGTGACCCAAAGGGGAGGCTGTTCTCGGAGTCACTGGCTTGGCTGAATTCACACCCACCCTGCAGAAAATGAGAACTGAAGACTGGAAGCACCCGCTTCAACCTCCCTGGACAGGGAGAAAGTCTGAGAGAATTTCTACTTCTAAGTCCTTTAGTCATAAGAAGATCTGACTTCAGACATGATTGGGTCCTTCTTTTGTGGATTTGTGGATACCCCATAAATTCAAAATGTCAAGAAATACATGAGATTTGGAGGTAGGAAAAATTTTTCAACCACCCAAATTATACATTTGGAAACAGAGATAGATTAAGAAATCTTGTAAAACCCCCATGGAGACCAGCTGAAATGGAAATCACCTGCATAGGAAATGAATCTTGATTAAGGGAAATGTCAGATTCTTTCAAACACAATTTAACTATTATTATTTATGTCCCACTCACTTGGCGTTATCCTATGCTTGCCTGCATTTTTGGTGCATGCGTGTGTGCGCGTGAGTGTGTGTGTGTGTGTGTGTGTGTGTCCTCTCTTCTTATTTAAAATGCAAGCTCAGCACAGGGATCTGCAGGGCGTGGGGGCTTGGTGGGTCCTGCTGTGGCTGTGACTGAAGCTTCTGGCAGGACTCCAACCCAAATCAGTGGTTAAAATTCTCCCTAGTCAGATTCCCCCAGACATCCTTTAACTTCAGTCCCCAGCTCCTCCTGGGGGTCTTGGTTGTCTGATTATGGTGCTGAAGTCACCTAGGTGCTAAGAGAGAAGAGAAGCGGGTCCAGCCTTCTTGACCCAGAAATGCTTTGCAATGATTGCTGGGCTTCCAAGGGCAACGGGGCAGAACAGGACTGTCACAGAGCACCGTGCTCCTGGGTGGAGGTTTCGGATCCAAAGGAATTTGAATGGACCATAATGGGCTAAGAGGAAGAATAGTTCAATTAAATCTGTAAAGAAATACCTGCTGTTTGATTTGGAAAAATCCCTAATGTTGGAAATGAAGATGGGGCCCTGCAGGGTTTCCCGTGCAGCCAAACCTATGTATCTGCACAGAACGAGACGGGTCTGATGCACCCGGGCAAGACTCTGAGCTTGATGGTGTTTGCTTGATGTATAGCACGATGGCAAAACCTGCAGAGGAGCTGGTGGATTGCAGAGATGTCTATTGGAAAAGCCACCTGTCACGCCGAGCGCCTTCTCTTAACCCTTCGCTTAGCATGGAAGCTTCTGGAAGAAGGGCTTCTGCCTCTGCTTACACCACTCAGTACTTGACAGGTCCCGAGCCTTGGAGGGTGGCTTTGCAGAGCAAATGGAAGCACAGGCGAGAAGGGCTGTTCAGTAGCTGGCGGGAGGTTGGACGACTGAAGTGTCTGCTGGGCCAAAAGGTCAGCATTCATGAGTGAAAAGACAGAGGTGGCCTGGGGGCGGGGGAGCCGCAGAGGAGGACATTCCAGAGCTGCTGCAGGTCAGGCGCAGACTTGTGTTTCCACCAGCACAGCTTGGAGGTCTGGGCTGTGCGGTGCAGTGGTGGGGGTGGAAAGAGACCAGGGGAGCAGGGTGGAGAGGACTCCAGGGGAGCAGGGTGGAGAGGGCTCAAAAGGAGCAGGAGCTGTCCACAGGGACCCAGGGGGCTCAGGTTTTTTAAAAAGGGCCCCTTTTGCACACAGCCCTGCTGAACCCTCTCAGTTTGGTGCTTACGGTCTGTGGGGGAGGCATCTTTCTCCCAGAACGAGGTGGCTGGAGGGACGGTTCTCTTTCAGATTCCACAGCCGATGCTGTGCAGCGTGAGCCCACTCCAAGGCAACTGGGACTTTTCTGGTGACTTCCCAGCCCTGGGGCCTCATGAATAACAGCTCACTGTGCTGGTTATTCTGTTTGCCTCCCACCCACTTGACTCATTCTCTGGCTTTCTTGCTTTGCTCTGTGCCCTGAGAGCTGTCCCTGCAGGCTGCTTCCCTGGTTCTCCAGTTCAGCAGTGGAGGCTGTGGTGGGAGACTGGAGGCTAGGATGAGGGGGGCGTGGAGGCTGCGCTTCTCATCTTACACCCTCTCTGCTTCTCATCTTACACCCTCTCTTACACCATCTCTTCACAGTCTCAGTTTTGCCTGAGTTAAACATTATTTCTTCCCCTTTTGGTGTACACTAGACACAGCTTCCCACTGTCACCAGCCTCTGTGTCCCATGACACCCTGGATTGTGGTTTTATTCCTGTCCATACCTGTCTCTCCACCTTAGCTATCAAAAGCAAATTCTGTTCTCTGAGAGCCCCTGTGCTCAATTCTCTCTTTACACTAACTCATTTGATCCTTCTAAGACTTCTCTGATGAGCCTGAGGCACAGAAAGGTTAAGACACTTGCCCAAGGTCACACAGTAATGGCACAGTCAAGGCTTGAACCCAGGCATCTTAGCTGTAGACTCCTAGCACCTCACCATTGGTACAGTCTACTTCTCTCCTAGCTTGAGGTCACATCCCTGGAACACATCAGGAACAAGAAAGTAAGACCCAAAGAAGTCTAAAACATGCTGAAAAGTTCATACACGATCTGTAAGAAAACTTTGGAGATTATATTAGCTCTTACTTTATGCACCATTCGAACAGATATCTGCTGTCCTTTCCCAGTGGTTCTCAGCCTTGACTGCACAACAGAATCATCCATGAACATGGATTGGTAAGATCAGTATTGGTAAGATGTCAATCTCCTAAACTGACTTGTAGATTCAACATCTGCCCAGTCAAAATCATAATGGGGATTTTTTTTTTTTGGTAGAAATTGAGAAACTGATTTTGAACTTCACAAGGAAACACAAAGGACCTAGAAGAGTGGGCACAAAGAAGTGAAAAGCAACATACTTCATAAGAGAACAAACTTGAAGGATTCATACTACAAAATTTCAAGACTTGCAAAAGTCTAATATAAACAGCATGGATTTTATATGGAACTAGATTGACAGATTGACACATATCTAGATACAGCTGGTTTTGACAAAGGTGCAAATAAAATGTAGTGGAGAAACACAGTCCTTCAACAAAACACGCTGGTACCGGTGGTTATCCATCTATAAGCATCAGCTTCAATCTTTAGCTTCCATCAAATAATACTAACTTGAAATGGATCACAGAGACAGGCAAAGCCAACAGCTAAAATACCAGAGAAACTGTGTGTGGCCTTGGGTTAGGCAAAGATTTCTTGGATATCACACCAAAAGCAAAATAAAATAATAAATTAATAAACAGAATCTGATCACAAACATTTGCTCCTCTGAGGACGCCGTCACAGAATGAAAAGCCAAGGCAGATGCTGGAGGAAAATGATCACAATATGTAAATTTAACAAAGAGAGTGTCTTCAGAACAGATAAGAAACTCAAAATTTGATGATACGGAAATGAACAATCCACTTAAAAATGGGCAGAGTGGCTGGCGCAGTGGTGCACGCCTATAACACCAGCAGCAAAGGAGGCTGAGGAAGGAGGATCGTGAGTTCAAAGCCAGTCTCAGCAACAGCGAGGTGCAAAGCAACTCAGTGAGACCCTGTCTCTAAATAATACAATAGAGGGCTGGGGATGTGGCTCAGGGGGCCAAGTGCCCCTGAGTTCAGTCCCTGTACCCTGCTCCCCCTAAAAAGTGGAATGAGTGCTTGAATAGGCATTTTATTAAAGAGGGCATGCAGAGGACAGATGAGCACCTGGGGACACCCTTAGTCCCCAAGGACATGCACAACACACTCACCAGAATGGCTGAAAGGGGACGAGAATCCAACATGGCGAGCATGGGCAGGGACAGGAGAACTCGAGCTCCACACGTGCAGATGGGCCACGTTCAGCAGGACCCAGAGAGCTGAGTGGACACCTGCTGGGGGCCCAGTCACCTGTTCCTAGGCATTTCCCCCAAGGGAAAAGAAAGCACATATCCATCTGAACCCTTCACCTTGTGTTTCCAACTGCCCCACTCGGTGTCCATCAAAGATGAAGGCTAACCACACCCTGGCCCATTGGACAGGGAATCCTACTGAACACAGCGAGAAGGAGCAGCCCCTCCACGCTCCCGGCAGGGGGAGGAGAATCAAAGTAAGCCCTCAGAGCAAAAAGTCAAAATACCTATGCTTGGTTTATATAAAACTGATCACAGTGAGAGAAGGCAGACCAATGTTAGCTTAGGGATGAGGATACAGATAGGAAGGGGCAGGAGTGGGGTTGTAAGAGAACATGAAGAAACTTTGGGAGGTGATGAATGTAGCCACTCTCTTGGTTTTGGTGATGGTTTCACAGATATCAATCAATTGATCAATCAATTTATCTACTCCACATTGTCAAAATTTACACTTTAAATATGTCTAGAATATTATATGTCAGTTATGCTTCCATTATGCTGTTTTAAGAAAACCAAATTATTGCCAAGCGTGGTGGCACCTGCCTGTCATCCCAGCTGCTTGGGAGGCTGAGGCAGGAGGATTGTGAGTTCAAAGCAGCCCCAGCAAAAGCAAGGTGCTAATAACTCAGTGAGACCTGTCTCTACATAAAATACAAAATAGGGCTGAGGATGTGGCTCAGTGGTCGAGTGCCCCGAGTTCAATCCCCAGTTCCAAAAAACAAACAAACAAAAAAATCCACCAAGGAAAAGCTTAGAGACTAGAGATCATGCTCTTGTGTTTTAAGGTAATATTTGCAAAACATTTTCTGTTTTAAGTTTGCATGGACTTGTATGTATTTATGGGGTGCAGTGTGACATTTCCGTACATGTATGTAATGTGTAATGATCAGATCAGATAATTGGCAGATCTATTGCCTCAGACATTTGTCATTTCTTCATGTTGGGAACATTAGAAATCCTCTTAACTAGCTATTTGGAAATACACAATGAACTGTTTTCAACCCTAGTTTCCTGCTGTGCTGTGGAACTTTAGAAGTTGCCCTCTTATCCAGGTGTACCCCTGTGCCCACTAACCATCCACTCTCCACGGCTCCCTTGCCCACACCATTCTCTGGTTCTGGTAACCGCTGTTCTCTCCTGATAGGAGGTCAACTTTTTCCCTTCCATATGTAAGTGAGAATATGCAGTTCTTATCTTCCTCTCCCCAACTGACTTCCCTTAACATCACTCCTCTAGTTCTATCCATGTTGCTGCAAATGACAGGATTTCGTTTTTTTTCATGACTGAATAGTCTTCCATCAAGTATATTAGGTCATATGCTTTCACTGTTATCCATTGACCTTTATTTACTATCTGACATATTCCTACATGAACTTGTGTAATGAGCCTTTTGACTCCATTTCTTACTTCAACAGGGTTTGAGTGAAATCCAATGCCTAAAATACACAAGATTCCAGACAGCTGGGGCTGGGTGAAGAATACGGAGAAGGGACAATGCTAACCTGTCACCCAGCAGGTGAGAGGGTGCCATTTAACCTTCTGCCTTCTGGAAGCTGAATTTGGTAATGAGCTGTCACCGTATTTATCACCTAACAATTACTGCAACTGGAGAATGTGTGTAAAAACCTGGAAAACATTATCCTGTCGACTCTTGGTGTCCCTGATGAAGCTGCCCGTAGTGGGGTCCTGGACACCATTGCATAACAGTGCGTGGGCTGCTGAAATTCGTTCTGCAGACCACGTCTGGCCTGCAACATGGCAACTGTCAGACACTAAAGGCAGTTGCACTATTAGAACACCCTGATCTTGACTTTCTACATGTTCTAGTCAAAATAACCTGGGGCTGGCTCAGCAGTGGTTCAAGAGGGCCGGAGTGAGGGCGGAGGTCTTACAGGGCAAACCTCTGCCTGCCCAGGGTGGTAAATGCCCATAGGGTGGCATTTACCTGGGAGAGCACACCGTGGTCCAAGATCGCTAAGTGATTTTGTTGACATGTTTATAGTAGAACCAGCCCACAGCGTTTGATAGATTTATATCAAGTTAAAACAATAAATACAACTGGAGTGGCCCAGAATGCTTTGCGGCAACTCTGCCAACAGGCTGACTCCATGAGGAGGCAGATTATCACAGTGTTGCTTGACCCCTCAACAGAATCAGAACAGGGGCTGCTGACTCAACTTGAAATGCTGCTGTCAGTGATGAGGCACTCTTGTTCACAATAGGGGTCCAACATTCTATCAGGGGAACCATCATGCTTTGGTCAAAGTTGCTAAGACTGTGTCCTGCCTAGCTACTTCCACATCAATGGGCTCCGCCATCCAGAGGGCCACCATGACCCTCTGGTTCTCTCTTTTTACTGCTTCCTTGGTAACCAGTTCCTGTTCACACCACCTTCAAGCAGCCACCTGACTTTTTGCTCAACAACGTGCACCCACATTCCTCCTCATTACTGCACCCAGATCAGCAGAAATGACTTCTGGGGTGCTCCACACCAAACTCTCTTTTATGTACAGATGGGTGATTTTCATAGCAGGCTAATTGTATCCACTTTGTTTTACCAGTGTGTACGTATTTCATGAGTCTAAGTCTGAAAGCTACCTCTTCTTGATTCGTTGGAGGTGTCTAACTGACCTGCTTCCCCTTCCTGCTCCCCATACTGACCACTGATTTGAGCCCAGTCTTTGCCATAGACTTACCCATGTTTAGCAAACCCAATCATCTTATTGGCTTCAATGGTTGTCAATAAAATGAACACAGTATTTCTTCAACTGACATGGATAAGCAAATTTTTTTTTAAAGAGAAGGAAAAGTTAACATGAAAAGAAGATAATACAATGAAAACTGAAAAATGAAGGCACCTGTCATTGGCTTCTGTAGTTTTACCATTTCTCCCATATGATCCATAAAATCTTGAGAATGTGATTTTTTGGGGGCGTCAAGGGCAACTAAATCAAGCATTTAACTCTGGTACTTCTATAAACTTATTTTCTATTATTGTTATTAAATTTTACTTAGTGAAAAATGTTTAGGTCAAATCAACACCATACTTAGCAGCCAAGTGGCAGATACTATTTTTATTTCTTTTCCCTTCCGAGCTGGTATGGGTGGGTCAGAGTATTAAAATGTTTGTCCTTGATCCTTAAAACCAGGAGCATTAACATGCAGTCTTCAACTAGTCCATGCCATATTTCCAGATGAAAATTCAAAAATTCAAGCAAAAGATCCTGTTTGTGTATAAATTCTGTGATGGCAAAATCAGGATTTTAAAAGATAGGTCTGTAACCAACTGCCCAGTTAGCACTGATGCAGACAGAGGTGGTGCAAAATTATATGCACAATTTCTAAACTGCAAAGAAGTGGTCTCCACTGGTGAAATCTTACCCTCCCAGACAGCTTTCAGCATCCGCCAGGGAGACCATGCTTGCCTGTGCCCATTTCCTTAGCTTTATCTAGGATTTTCTGAGCCTCTGTTCCCTCTCACATTTGATCCCAACTGAGGACAAGCCTTCAAGATGCCTTATCCATGAGCCAACCCAGTGACAGCAAAGCAGGCTGACAAATCCAGAACTTCGTCCCCCACCAACACTCTCTCCATCCTCTGAAGGTTATCTTGGCAGAATCAAGCACAAAACTCAAAACTTTGTAGGTGACGTTTGGCCTCTGAATGAAACATCACAGGGTATTCTGTTTCTGCTTTTCTTGACTCTCCGCAAAGTAATTTTATATCCCTCAGGAGCCGAGAAGCATTTCCCATAATTAGGGTTTGCCACTGGCCCTTGCTCTCTGACACACTCATCAGCCCGGCTCTCAGACCCAGAGGCACTGCCCCAGAACTGTGGGTTTCAGAACAGGGTCCCTCCTTATCCTGGAGTCCTGGGTAGAAAGGTGTGGAAACAAATCTCTAATCATATTTGGCACTTATGAATGCTTGTATACATTAATAAGAATCAATAGGAATGGGTAAGGGAGTCCTTGGCAAATAGCAGCAAGCTGAGCTATCTCTGATTAGCTGTGCATAACTTATATGTTCTCTGGGTCTCAATTGCCTCAAACTAAAAAATCTTAAAGAAGTCAAAAGAAAAGGGCCTTTAGATTCTCTTTGAAGAATTGGTGCACTCTCTCAGCATTTCTCTGCCTTCTTTGAGTTTAGACTGATCATATAACTGAGTTCTGGCCAACAGAATGCTGGGGGGCATGATTCATTTCACTTTGCAGACTGCTCTGTAAAATGTCCCACACTTCTCTCATTTACACTGCTGGAAGTGAAGGACTCAGAGATGCTGGAGCCACAGGATGGAAGAAACCCAGATTCCTGAGGATAGCTACCCAGAAGAGTGATGGGAGGTCCCACAAGGGAGAACTCACTTGTATTGTGTAGAGCCACTGAGATTACAGGGCTTACTTGTTACTGCAGCTTCCTGTAGCACCATCCTGACTAATACACCTTCGAGTTCTGAAATTCTGTGCATCTCACAAATGACACAGTACAGGGCAGAGGCAGAAAGAGATTAGAACATGGGCAGGAAGCACTAGATGTCAACTATACACTCAAAGATGTTTCTCTAATATGAGCTGGTGAAAAACCGAGAGGGCTCTGGGTAATACTTAAAGGACAGGGGATGCATACTTCCTTCTAATGTAATGGTGTGTTCATGTGGGTTATAACACCCTGGTCAAAACTGAAGAGATAGTTTTTAAAGAGAATGAAGGCAAATTGTGGAGAAACAGTAAGGAAATGCCTCAATAAGAAGAGCACTCAGAATAGGTCTTGCTGTTGGCAACGCTAACCTAAGGACCATAGGACTCAGCTCTGCCTCTGTGATATGTGTATGGAGACGGCAAGCAAAGGTCACCCGAGGGTTCTCAGTGATGGGAAGATTTTTCTTGTGCTGCTTCCAGAATTTTTTTTCCCCTGCTATGGAAAGCGGTTAGGTCTGGGTGGCTGCTGATCAGCGGGGGAGAGTAGATTGTTTCTGTGTTGCTCTTACTTTAATCTTTATGCAGAATGGATTCCCACGGACAGAGTTTCATCCTCACTTTTACGGAGTGAAAGTACCATTTTCAAGAAACCTCCAAAGCTGCATATTTTAGAATAAATGAGGCCTGTTTGTGGGAAAAGAAAGCCACAGAAGACACTGAAAAACCACTGACCCTGTGTCCAATCAGGAAGAGTGTCTGGCAGGAACAGAAAGGCCCGCCTGAGCTTTGGGGTCACTTTCTGCATTGCAGCTCCTGTTTACTTTTGGGACGTTGGTCAGTGTCTTCTTGGCAGTCTGCAAGACAGCTGGACTTCATGACCCATAAACAAACACAGAAAGCCATCAGCAATCCCATCTGGAGAAGTGGCTGTCCTTGATTAAAATGGGACAGTGAAGTCTCCCTCCAGACGCGCCTCTTTGCAGGCCCAGCCGCTCTGACACCTGCAGGGTTCTTTCTGTACCTCTGAATATGCTTCTCATTTTCCAGGCAAGCCCAGGGGATCTGCATCCCCCAGTAAAATTCCTGTCTGCTCTAGGTTGCCTTTTAGTGCTGATTTATACCTCAATAAGCCCATATGTCGAAAAGGAGAATTGGTTTGACTGACATGATTTATGCAGGTTTGAGTTTTGGAACATGCAGTATTTGTGAAGAGGGAGAGGTCTTGGCAACTTGATGCGATGTGATGATCCGCATCCACGGACCTCAAGACAACGAGAATGGCGGAAAGGTCCGCAAGCATCGCTAAGCACAGGACCACCCGAGCTTTGGTATGGAGAGTACTCCTATGAGATCAGCATCCACAGCTTCAAGCAGGAAGCCTCAAGATTTTCTGGGTATCAGAAACCCCCACGGAACCTGCTAACATGATACATTATTGCACTCCATCCAAGACTTTCTAGTTAGATTTGCTGAGAATGGGCCACTTGTATTTGAGCAACCTTCGTAGGTGACTCTGAGCACAAAGGATTCAGGAAGCACTCTCCTTCAACCCAGGAAATAAAACCTCTACTTCTTTCTGGTTGTAACTAGCTACCACCAATGAACTTTGAACCAGAAAGAAGGAAAGGGAACTAATGATTTTTTTTTGGATGCACATGGGTGTGGGTGTGTGTGTGTGTGTGCGTGAAGCATCATGCTAAACATGATGATATTTTTAAAATATTTTTTTAGTTGTAGATGCTGAGGATCAAACCCAGGTCCTCACATGAGCTAGGCAAGCGCTCTACCACTGAGCCACAACCCCAGCCTATGTAATGATATTTTGAGTCTAAATGTCAAGATATTTTTTGTTTAAATCTTGTCTGACAAACTTGGGATTATCCTTATTTTGCAAAAGATAAGGATAATTGGTGATTGTGGATGATGCTGCCAGGGACATGGGTGCACAAAAGAGAAATTGAAAGTTTCAGAGTGGGGATGCAACGTTAGTAAATAGCAGGGCAGAGATTTGCATCCACCTCCTTTTTGATCCACAGCATCTGCCTTTCCTACTAAGCCACATGGGCTGACCTGCCACCTGGTCACTCTTCTGTGTGCCTGGTGTTGGGCCAAATATTTTAGGATTCATAATAGGTTACACTTTCATCTACTGAGAGACTTTATGAGGAATTCTTCCCCTCAGTTTTATTGAAGCATAACTGGCAAATAAAAATGGTGTATATATAAGGTGACTACATGATATTTTGATGTTATACATCAATATATATCAGCCTTTTGAGATATATATATGGATATATATATATATATATATATATCCTTTTTTTGAAAGGCTGCATAGTATTCCACTGATGCACGCGTATGTATATATACGTCACAGTTTCTTCATCTACTCCTGTGTCCACAGACTCATAGGTGGTTTAAATTTCCTGGTGATTGTGGATAATACTGCCATGAACGGATGTCTCTTTAACATACAGATTTCGATTCCCTTGGATATATACGCAGAAGTTGGTTTCTGGGTCATGTGGTGGTAGTTCCATTTTTACTTTTTTGGGGAACCTCCATAGTTTTCCGTAATGGCTGCACCAGTTAGTTACCTTTCCCACTAAGAGTGCGGGAAAGGGGCCCCTTGGCTGCACATCCTCGCCCACACATCTCGTTTTTTGACTAAAACCCTTCCTAACAGGTGTGGGGTGATGTCCCGAGATGGCTTTGATTTGCATTTCCCTGAAGATGAGTGATGTTGAGCAAGTTTTCACACACCTGTTGGCCATCTCGGTGCCTTCTTTTGAGAGATGTCTATTTAGATCTTGTGCCTATTTTAAAATCCGAGCTATTTTCTTGCTACTAAGTTGTATGAGTCACTTATAAATTTTGGATATTTTTGGGGGGGAGGGGACCAAGGATTGAACTCAGGGGCACTCGGCCACTGAGCCACATCCCCAGCCCTATTTTGTATTTTATTTAGAGACAGGGTCTCACTGAGTTGCTTAGGGTCTCGCTAAGTTGCTGAGGCTGGCTTTGAACTTGTGATCCTCCTGCCTCAGCCTCCTGAGTCGCTGGAATTACAGGCGTGCGCTACCACGCCCGGCAAATTTTGGATATTAAACGCTTAATAGATGTTTGCAAATATTTGCTTTCATTGCATAGATTGTGAAAATTTCTGAAGAAGAAATTCACTTGGGGAAAATTCACTGGGGGAAAGTCAACTTCCTACTCGTAATGACCTGGGATGCACTGACCAGAGAGCCCACTTCAGACTGAGCAGCCATTCACTCTGCCAATCACTGTAGGGCTGGCAACTAGCAACCTGCAGAGATTCCCCTACTGAGGAGGAGAACTGCCTCCTGCACATGGTGCCTCCTCCTGGGGCTGCCCACGTCCACCTTCCGGTCCAGGCAGGGCATAAAGTCCCAGTCCCCTTACATCAGTTCTGGACAACCTGAAGGACCATCCAGCTCTAGAGGGCCCTTGTGATTAGCTGTGGTCTTTATTTTAACTTTGACGTCTCTCTCTGTCTAATGCTGCGTATTTTGCTACCTTGACAGTGAGTACTCTTCATGAACTACCTATGATCCTGTCTCTATTTCAGAACTTGACTGGGATGTGATTAGATCAGGTTGCCCTGTGGATACATTAGGCTCACGTTTAGGCAGGGTGATTGGGCCTGCAGTTCTCCTGCTGAAGTCTGCCCCCGTACCAGCTCAGAATGCCTCTGAATTTGGAGAGAGGGTCTTTACAGAAGTAATCTGGCTCAAGTGAGGAGGCTGGGCTCTAATCTAGGTGACTAGTGTCCTTCTGAAAAGATGAAATTGGGACCCAGTCACATGCAGAGGGGAGACCACGTGAAGACACAGGAATAAGATAGCATCTAAAAGTGTCTTTTAGAGACAGCCTCAGGAGCAAGCAACCTGCCAAAACCTTGATCTTGGACTTCCAGCCTCCAGAATGGTGAGAAAATAGGTATCTGTTGTGCAAGCCACCCAGGCTGCGGTCCCTTGTTACAGAGGCCCGAGCACACAAACACAGCAGGTTTAGGGGTGCTTCTTCATTTTGATCCCTACTCTTTCATCTTTACTCTTAAGGAACTACCTAGAAATCTGAACAAGTTAAATTATCTGTTAAGCATAATGATGCACAGTGAGAACTTTCACTAGGTAGAGTTTTCATATACCTTAAGAGATGTCAAAATAATCATGTCTTAAAGGGGTGATTGGAGGGTGTGTGAATTTCCCCTCTTCATCTCATCTCCCTTTTAGGACATTTACCACAAACCCATGGAAGATGTAAATTCACAGTGTAGGTGAGGACTTGGACCTGTGTTTAACCTGTATTTATTTGGGGGTGGGGAGGGTAAAGTTTTCAAATTCTCAGTCAACACTTTTTGGTCTTTTGTGAAAAAGAGTTCAATTTCTATTTGGCTTTTTTTTTTTTTTTTTTTTTTTTTTGATAAATGAAAATGCAGCATGCCCAATGGCCAGCTTCCTGCCCTATGAGGAGGGGAAAGGGTAAGAATACCAATGAAAAAGTTTAAAAAGACTCTTTTCTGAAGCCTCCCTCTCTCTGAGCCAGCCTCCATCCTGGCCAGTGTGGCCTTGGCTAATGTTTAACTACTGCTCTCAGGAAAGGGGCAAAACCAAACAGCTCGGGTGGAAGCGGTGGGGTGCCCCGCTCTCTGCAGCCCTCACGTGGCCTGCAGGTGTGGGCGCCACCTTTCCCGCCTCTGTCTACATTCATATTTGCACAGTGGCCTCAGGGCTGGCTTTTATTTTCTGAGGGTTTTTGCAGGGAGCTTACTTTTAAGAGAATTGATGACTTAAGCACGGTTTTCCCAAGGACCATCCTGGCAGTGCCCATACCTGTGGGTCTTCAGTGCTGCGTTTGGAACCAGGAACCTGAAGCTTAAGGAAGCTCAGGAGTCACCGAGTGTAACCTACACCCCTGCACCAGGTTCCCAGGGCTTGTCTCTCACCAGGCCTTCCATGCACCCTGCTTCTCCTGTCTTCCTGCCAGTGGTTTCTGTGAGCAGCTAGGGATGAAAGAAGGACTTCATGCATGCTAGGCAAGCCCTCTGCCCTGAGCCGTGCCCCAACCCCCTGACTGGACCTTTCATGAGCTTCCTATGTAACTCACTGGAAGTATCTATGGAGGACTTAGTAGGTGGGGATGACATTCTAAATAATTTCCATATTTAATCTCTCAGCTTAAAGTGGGTGTTATTCTCATACTCATTTTATGGGTAAAGGAACCCAGGCTCAGAGAGGTTAAGTACCTTGTACAGGGTCTTACTACCTGTTAGAGGCAGGGCTGGCATTTGAGTCCAGCAATGTCTTCACTTCTGTGTTCTTGAGCTGTATGCAGCCCCTGCCCCTAAAGCAGCAGAAATATATTTTTAGGAAGCACTGATGACAAGGAATAAATGTCCTTGTTCATTAGGTAATAATGATAGCTGCCAGACATTTGCATTCTACTTAGTCTAGTATGGGGTGTGTGTGTGTGTGTGTGTGTGTGTGTGTGTGTGCACGCGCGCGCACCCTGAAATGAAGTTCAGTGATGAGGGGGAAATATGCAGAAGTCCTGAAATTACAGAGCTCAAGGGACATTTCCACTCTGCTCATAGATAATTCGAAAGCTAATTGAAGATTTTAGGAGGTGGAGTTGTCTGATGTTTAGATCTCTAGTACCAAAAATTGAGAACCAGCATGTGTTAGAAATAACTCCTCGCTAGTGTTCATTGGGGGCACTCAGATGGAATGAAACGGGGGCTTCCAGCAGAGAATACTTTTTTTTGGTCTGTTTCGTCTGTGGTTAACAAAGCTGACTGAGAAGGTATTAACAAATGAGAAGAGATGATCTTGTCTCACTATGGACACAAAGAAATAAATATTCACGTTGAATGGCTTGGGGCGTCACAGATCAATGTAATTAATTCCACTTTGAATTAGTAATTTGGTTTGATTGAAACCTCAGAAGCATCCAATTCTGTGACAGACTTTTGTCCCAGAATCCTAGGACTGAAGGAGATTAAAAAAAAAAATTTTTATTTTAACAGACTGCATTTTGATTCATTGTACACAAATGGGGTACAACTGTTCATTGCTATAGTTGTGCACGATGTAGATTCGTACCATTCATGTCATCATACGTGTACATAGGGTAATGATGTCTGTCTCATTCCACCATCTTTCATACCCCCTGAAGGAGATTTTTAAGAGATCCATTACTTTAACTTAAAACAACGCAGTGATGTGAAAATTGAAGTTTTTAAAAATTACTTTCAGGGGAATCTTTTAATTATTTATCAAAATGTTTAAAGAAAACATTTGTCATTATATTGAACTTACAGCCTTTTTCCTACAAATAAAATAAAGCCTTTTTTTGGAAACCTTCTTTTGGTTTCTCAGTACTTTACTTTAAAATTTCCCCCCCTGGTTTATGTGTGTGTGTGTGTGTGTGTGTGTGTGTGTGTGTGTGTAATTGATGGTTGTTTCTCTCTGTGATACATACTAATGGATGATTGATTTAAATGCATATGGGAATTAACCTTTTCCTTTTGAGCGCATTACTTTAAGTACATTTTCTCATTTCATCCTCTAAACAATCTTCCTATCACCATTTTATAAATGCATAAACAGATTCAAAAGGGCCAAGTAACTGGGTCATGGCCAACCCTACTACCAAGGGTAAGAGTGAGGACATAAATCCAGGCCTCCGTGATTCCCATTGCCACCACATCACGCCATGATGCCTGCTTCCCTGGAAACCAATTAATAGGTCCAATTACATGTATTGCTCCATTTAATTTTCATAAAACCTTTAGGAAATCTTAGATAGGGGAATTAACTATTTTTAAGTCTAACTTCTATCTCAGTCAAGTCAATTTTCTTGTGGAATGGTAAAATGGAAGTTTAGTGGCTTAAGGTGATTGGCAGAAAAAAGAGGACTCAAGGACAGGCTAATCCTTAATTGGGTGATCAGCTTCTGCCTAGTTCATGAACATAATTTCAGACTCACCCAGTAGTAAGTGTCATGATCTACCACTATCCCGGAAGATGCCCTCCCCAGAGATTTCTGGATGAAACAGGATTCCTTGTGAACATCAGCCTATCCATGTTAAAAATTCACCTAATGGCAAAATCTCACAACCTAAAATTAATGTTCTTTTATGACAATGGAACGCCATTCATATTGTTGTTTTAGAAGAATTAGTTCACGTCGGGAGAAATGGAGTCAGAAAATGTACATTTTTTTCTGCCCCTACTCACCCTTGACCACATTTTCCTCCAAGGGATGCTGGAGTTCTGGAAATCAAGGAGGACAATTCCAGTGTATCAGTCTGCTGGCCAGTTTCCTCCTTTTCATAACTCTTCTTGAAGAATATGTGAGGCGCTCCTGCCAGTGTCTCATGTTACGGAACTCACGGCTCACTGAACCTGAATACAGAAGTTAGAAAGAGAAAGGTGGGTAAACTCTGGAAGGGTGAAGACCATTTCATTATTTAAGAATTGTATCATAGCAGTCATGAAAGCCAAATCCATAGACTCATGAATGGAACCCATCATTCATTCAATATGGAAACCATGTCTGGTGCCTTTGCTATGTGAACTTGAGCTTCAAAGAGGCATAAAGTATAATCCTGCCCACACAGAGCCCAGGGTCAAGTTGGGTAAACTAAAGAAATGCAACACCATAAAATGCTACCACTACTCTGGTCAAATATGCTATGGGTTCAGTTAAAGCACAGAGGGAGATGATTGACATTGGGTTGAGTCTCGAGTGATGGGTAGATGTTTCCAGATGTCCCTCATCACTAGTGCAGGTAAGAAGGATTCTTCGTGGGCTGCATCTAAAGTTTTGGTCATTGGTTTAGCTTGTTTTTGTCTTGTTTTCATCCCTGCTGCCTCATTAGCCCCCTTTAATCCAATTTAATATGTTGCTGCTTTTATCACTTTGAAGACTCCAAACGTGTATGACTCTACCTCTCAAATCACTTCTGAAGGTCACTTGAACCATATGCTTTTGTTGTTTCCAAAAAGGAGAGAAACTGGTGTTTTGGAAATGTGCCTTTCAAATAGCTTAAATGGAAAGCCAAGAACTTGATTTTTTTGGAAGGAAATCGACTGGACTTTTGGTGGACTAGTACTGGCCAATTTGTACTTTCCATTTCATCTTCTCACAGCTGTTTTGAAGATTCAGGTTTGAAGTGGTGTGTGTTTGTGTGTGTGTGTGTGTGTGTGTGTGTGTATCTATGAACTACCATTGAAATATATATTCTTAGAACATATGAACCTGATCTTTAAACCACTTGGGATACATGGAAATCTGTTGGAGTATTGGTAATCTGAATTGTTGCGTATGTAGTGTTTTCCCTATCAAGAATGAAAAATCAAAACTAAGTGGATGGTGGAGCAGAAAAATAAGGACCATGTCTGGCACATAGTAGATGCTCAGCCAACTGTTTCATGAACCCACACAGCTGCCCTTATGAGGAGGAAAAGAAGCCTTCCTAGAACTGCATTCCAAACAGAGGGTAATTGGGAGTTAGTCTCCTTTTGCTTCTACTGGGATGGGAAGAGTCTCCTGTAATTTTGGTTTGATAAACATAGTATTTATAATCTTGGCAAAGAGGAGGGAAAGGAATTTTCCTCTGAGGCACTTGCAGTGGCAAGAGGACATGGGCCTGTGACTCATTTGCTCGGCCTGAATCCATGCACAGTTACCCAAGCATCCTGACCCCAGATGGGCAGGGGACCAGCAGGAGGGTAACTGTCACCAGCATGCTGTTGGTTTCCCCTAGGTGCTCACGCCATGAGGGAGTTTACCATCCAAGGTGTCTGCACTTGTAAGTGCACTCAGAGCTGATTTGGGGGTGGGGATCCCATCTTCTACAGCACCAGGAAACACGTAGGTGTGCTTGTGCGTGCACACACACATTTGCACATTTTACACATTTCATTAATTCTTTACTGGGAAATATAATATGCATTAAGAAGCTGCTTAATAAATTACTATAAATGTGCCTGCCACCCAGGTGAAGACACAGATTTCTGCCAGGACCCCAGAAGCTTTCTGAGTGTTCCCTCCAATATAATCCCTCTTTCCCTTAAAGGCAGTACTGCCCGTAGCCCCGTGCAAGGGGAACCCTATCTGAGGCCTTGGGCTTTGGGACTTCTGACTTTCTTTCAGTCATGTACCTTCTCCACAGAGGAGGAGTCTGTGGTCAAGAGTCTGTGTGCACCTAAAACCCAGATCCCCCTTTGTAGACAATGCACCAAGTACTGGGACCTTGGGACCCTCTATTTAAATGATTCTAAACCCACTTTCAGTTCTTCATGGACATTGTCCTTGGGGCGTAGGGTGGGGAGTGAAGGTGGATGCCTGGGCTTGAGGGCCATTTCTGCTTGTGTTACAAACTCCAGCTAGAAGCTCAAGGGGTTCAGGAGTTCTGAAGTCCAGCATGGCCTTCCAGGTACCATGAAGAGATGGGCATCCAGGTGGGAGGACAGAACACTTTTATTTAGTAGCTTCTTAGCATAAGTGATAACTCTTAAACATTTAAGCCTGTAACATGCAGTTCTCCATTTGTACTTTTACCTTAAGTTCCTTTTGGTTAATGCTCCAGTAAATCCTGAAATCTTATCACATGGAAGAATATCAGATGTCAATCCTTTATTTTATAGCCCATGATAGAAATCAGAAAAAGATGAAACACAAACAAAAAGAAAAAAAAATTACATATAAGATCAAATACTGAGTTTTAATTTACATATAATCCAATAGACCTAGGAGCATATTTATGGACACACCATTAATAAATGTGACAATTTTCTGCCTAAATTTTCTGTCGGGGTGGGTCTGCTGAAAGGTAACTGCCCTGACTTGCAGTCTTCTCTTCTTTGCTTTTCTGTATACTTGGCCCCATAAGTCTGCATTCCTATAAAGTCACTTTCTTCTATTTTGAATTTGGTATAAACAGATCTGACAGTATGTGTGCTCTTTCCTGTTGGCTTCCGCTCAGCATTCTGTTCATGAAATTCATCTATTGCTCTAGCCTATAGCTATAGCTTATCATTTGCATTGTTATATGTTATTCCATTTTATGGATAGACCAACATTTACCCATTCATATTTACACTGATGGACAAAGGAGTTGTTTCTAGTACTAGATCATGATTAATGATGCTGCTACAGAGATCTTTCTCTAATTCTGTTTTGTGTGCACTTGGGAATAGAATTGCTGGTTCATAGACGTGCACATTTTCAAGTTTAGTGGAAAATACCAAGCCATTTTCCAAAACAGTTAAACCAATTCTCAACAGCATGGTATAATAGTTCCCATGAATTCTGATAATACTTGATATTTCTTTCAGTTTTAACCATTTTGTACTAGGAATAATTTTAGTATGATATCGGCCCTCTAAGACATTTCTGGTTCAATGCAATCTCTATCAAAATATCAATGACATTCTTTACAGAATTAGAAAAAAAGAGTCCTAAACTTCATTTGGAAGAATAAAAGACCCAGAATAGCCAAAGTAATTCTAAGCCAAAGAAACAATGCTGGAGGCATCACAATATCTGACTTCAAATTATACTATAGAACTATAGTAACTGTTATGGTTTGGATGTGAGGTGTCCCCAAAAGCTCATGTGTGAGACAATGTAAGAAGGTTCTGCAGAAAAATGATTGGATTTTGAGAGTCTTGATCAGTAAATTAATCCCTGATGGGATTAACTGAGAGGTAACTGGAGGCGGGTAGTGTGTGGCTGGAGGAGATGGGAATTGGGGCGTGGCTACGGGGTATATATATATTTGTCTCTGGAGAGTGGAGTCTCTCTCTCTCTCTCTCTCTCTCTCTCTCTCTCTCTTTCTCTCTCTCTGCTTCCTGATGATGCAAGCTGCTTCCCTCTGCCATGCTCTTCCACCATGTTGTTCTGCCTCACCTTGAGCCCTGAGGAATGGAGCCAGTCTTCTATGGATTAAGACCTCTGAAACCATGAGCCTTCAAATGAACCTTTCCTCCTCTAAAATTGTGCTGGTCAGGTCCTTTTAGTCACAGAAGTCAAAAAGCTGACTAAAACAGTAACACAAACTGCATGGCACTGACTTAAAACAGACACATAGACTAATGTACAGAATAGAAGACACAGAGCCAAACCTACATAGATACAGTCGTCTGATCCTTGCCAAAGGTGCCAAAAACATACATAGTAGAAAAGATGTCCTCTCTAACAGATGGTGCTGGGAAATCTGGTTATCCATATCTAGAAGAATGAAACGAGACCCTTATCTCTCACTCTGAACAAATATCAACTCAAAATGGATCCAAGACATAGGAATTAGATCAGAAACTATGCAACTCCAATAAAAAAAACACAGGATCAATACTCGACATATAGGCACAGGCAACGACTTTCTCAATAGGAGCCCTAAAGCTCAGGACATGATGCCAAGAGTTAATAAATGATATGGCATTAAATTAAAAAGCTTTCGCACAGCAAAGGAAACAATTAAGAATGTGAAGAGAGAAGACACTCTTCTGACAGAGAATTAAAATCTAAAACATATAAAGAGCTCAAAAATCTTTACACCATAAAAAAACCCGATTAATAAATGGGCACATGACACTTCTCAAAATAAGAAATATAAATAGCCAATAAATACAAGAAAAAAATATTCAACATCATTAGCAATCTGCAAAGTATAAATCAAAACTACACTGAGATCTCAACTCACTCCAGTCAGAATGGCAACCATCAAGAATACAAGTGATACAAATGCTAGAGAGAATGTGGAGAAAAAGGAACACTTCTACACTGCTGGTGGACTTGTACATTAGAACAATCACTATGGAAATCAGTACTGAGGTTCCTCAAAAGACAAGGCATGGAACCATCACAGGACCTAGTTACACCACTCCTTGGTATTTGTCCTAGAGAATCAAAGTCAGCATAGTACGGTGACGCATGTACACCCCTGTTTATAGCAGCATAATTCACAATAACCAAACTGTGGAACCAGTCCATGTCTGTCAGTGGATGAATAGATAAAGAAAATATGGTACATATTCACAATGGAATTTTATTTAGCTGTAAAGGAGAATGAAATCATATCATTTGCAGGAAAATGGAAGGAACTTGAGAACATTATGTTAAGCAAAATAAGCCAAACTCAGAAAGTGAAGGTTTGTATGTTTTTTTTTTCTCATATGTGGAAGTGAGAGAGTAAAAAGGAAAAGAAAAGGGGGAGGGGACAGATCTCATGATAATTAAAGGGGGGCCTGCAGAGTAGAGGAAAGGGATCAGGAAGCGGGGGAGGGATATACTAGGGAATGACATTGGCCAAATTATATTGTTAATATTGCATGCACATATGAACATGTAGCATGAATTCCACCATGATGTACAGTTATGACACACCAAAAAATATGTGAAAAATAAAAATAAGATGTTTCTGAGTTTTCCCCTCATGATTTGTCCATGAAGACACCCACATGATTATGGTAATTTGGACTTCCAAGTTTACTGCTTATAATATCAGTATAGGTACCTAACAATCATAATGATAATATTGTACTAATGACCATAGGTTTTATCTTAAGTTTGGAATTTTAGGGAAGGTCATAACCTTAGAAAATCTGTAGTCATAAAACCCAAGAGCTCAATAGACCTGGCCAGTACTCTCTTGTTTTTTTTGGAACCAGGGATTGAACTCAGGGACACTCGGCCACTGAGCCACATCCCCAGCCCTATTTTGTATTTTATTTAGAGACAGGGTCTCACTGAGTTGCTAAGGGCCTTGCTAAGTTGCTGAGGCTGGCTTTGAACTCGTGATCCTCCTGACTCAGCCTCCCAAGTTGCTTGGATTACAGGCATGTGCCACCACGCCCGGCCCAGTACTCTCTTGTAAAGCACCGGAGAGACTGGCAGATGAACCTGGGGTAAATGTCATGCCAACTGTGCACACCAAACTCATCCTCTCTGCTCCAGTTTGGATTTGAATGTTCCCTCAAAGGCTCATGTGTGAAGGCTTGATTCCCACAGGGGCACCACTGGGAGGTGGTGGAAGCTTTTGGAGGTGGGGCCTTGTGGGAATTCCTTTGGTCACTGAGGGTATGCTCTGGACTGTGGCATCTGGTCTCTTCTCCTAGGCTTCCTGCCCAGAGATGTGCACTCACTCTGACAGAAGCTCCTGCCGTGAGAGGCCAGTTTCATTAGAGGCTTAAATCAATGGGGCCTCCTGATCTTGGACTTGAACCTCCCAAACTGCACCAAATACATTTTTTTTCTTCATAGGTAGCTTGTCTAAGGTATTTTGCTATAGTAATGTGAAGCTGACTAATGCATTCACAGGGATGCGTATATCCCAGAGCATGCTCTGATAGTTGTGGCAGCACTGGACACAAATTGCTGAATTTGTGCCTGCTAGAATCAGCCAGCACACTGTAGAGGAGGAGCATCAGCTGGGGGAGCCCATCAGCTTGCAGCTCATGAGCATGCCACATCTGGCAGCATCTGTTCCCTTTAGAGAAAACAGTCACCAAGTGCTCTGGGCACTTGGGAATGAGGATACAGACAAGCCTCTTCAGCAGAAATAGACACTGCCCCCTCACCTGCCCACTTCCTTCTCTACCTACTCAAGTTCCTGAGCTTCCTCAACTCACTTCTTCTTGCCAATGGGTTCCTCCTCCTTGCCCTGCATTTACCTGGCCGAAGCCCAGCCTGGGAGAAACTCAGTTGTTTACTTTCTCTACATCAACTGCCCAGCTGTTGAGCATTGCTGGAAAAACCACACACTGCAGATGGTGCCACTATAAAAACCCACAGTCACTAACATCATCTGGGCCCTTGTTACTGGCAAGCAAGCAGCCCTTCCCTAGTCCCTGGCCAGCTCCATTCCATCTGTCTATTTTTCTATTAAACTCCTAATAGATCTTTTATAGTGATCAAGTGCCTGCTCTAGACATAGTGGGCTGTTGCAGTTTAGAGTCGGTGGCTCAAAGATTCGAAGGAGAATCTTTATTGTCTGCGTCTCGCTTGAGCCCCAATCCCAAACCCCACTGCCATCCTCAGTAGCCAGTCTCCTTCCTGCTTCAAGAAGACAGCAGGAGTTATATGAAGGGAACTTCCTCAGCCTCCCTCCTCCATTTCTGCAGATTCGCTTTGCATCCAAACTCTTCCCCTGCTTCTCCTGATAATAAAGGACTGTCTTCTCTTGTTCCCAAGTGAATTCCTCCACCTGTCACTGGATGCCATCTCCTCTACTTCTGAGGGACATCTCTCTCCTGACTTCCTCCCACAGAGGTCAAGTTGGCTCATACTTCTCCCTTAAGAACTTGGAGTCAGGTGCTTCCCTTGATGGGCAAACCCTTCTGCTCACATGGCCTTCAACCAAACAGGACCCCCAGGCAGCGTTACGGGAGCCCTAACCCCCAGGACCTTAGAATGGAAACAGGGCCATTATAGATATATTAGTTAAGATGAGGTCATATCACAGTGGGATGGGCCCCTCATTCAACCATGTAATCTTTTAAAAGGAGAATTTGAACACAGACGTAGGGATGAAGAGTCACAGGAAGAAGATGGTCATCTATAAGCCAAGGAGAGAAGGCTGGGACCACTTCTTTCCTCACCACCCTTGAAGGAACCAACCCTTCCAACACCTTGATCCCAGATTTCCAGCCTCTGGATCTGGAAGAGGATGAATTTCTGTGGTTTAAGCCACCCAGTCTGTGCTACTTTATTTCTGCATCCCTAGGAGACCTCCATACTCCTTCCCCTCCCTTCACTCCCCTCTACCTACCTAATCTAAAGTAACTCTATCCTTCCTTAGTGTCCCCACTTATTGTGAATAAGCATCCTCATGTCAGAAAAAACATTCAGCCTAAAGTTTTTTAATTGACTGAGAAAATATTGCACATTAAGAAATTATTGCAAAATGCTATTGTAAAATGCATTAGATGTGGTAATGGTATTATGGATGTTTATGTGTGTGTGATATGTGTATGTGTCTATGTATGTATATGAGTATTTCTGGAGATACATACTAAACATTTGCAGGGGAGTAACCCAGTGGGCTAGAGAGAGTGAAGCAAAGCTTTTCATGAACTGACGATTGCTGAAGTCAGTCAATTGATACTATCCTCTTCATTTTTGGTAATTTCTATAATCAGATGTTTTTAAAAAGTGAATCTCCAAATTCAAGCCAAAGAACAACAAAACAAAACAAAAACCAAAACACTTCAATGTGAAAGAAAAAAAGCAATTCTTGTTAAGACAGTCTTCAGAATTCTTAAAATGACTCATAAGACCTTTCATGAACTGACCTTTGCCTACCTTTCTTCTAAGGGCAGGATGTTCCTAAGCTCAGTTCTTTATGATGAATAGATGGATGGATTTGTGTTTGAATAGATGGATGGATGGATAAATGGATGGATGGATGGATGGATGAATGAATGGATGGATGGATGAATAGATGGATGGGTGGATGGATGGAGAAAAGGAAAGTAGTCTCAGAAAGCCTATATTCCTACTCTCACTTTGTAAGTAACTTTCCCTGAGACCTGTGACCTCCCACTTCCTCTCTTTGGGTCTCAGTTGCCTCATCAACATAGGGAGTAGACAGACCATCATTTTGGGGGCAGCAGTTCCAAGTTCTGTGAGGAGCTGAGGCAGGGAGACGGGGGTGGTGGTGGAGGAGAGGCACCCAGTTTTCCAACCTCTCCTTTGCCCAAAGCAGCTTCACAGTTTTAAATTTTGGAACTCTTGGTAATATTTGTTTTAAAAATGTTTCATTGTTTAAAAAATAAAAGAAAAAATTCAAATCTGGGTTAGGTGATATCTCAGGGTCTTTCCAACTGCAACAGACAATGCTTATAAGGAGGTTTTACAAGATAAAACATATGGGTTTGGTGAAAATGTAGCACATACTTTCCTCCAAAAAGCCTGATTTAATAAAATTTATTTCTTTCCAGTAAAGGAAATTTGTCATAGGACTTACTAATGCAATTTAATTTGTAAGCCTTTAAAGACTTATATATAGAACATGCACAAATTAGAAAAGCAGTCTCTTGTTGGACCACATGTTGAGATTTGGGGTTTTGAAGAATGCTCACTGTCCACATATGGCTGTGAGACCACGGGACCAATAACTGTGGCTGCCCCCTCTTTATTTTCCCCAGGAACAGCTCAACACCTGGAATGTAGTAGGTATTCAGTAAATGTTCATTGAAAGAAGACCTAAGGTAAAGTAGACTCTCACTGGGACTTTGTCAGAATTCTTGGTGATAGGAAAAGAAAATAAATTCCTTTCAAAGAAAGGTAGGTATAGGTAGACAAGAATTCAGAAATACAGATGAAGAGCTGACCATACTCTTGGTTTAGGGATGGGTAAAAATGGCAGGGCTTGTCTGTAGAATGATTCTCTGTGGGTTAGAATGAGCAGGATTGAGGAAGGGGATTTTTATGGCCCTCCCAGGACAGGCTGTCTAAATTCCAGCTCTCCTGGCAAGCCACTTCATTCCCCACGCTGAAGCTGGTGGGCTGTGAAGTCTACTTTTTCTCTACCTTTCCTTAGAGGCTTCTCTAGACTGGTATCTGATCCTTATATTTAAGGTCTTTGATGGGAAGGAACACAGGTAGCCACTGAGGTGAGCCATGTTCTCCAGCCTTCTAGAATTTCCTTCCAGACATATGCAGCTGGCACCTGTGAGGATATTCATAGTAGAAGCCACCTGACCTGCCATCTAGGAGACCCAGGCCCGAGTCCCAGGGTGTAGCCTCAGGCAACTCAGCTATTTCCAGGCCTCATGTTAAGTGAAGGAAGCAGACAAAAATATATCCTCAATTCTGTTTCTTATTTAGGTTATTCAGTTGAAATAGAATTGGTGGGACCTCAGGAGAAGCATTGCTGCCTGATGTCTCTCTCTCTGGCCTGCCACACTGAGTGAGGCTTCCACGTCACTTGTGCCTGTGTGATAAGGCCCTGGAGGAGGCCATGGAGAACTCCCAACACCTTCAGTTCAAAGCACAAAGTGAGGCAGCTATCAGCCATGAACGTTGCTTTAGTCAGCTTTTTTTGCTGTGGTGACCAAAAGACCTGACAAGAGCCCTTAGAGGAGAAAAAGTTTATTCTGGGGCTCACAGTTTCAGAGATCTCAGTCTACAGATGGCTGATTTCATTCGTTGGGGTGTGAGGTGAGGCAGAACATCACAGAAGAGTGGGCTGGAGGAAGACAGCTGGGAACATGGCACCCAGGAAGCGGGGAGAGCTCTCCTCACCATGATAAAATAAAAATCCCAAAGGTACACCCTCAATGACCCACCTCCTCCAGTCACACCCTACCTGCCTACACTTACCACTCAGTTAATCCCTATCAGGGGATTAATTCGCAGATTGGTTAAGGCTCTCATAACCTAATCATCTCACCTCTAAACCTTGCATTGCCTCACACATGAGTTTTTGGAGGGACACTTCACGTCCAAATCATAACAAAATCATCAATATAATGCAGCCCTCTCTCTAGACTGTCATCAAATGACTGACATCCTAAGGAAATGGAGACTGACCCATGTCAGGTTTATGGAGAAAGGTGTCAGAAAGACCCTGATGGGTGCAGATAATGTTCACCTGGGACAGAAGGAGAAGCAGAATACAGGGCTGGAGCTAACTCTATCCCACTTGTGGTTCTGCCTGAGGGCAATTCTGGGTCCAGGAACAGAGCTAAACACACTTCTCGAGTCACCTCCTTACCTGAAGTAGATGTCTCCTGAACTACAGAGTCTCTACCGTTCCTTCCTTAGCAATTTCACTTTTCCAGGCTGCAGAACCTGACTAAGGTTCAATCATCAATGGAGTCCTTCTACCATGTTGGGATTTGCATAGTTTGCTTTGGTGGGTGACTAAGACAGAAAGAAGTAATTAAGCCTTTCATAAAACAGCTCATCAGCCACCTTCATGCAGACCTAAGAGTCAGAGTTTGGCTGCTTTTTGGTGAGAAAGATTGAGTTCTTCAGCTTTTCCATGGATCCCATTCAGGCTTCTAGCCAAATTACCTGTGAAAACTTCTTGGTTGTGGTATAATTTTTTCCATTTGTATAAAAACAATAAATAAGTACCAGTGGTCTTGTCAGGCCACGCCAAAGAACAATTTGTTGAGGATTTAAGACCCTAATTGCACTAGACACGCTTGAATTTGGCTGAACAATCAAATTGGATGGTTTGGCTCAATTTAACCAGTTCAAATGTGGTGTATGGTTCTTATAGAACGATTCTTGGAGAGGACTGGCCTTTAAGTGGATTGGCAATCCTCAGGTGTATTTTCAACATCTACAAAATAAGGCTTTCCTTTGTTTTAAATGGGTAAGGTTCAAGGAGAGAGATGAAAAGAGCTATTAGTTCATCCAATTGGGCATCAAATGTGTGCCCTGGAGGCATAGCAACAAAATCATTCATGTTTTAATGTTTTCTACAAACAGCGAAATATTCCAAATGAGGACCAAGGAAAAAACAGATGCTCATGAATAAATGTAAGTCACAATTTTATGTCCTCCAAGTTCTTCTGCACTTGGGTGACATATGGTGGGTACGTGGCTCTGATTCTTCCCCTGGTTTTTCAGGAATCTCCTGGCAAAGAGAGGAATAGCTTGTGGCACCTTCTACTCCTGTAGAACTCTTGGATGGTGACTTGCGACTGCCTCCTTCGCCCATCTGGTTCTCATTTTTATTTCTTCTTTACAACGTCTCTGACTCATCTCCTCCCAGACCTTTAGGTTTCCTGAAGGCCTTGCTTCTCCAGACGTGTGCCCACCCAGGTATCTCAACTTGCTGTTGTCCACCACAGGGAAGGGCAGAGAGTGGGACCACGATTCATATAACCATCTGAGTCAGACACAAAGAGCTTTTTCTTCAATCCTCTTTGATTCTAACTCCCCTATCTATCAGTCCTGGGGTTTTGCCATTTCAAGCCCCCTGGGATTTCCACTGTCTGAGCTCATTCTCTCTCCTGGACTATTGTAACCAGCTTCACACTGTCTCCTGAAGGCACTGGGGAAGATTTGTAAGAATTTTCATTGAAAAGTAACTCAATTGTGTTCTTTTGCCAGAAAAATAATACCCAACCCAGTAGAGGAGTCCAAAGATGGTGGGGAGAAATCCATTACTAAGCTATGTTAGCTCAGTAGGTCTCCCTTATCTGTGGTTTTAGGTAAAATATGAAATGGAAAAATTCAGAATTAAACAATCCATAAATTTTGAATAACTTTATAATAGTGTAATAATTTTATTATTAGTTATCCTCAATTAACTCTTCTATTTTATAAGCTGAACTTCACTACAGGTATGCATGTGTTCAGGAAAAGCATAGTATGTATAGGGTTTGGTACTAGCCATGGTTTTGCAAGTCCACTCGGGGCCTTGGAATATATCCCCCACGGACAAGAGGGGACTGCCGTAATCCAGATGAGAAACAAGAAGGGTTTGGATTAAGCTGGTGACAGAGACAATGAAAGGAAGAGGAGATGGGTCTTTAGCAAGTAGAATAGAAAGTGTATCGTCACTGATGAGAAATGGAAGGTGAGGGAGAGGGAGCCATTTGGAATGAATGTCTTCTAGCTAGAATCTCAGGAGGCTGGGTGGGAGGCTAGTGTTATTCTGAGAAAGAGAAAATTAAGAAATCAATCTGGGAAAATGATGACTTCAATGGGACATGTCAAGGTCTAGGTTCATGTGGGGAATGTCATATGGCAAGAGAATCCAACCAGTTATGTTTACCAACAGCTCCTGAGTAACCAGCAAACCAGCCAAGCTAGGGAAGCCCACTTGTACAGCACAGCAAGTCTGAAGGCTAATTCTAAGTAGAGGTAAACTTTGAGGATACAGATCGTCAAGTCATGAGGTTAGAGATTGTGATGCCAAAGCAAAAGTGCTTCTCATGTCAGCTGAACAGAGCCCATAAAATAAGAGGGAGATGGCAGGACTTGGGGACAATCACACTTTGGAGGGTGCGGGAGGAGAAAAGGCCAGAGGAGTAGGAGGAAACTCAGGGTGGTGTGATGTTACAGAAAGCAAGAGAGGAAAGAATTCAACAGATTCTGGATGTTCCTAGGGAGATCGGTTTCAATGGAATGATGGGGACAGATGCCAGAGGCCACTGGGTTGAACAGCCAATGGCAGAGAAGAAATTGTGGGCTACTCTGACTAGCTGCTGGGCCCAGGACAGAAAAGAAAAGAAGGGGGGAGAAAAAGCAAAGAAGGAAGGAAGGGTGAAAGGAAGGAGGGTGTGGAGAGCCACAGCCTGAAGCCCACGTGTTTTGACAACATGCGAGCGGGTGGGTCCCTGACTGGCGGCTGTGATCTCTGATGTCTGCGATGATTCACAGGGCTTATGTAATTAGAATTAGCCTACAGACTTTGCTGTAGAAGTGGGGTTTCCTAGCTTGGCCCGTTTTCTGGTAACTCGGGAGCTGTTCCTACATAAGGTCATGCTTATAAAACGGAACCCTCAATAAGATTACTCAGAGCCTTGGCTGCTTCCTCCCTGACCATTTTGTCTTTAAGTTGAAAAAAGAAACAGCTCATTCTTCTAAAATAACATTGCACATCACTGTGAAATATGTCCTGTAGGTCAGCCCTGAAATCTACAGTCTTTCTGGATGTCTACGAAAGAAAAGCTTTTGTATTAAAAAAACATAAAACAGAAAATTCTTGGCTTCCCCTCAAAAGCTTCTCTGATAATGCAGTTTTTAGAAAACGATTTGCTGAAAGGAAGCAAGAGCAGAGGTGAGAATTCATCCAGTTCACACCTGATTTATCTCTGCTGTGGTGATATGGCAACTTCAAGAATCACAGAGGTTATTTAAAGGAAAGATTTATAGGTCACTTAGACTTTAGTTTCTGCTGTGTTTTTATAATCCTTTTTGTTATCACATTAAAGTGACAAAGATAAACCCACTTATTTGTGGTTGTGAAAGCACCATTCGGAAGATCTACTCAGCTCAAAACCATCTCAGTGCGCTCTCCTCGCTGAGAGCAGCAGGGCCTGCATTTCAGTTTGGACAATTCAGTCAAACTCTGTTGTTCAAGGCTCCCCAAAAGCAGGGGCGGATGCCTGAGCCCAAGGTCAGGGCTGAAGCTCTTCTCTAGGAATAGGGAACTAAGGCAGAAACGTATGGAGTGTCTTTTCATTCCCTCTCCAAGTGTGAACGTGGCTGTAGTAAGCAGATGTCTCTTACTAGTGCAAAGCTAAGCAGAAGAGAGAAAAAAGACTTTCAGGAAAGAAGATTGAAATGGAAGCGGTGAAGGGTGACAGGGAAGAGCATTTCATGGCTTGCTTGTGACTTTCTGGCTCCCAGATGCCATCTCTTCTAGAAGCAAGGCCCCTCTGGCACCACGGGATGTATTCCCATCCTTACAGCGTCCACCTTTGGAAGGTTGGAGTAACTCCAGATAGCACCACACTGGGGATCAAGTCAAGGTCCACGTGAACATTGGGAGACACTCCAAACTACAGCAACCTCTTAAGAGGGTTAGAAAATGTTAGAGTGTGTGTGTGTGTGTTGTCAACTATGAGAGAGAGAGACAGAGAGAGAAGAAGAAGAAGAAGAAGAAGGAGGAGGAGGAGGAGAAGGAGGAGGAGGAGGAGGAGGAGAAAGAAGAAGAAGAGGGAGGAGGA